>JBBCBC010000040.1:5396107-5996107 GCA_037126765.1 Stenogyne calaminthoides
ATTAATCCATAACAAAAAAGTAGGTGGGATTTTGTGGAATATTATAATTATGGGAAAAAAAAATATAGGAGATATATTCAAGATTTCTTGGAGATCAAGTAAAAGATTTTCCCACATTGTTTTTTGCCTAAAAATTCGACCACCTCCACTCTATAAATGAGGGGATGATTCTTTTCATTCCCAAGTACAATTCCATGTCTTTGGAAAATTAGTAAATCCACAAAGGTGGTCCAACATAATTTATTTTCCTTTTGTTAATTGTTCGCGAGGGTCCTACCACCGGATAGTCGAGCAAGGATTAAGGGAATACTTTGGAAGTTCTTTTGGTGTGTCTAATAAACAAAGCCATTGTCGTCCCAAGAGGTACGTTCACGTAAACTCGTAGGATTCCGCATGCGTAGGATTTACGTGAATTAATTATATGCATGATTTGTTGTTGGATTATTATTTGAATTAATATAGGATTAATTCATGCTAGTAATAATTATAAGAATTAAATTTGTATTTAAATATTCATCCCGAATAGATCTGTGCAACTTATTCCCCAACAGATGATACAGCGGCGGAGGTTGCACGGAGGATGCAACCCCACCGAGCCCAATGAATTGCTTCGGATGGAACTGCCGGGGGCTTGGGATCCCCCGAAAAGTTCCGGCTCTGTTGAAAGAGGTTCTTTCGAAAGGTCCCAGTTTTGTTTTTCTGTGTGAGACTAGGTTGTTTAGGGGTGAACTTGAAAGGGTGGCAAGACGTTTGGGGTTTGATTCTTGTTTTGGTGTGGATTGTTGGATTAGTGTGAGGGGGGCCGGTTTGGGGGACTTGGTTTGTTGTGGAAACGGGAGTGTGAGGTGGAGGTTGTGTCGTACTCAAAAAATCATATAGATTCGGTGGTGGATAGTGAGAAGGCGCCGTGGAGGTTCACAGAGGTGTATGGGTTTCCGGAGGGATCGAATAAATGGAGGACGTGGAGATTGTTGGACCATCTGCGGGATGTGGACTCACTACCGTGGATGTGTATGGGTGATTTTAACGAGATTTTGTATGGGTATGAGAAAAGGGGGGGATTGCCGCCAAATGAGGATAGGATGATAGCGTTTCAGGATTGTTTGGAGAGATGTGGGTTGAGGGATTTGGGGTTTGTTGGCCATGAGTTTACGTGGTCTAATAATCAGTCGGGGGATGGGAACATACAGGAGAGACTTGATAGGGTGGTGGCCACTGATGCATGGATGACCCGTTTTCCAACTTGCAGGGTTACACATTTGACTCGATTATTATCAGATCACAGTCCTTTGTATGTGGAGTTGAAGGTGGTGAGAAGACGGAAAAGGAGAGGGGAGGGGAAGAGTTGGGGTAAGAGGTTTCATTTTGAGACGTTATGGTTGAAAGAGAAGGAGTGCCACGAGGTTGTACAGGGTTCATGGAATGGGGTTGGTTGTGTTGGTCCTTGGGGGTGGTTTCAGACATAAGAGAGTGTGGGTTGGCATTGGCTACATGGCATGGGAAGTATTTTGGGGATCTTCCAAAACAAATTAATACGTGTAAGGAAGAATTGGAGGGTTTACATAGGGCAACCCAGACGGTGGAGGTGGTACAGGCTTCTAGAGCCTGGGAAAATAAGATTGCAGCGTTACTTAGGAAGGAGGAGTTTTTCTGGTTGCAAAGATCACGTGTTAGTTGGATGAGGGAGGGGGATAGGAATACTCCTTTTTTTCACAGGATAGCCAGTGGCAGGAGGAAACGGAACACAATTGATGAGATTCTGGATGAAAATGGGGTACTGTGCTCGGATGAAACGAAAGTGAGGAGGATTTTTGTGAATTATTTTACGGGAATCTTCAAGGCTAAGGAATCCCTGAATATGACGGAGGCACTCGAGGCTGTGGAGCGAAAGACATCGGATGAGGCAAGGCATTCATTAGCCCAACCATTCACGAAGGAGAAGGTCAAACGAGCCCTAGCACAGATGCATCCTACTAATGCCCCGGGTCCTGATGGTATGTCTATTGTTTTCTTCATTTCTGGGATATTGTGGGTGAGGCGGTTGTTGGTTCTGTTCTTCAGGTTCTTAATGGCGGGACTGATCTGAGATGTATCAACTATACGTACATCTCGTTGATCCCCAACATTAAGAAACCTTTGTTGCCTTCTGATTATCGTCCCATTAGCTTGTGTAATGTCATTTTCAAAATTATTACAAAAGCTTTTGCAAATCGTCTAAAAGTTTGTCTGCCTGATTTTATTGATCCATGTCAATCTGCCTTTGTTTCGGGTAGGTTGATAACTGATAATGCGTTATTGGCTTTTGAGATTTTCCACTACATGGAAAATAATAAGGCGATTAATAGGGGGTCTTTTGTTTTTAAACTGGATATGAGTAAGGCGTATGATAGGGTAGAGTGGGGTTTTTTGGAAGAGGTTATGCTAAAGATTGGGTTGGGAGAGGGGCTGGTGGCTCTCATAATGAAATGTGTGAAGTCTGTCTCTTTCTCTGTTCTTATCAATGGGGAACCTACTGATGTCTTTATGCCCTCAAGGGGTCTCCGTCAAGGGGATCCGTTATCACCATACTTGTTCTTATTTTGTGCAGAGGCTCTTTCAGCAATGATTCGCCGGGAGGTGGAAAGTGGCACGTTGCATGGAGTTCGAGTGTGTCATCGTGCACCAGTGGTATCGAAATTGTTTTTTTGCCGATGACACTCTTATTTTTGGGAGGGCTACTCGGGAGGAGCTGGGGGTTGTGAAGAAAGTCTTGCACGTTTATGAAGAGGCTTCGGGGCAGGCCATTAACTTAAATAAATCGGACATTATGTTCAGTGGCGGTGTGCCAGCGGAGTGGGGGTCGACTTAGCTCGGGAGTTGGGGGTTAGAAAGGTGAATCAACATGCGATGTATCTTGGAATTCCAGGCCGCGTTGGACGATCTCGGAGTGCAGTGTTCAGGGCACTAGTTGATAAGGTGTCGAAGAAGATGAAGGACTGGAAGAGTCTGGTTTTGTCACAAGCAGGAAAACTCACTCTGGTTCGGTCGGTTGTTCAATCGATCCCAACCTACCTGATGACTTGTTTCAAGATTCCAGACAACGTTATTCAAAAGATTGAAGAAGAGATATGTAGATTCTTGTGGGGACAAAAAGGGGAGGAGAAGAAAGTTCATTGGTTGAGGAGGGAGAGGTTGTGTAGGCCGAGGAATGAGAGAGGGTTGGGTATTCGTGATCTTGCAACTTTTAATAAGGCCTTGCTGGCCAAGCAGGGGTGGAGGTTAGTACAAGATGATATCTCGTTGCTGGCCCTAGTGCTCAAAGCCCGGTATTTTACACGGGGCTCTTTCTTATCAGCACAATTGGGTTATGCACCAAGCTGTACATGGAGAAGCATCTTGGAGGGGAGGAATGTGTTGAAGGAGGGGCTGGTTTGGGTGGTTGGGGATGGACGGGATATTAGAGTGGTGAGGGACCCATGGCTGTTGGACAGAACCGCGCCTTGTCCTGTGGTGACCGACGCGGATATTGAGGAGGAAATGAGGGTATATGAGCTGATCAGAGGGGACTTGAGTGATTAGGATAGGTTAAAGATGGACGGTCTTTTTTTGGAGGAAACAATAGAGAAGATATGTCAGGTTCCGTTAAGCATGGTCGAAAGGAGAGATAAGATGGCATGGCGTTTTACGAAAGATGGGCAGTACACAGCAAGCTCAGAGTATTTTGATGTGCAACGAAGACGGGAGCAAGGGGCACTAGGGTGTTGGCCGAAAATTTGGGGGCTTCGTGTGATTCCTAAAATTCAGTATTTTTTGTGGCGAGTTATGCATGGGATTGGTCCCACGTGCATTAATTTGGTTAGCCGATTTGTTGATGTATCCCCGTTTTGTAAACGTTGTGGGATTGAGTTAGAGAAAGGCAGACATCTTATTTGAGGATTGCATGGATGGCAGGGATTTTGGGATGATGTAACGCAGGTCCGGCCGGCTGGTATGAGTGGGTCGATGGAGGAGTGGGTCGGGGCTGCTTTGAACCAATTTGATGAGGAGGAAGCAACTCGGTTTGCGACGTCACTATGGTGTATTTGGTACTGGAGAAATCAGTTTCAATTCTCAAACAAGTGCACAACGGCTATACAACTTGGAGTCATGGTGGATGTACAACGAGCTGATTACTTGAGAGCGTGGGCGGGTGAGGCTCAACATGGCTGACGGAGCACGACGGCTGAAACGTGGAAGCCGCCATTGATGGGAGCTTTAAAGCTCAACTGTGATGATGTTGTAAGAGGTTCGGATGGGGATTAAGGATTGGAGGTCTTTATGAGGGAATGTCGTGGGCGTGGTGGAGTGGTGCTTCGGAGCTGACACGTGGGAGGAAGTTGGAGGTGCGCATGGCGGAAGCTGTAGCAGTGTTGCGCGGAATCAAGCTTGCCAAGGAAATGGGGGTGACTGATTTGGTGGTGGAATCGGACTCCCAGATTTTGATCAATGCATTACATAGGCCATTTTGTGGCCTTGAAACTTTTTTGGGAGAGTGGTGAGTGATATTATTAGTTTGTCTTCTCATTTTCAGTGTTACTTTTGTTTGGATTATGCGTTAAGACAATTCAGAAGCCCATAGATTAAGCGGGTTTGGTTTATCCTGCTTATTTGACCATTTTTCTCTCTTATTCTGATTGTTTTGTGGATCTTTATTCTCAAAGTCGATCTTGGTCATTTCGTTGATCTATAAGATCCTTTCGTTTCAAAAAAAAATTTAAAAAATCATGGTTAATTTTTATTTTTATTTTTTAAATCAATAAATAATTAAAAAATCATGGTTAATTTTTATTTTTATTTTAATTTTCTCTATAAATCAAAAAATAATTAAAACATCATCTCCTCTTTGGAATTGAACTCTGGTCACAAAAAATAATTTACAAGTAAACTCATAACTATGACACTCTAAATATTAAATAAATTAATTTCTCACTAAATTATTTACCTAGATAATGTTACATTATTTTACAAGTAAACTCACCACTGTAAAGGATACATGCAAAACTGAAGCAGTATTATAAGTAAAACGTGACAGTATTACATGTAAAAATATAAAAATATTATATATAAATATAAGAAAATTTTGAAGTGTATTAAATGCATAGTTGAATCAGTATTAAAATTCATAATTCAACAATTATTAATGTCTTCGACTTTGATTTTAAATAAGAAACTGAAGTAGTATTACAAACAAAACACAACAGTATTACATGAAAAAACAAAACAGTATTACAAGAAAAACATAACGATATTAGAATCTAGACATATGGAAAATTAAGGTAAGTTATGAAGATTATCTAATCAAAACGAAACAGTATACTATGCAAAATGTAACAATATTATAATAAAAAATACGATTTTAAATGCATTATATATACAATTTGCAAATAGAAGCAATAATAATAAAAAAAATTCTTCATCTATTTAAATCCACTAGATAACAAGAGTTATCTTTATTTTTTATTTATCAATCGATTGTGAATTTTAATATATCAATAATTAAATATACATATTTAATTAAAATAAATAAACATGATATATTATTATATATATAAAGCCTCAATTTTGAATAATATTCCTACATAATGAATAATATTCCCACATATTATGTATCTTCACCTTGGTTCGAATTTCAATAGCCGTATTAAATTTTTTCGGTCCATATGTAATCATGCCTAGGAGGCCGCGCGCTTCGGCCCAAATTAAGTACTTAATTAAAATGAATAAACAAGCTTTATTAACTAAAAAACCTCAACTTTAGAATATAATCTAGTGCAGCATAGTTGGTGGGGTAACTTACTTTCGCTTGTGTAGACTTGAGTTCGAGTCTTGCATGTTGCGTTGCTCGGCTAATATTTTTAACATTTTTTCATATGTTAGGTTGACCAAGTCAAAATTTAGGGAATGTTCACATATGAAAATTTTTATACTAGACTTTGTCTTAAAATTTTATTTGAATTGCACGGTGTCACACTACCAAGTCAAAATTTAGGGAATTTTCACATATGAAATTTTTTATACTAGACTTTGTCTTAAAATTTTATTTGAATTGCACGGTGTCACACTACCATGGTAGTGGACTCACCTTCACACATAAACTTTTATCCAACTCGTTTCAACATTTATAAAGCAATCCAATAAAATATAAAGTGTTTTTTTATGCACAATTTAGGGTTCAAATAACAATGGAATAGAGCCATAGAGGGAGTATTCATCATAAAATTTAATACTCTATTATCCTTTATGTGAATTAATATTTTCATGTTCTTTTTTTAAAATTCTAAAATGAGTACAAATTAAATGGAAATTACACACTACCACAAAGGCTTTAAAATGCAAGGTGACTTTACAATATATGAGTAAGTCTCATGTATAAAGTGTACATTAAATTTTATAATATATTTTTAAAATATAAAATTGTTGCGAGTCGTTTTATATGGAGAATATTATGTGGCTAATTCGGTAACAACTCACAAACAAAATATGCACGTGTAAAATAAACTGTAAATAAGAGGAATTTGTTGACCAGTTCGGTCAAGAAATGACTACTCTGGGGGCATACCAAGCCGGAGATAGTATTATTCGAGTTTTACATCGATATATGATACATCTCATGAAGATGAATTCTTTATGGGCGAAGATGATTTGGAGAGTTGGTATATGAGTCTTTGGGTTTTTGTGTGGGTGGATGATCTCACGAGTTTTTGTGAACCTTACACCTCCGGGAAATTTCTCGAACCTTTATCTTGTTGTTTTTCTTCTATTTATAGTACATCGACAAGCATGAAATTTTGGTTTGTGAAGCATGAATTTGGAGACTTGAACCATGCAAGAATTCATGTAATCTTTGCCACCTTTCCAACTTCGTCTTCTAGATTGATCTTTGATTTTGCTTGTCTATAAGGCACTCTTTTGGTCGCCCAAATCAATCTTTTGCTCGACCGAAGAAAGCTTTGTTACGCCCGTTAAACCATATCAATTTTATGTCGGAATATCATCGAGCATCTCGACCGCCGGGATGTCCGGCTCTCGGGATGTCGAAACGCACCGAGCATCTTGACCCCTCAGTTGTCGAGCCTTGAGGATGTCTCGAACCCTCGGGATGTCTCGAGCACCAAAGCATACCGACCCCTCGATTGTCGAGTTTTGGATATCCGAAAGTATCGAGCATATCTTGACCGCCGGTGATATCCGGCATTCACCGGGTTGTCTCGAGTATTTAGGTTGGCGAAGTTCTCGGACTTGTCTCGAGTCCTTAGACTTGTCCGAGCCCTCGTGCTTTAATGAAGTCCTCCGGATCACTTGACTCAAACTTTATTTGATTCCTTCTTTCCCGATCCGAGTGGCGAACATGGCTATTTGCTCGGTAGGTCGGGTTGAGCAACTTTGGTTGGTAAATGGAAAAGCCAACGAAACTTACTTCATAGGTAGTATGTTAAGCTGATTGACAAGTGGCGAAATCGGGTCGAACAAACTTGTTTGGTCGGCGAACCAGCATTACTTGTCCATCGGGCATGATTATTTTAATAAAAATCACACGTGTCTCTCTTGCGTGTTAGACACGCGAATAATTATATCGAACACAACAATACTTTCTGACCGTCGCTTTGTATTCATCATGGGGCCCGGCTGTTATAATCTGATTGGGCCATAGTAGACGTCATTTCGTATTCTGTGCCAAATTTTCAAAATTGAATCCGGTATCTATAAATACCTCATTTCGAAATCTCTTTTCTTTCTTTTCTTCTTCTCCTCTCGCTTTCATCTTCAATCTCTTTCGCGTCTAAAAACTTCCGGCGAGGGCTTCATTATTCCGGCGAAGGATTTTACTCAGGTAACCATTGCATACTTTCTCTCATTGCGATTATGGCTTCTCGCTCAAACTCTTCTGTTTCAATAGAATCGGACCACCATAGTTCCTCTTCTCCCTCTATCGGTAGAATCCCCCATAAGCGGCTTCTTGCGCGGAGGCGAATGTCTCGGGTTTAGGGCCTTCGTTAGCAAGTTAAAGCCAACCGTTTGCCGTTCTTTCCTCCGGGATTCGATGAAGCCCTAAACGAATTGGATAGGGACTTAGCCGTGGTGATTTTTTGGATGATTCGGTGATGATTCTTTGCTAACCCCAAATTAGAGTGCAGGGTTGTAGATAGTGTTGATGTTAATGTGAGGGGAAATCTTGATGGATGTGAATGCCGATGAGTCAAACATAGGGATAGGCGGCGAGCAAAATATCAACTTGATATCCTGTTGGTGTCCTCACGGCCCAAACATATAACAAGTATAATGCTCGTTATAATTTTGATTGTCTTAAACAAATTTCATAGAATTAGAGTTGAGAATGAGTACCCAATGAAAGCAAGATTGCGAGCATAATTGATGTAGATATGCTCGCCACCGTTTGTATAGAAATTACGAAACCCCCAAAGATGTCTTTTTTCGGGCACGGTCCGATGAGCGAGCGCACCCGCCCCGGAGGGTTGTGTTATCGTGAATTTGGACACAATGGAAGTCGGCTCGATTCCCCTCCATCCGCTATCACCGCTTGCTCATGGAATGGAACATCACCATCACGCAATGGCTTCAGAATGGGTGGCACATGATTATGAGCTTCCTGACTTTGTTCGGCAAAATGAAGCCCATATATTATCCCTCAGCAGCTGAACTTGCTCGACTAGTGCATTTGACCCGTCCGAAGGGCGAACACGGATGGTTGTTCATACAGGCCAATGCCAAGTGCAAAATCATTGAGGATGTGCCGAACAAAATCAGTGATTGGAAGGAGAAGTTCTGGTTCGTTGGGGGCGATTGGAAAAGCCCGGCTTCTTGAAGCGAACCAGGATGCTTTCGTTTAGACATCCCCACCGATTTTTGGGGTTTATCGCGATGAAGTATTTTTTGTGTCTTTTGTTCTTCATCTTGAACTGATTTTAACTTACTCTTCATTTCAGAATTCCGGTCGTCGGACAAAAGAGACCAACGCAGCGGCTATTTTAGCGATTAATCCGGCAAATTGATCTCGAGTCTCGCTCAGAATGATCTGTGAAGACTCTGAATTTCGTCAATTAGAGGAAGAAAGGAGGCTTGTACGTGCCCCCTCATCATCTTGTAGCTGTTAATCCCGCTGGTAAGGATTGCCTCTTTTTTGCATTTGTATGTTTTGTACCTTTTGCTCGCTTATTTCTCTTTCTTATATAATGAATTGTTTTTTATATGCTTCCATGTCATATCTTGTTATAGAGTACATCCGAGCATACCGAGATGGCTCAAGTAAAGATCTCGAGGAGTTTTCTCGAATTCAAGCCGAGCGAGGCTCGTGAGCAAATCGAGGAGAAGAAAGCAGGTGAGTTAGAGGAGCAGGCGAAACCGCATCGTATACCCCTGGGAATCGAAGCGGCCAAAAGGACTACTCGGCCGAGCAGGGTAACGCTTAACATGCTCCATCGCCAAAAAGAACCAGGGATGTAAATGAGCAGGGGCCAAGCGAACAAACTCAGACGAAAGCAATGATGTTTGTGGGGTAACCTGTCCCACTATCGCCGGCGATCCGTAATGGCTGCCCCTCCGTGGTTGGTCCGGTCACATGATTATTGAAATGGAGGTTAGCACATCTTCTCCACTCCCCGCCGGCCCCTCAACTCGGACCCCTTTGAACCACGAACTCGGTCCCCGAGGATAAATCGCTTTTGGGATGGGATTCGCGCCTCATGCGACAACAGTACATTTTGTTAAACTGTTTTCCCTTTTCATTAATTTTGTTCGCCTTGTCATGTTTATTTGCTCGGTGTATGTGTAGATTGAGCAAGTTGGCTCCCTTGATGCCCAATTTGAAAAACTACTATGCTGCCCGGTTATAAAAGGTTCCTGCATTCCCGAGCAAGTCCGTATGCGTCACCCACTTTATTCGAGCATGGACTACTGAAATGGAAGAGGCCACCACGGGTCCAACACCCTTGGAAAATATATCGACTTGGCTCGGTACATCGGGGCAATCTTTGGTCATCCTTGAGAAAGTGTATGCTTTGCGTCGCCAATCTTCAATGCGAATTACTTAGCTCGATTAGAAGTTTTGAAGAGAAGATGAACGAGGTTGAGCAAAACTCGTGGATGATCCGAGGTTGGCTCAAGGTCGACATCCTCTACCCAGCAGATGCTCATAAGGCTCGGAGGATGCTTTCGCCAGCTCAAGAGAGTCTCGCCAGAGTTCGAAGTTGCTCGCCAGCAAGGGAGGAGCTAAACCTTGCTTTCGAGGAGGTGGTGGTCGGCATCTGAGAGTTCGAGCGAGATGAATGTCAAACTTTGTAAACTCCGTACTGATGTCGAGGTCATGGAAAGTGAGAAGAATTTGCTCGGCCAACAACTCATCATTCTTTGAAGAGACCAACACTCGTTTGGGTCTTGAAAATTCAAGATTGCCTGATGAGGGAGTATGTTGATTCCATGTCAAACTTCTCTTACATTTGTGCCTTTGCCGATGCCATCCGGGTCGCTTTCGCCACACGCCATCGGGCGAACAAATTGCCCCACTCATATCCGGTTCAAAGAAGACGATCGACAACCCACCGGATCGCAACCTTCCGATGTCCGACTTGAATGATCCGCGGTGATTTCTCCAATCTTCCCGGCGAGATTGATGATCCTATCCTGGATGAGAAAGACGGCTCGGATGTGAATATTGCTGATGTTGCTGATCAAACTCTCCGAGCTGAGTCCGGGTCCGATCGAAAAAGTCGAACAAAGGGACCTTCGTGACCGAGCAAAGTGTACCTCTGGCGAGCACACACGACGACCATCTTTGGAGGAGCCGCCGTTCTTTGGGGCCGAGCATGATTTGTTTGACATTTCGCTTCGCTCCACCCCAACTATGAATTTGTCCCGGTATAATTCTGCTTTCTTGAACAAATGTTGTGTAATTTTTTGTGTTCTTCATTTTTTGCTCGAACAGTTTCTTCTGTACTTGTATAATTTTTTGCTTTCTTCTATCTTGTTCGAACAACTTAAAACTGAATGGTTGAATTTATATTTTGAATTGTTTCCTCTAACCTGATTGTTGAGGATGAATGTTGTTGCTTGATGATTCATTGATGCTTGTGTTTGCTCGATGTTTGCCTTGTTTGCTTTCTAGTTTATGCCTCTTTTTTTTACGAATGAATTGAACATTGTGTTTTTATATGCCGCTCCCGACTTCTTTCTTTTTGATTGTCTTATTGATGTTGCAATTGGTTGATCGTCTTATTTAGGTGTGACCGGATGGGTTAACTTTATGAACCCCCCTTTTCTTGGTTCGCGATCATCTTATTTAGGCGCCGATCACGTCTTAGTAGAGGCACGTCTTTATTTAGTCATGACCAAAGACTCATCACCCGCTTTTTGCTACTGGTGTCCTGTAAAGACTGAGTCGCCTTTTACGCATCGCGTGCCCCATTACTCACTTTTTGTCATGGAATCGAGTACGAACTCGCTCGTCGTCAGGAACATAGACTTGGGCTCGTTCGTTTTTGTTAAGGCCGTCCTCCTTTATAGTCGACCTCTAATAAACTTCAACTAAAAATCTTTGCAAACATAAATATTTTTTTGCAACACATCAGATTCTATTACAACCTTTACATTTGAAGAAGATTGTCTATTACACAACTATAGACATCGGACTATGGTTTTGAATTTAAACCTTGTCTTGAGTAAACAAGAACCGGCCTCACCTTGTCCAATTTTAATTGATGTGTTGACAAGATGTGGCGATCATCCGTTTACCCTTTCTTTAGTAATATGCTTTCAAAGAAGAAGATAAGCTTTTGTCCCTCCCCGGACAAGTTGTGATTATGCGGCAACAAGTGACATGAAGCATGTGGCGAACGCCGCCGCTTATATCGTGCACGAGCAAAATCTCCATTCAGCACCATTATCCCTTCAAGATGCAGAGCATCAAAGATCCGCATGTTGCTTCGACGGACACCACGACATCCCTGCCGGAGGAGATTTTTGAGATGCATAGGGGACTAGTGATTTACTAATTTGCGCAAGCAGCAGCCAGTAACGGAGTGGGCAAATTATGACTCTCTGCGAGCATCTTGAGTCCGCAACGAAAGGCCAACTTTGCGTTTCGAGTGTCATATATGGGGTACAAAGCCAGTCTTTAGGAGCGGATGCTCGATTCAATTGAATGATAGCTAAATCGAGTCATGGATTTTTCTTCGTCTGAGGCATCTTGAACCAACTTTCTTGATAATTGTAGTATTTTTTTTTTTTCATCTGTTTTTTCTTTGCTTTCTTCACCATCAATATGCCTCTATTTATAGAACTATCCCAAAATTTGGTCTTTGGCATAGCTAGTTAGTCTTTGGCCTTCTTGCTTTTACTCCTTCTTTGACATCCGTCCGCTTTTGAATCTTCCCTTGACATCTGCTCGTTCCGCTTTGAATCCTCCTTTGACATCTGCTCGGTTTTTGTCGAACTCTTGTTCAAGGATTGACACATTCCTTTTTTTAGTTTGCCACCACTTCTAAACTTGTTTTGACATGTATCTTCTATCTTTCAATAGTGTTGGCGGCATTTCTTTCTAGAAGATTTGTGTCGAACATGATGTGTTCTTCCTTCGAGATTGTCTGCTTTCGTCTTAATCCCGAATGGATGATTATGTTAACCATTTGTGCTCGCTTCACTATGTGGTGATTATGTTCGCCGATTATGCTCATTCTTGATAATATTTTTTCAAATTTGACGATTCCACGAGTAGGACAATGGGACTCCATTCAGTCTTCCAAGTCATATGCCCCGCTTTAACAAACGCTCAGAACTCTGAATGGACCTTCCATGCTCGGCCGAACACACCACTTGATACCCCGCTGCTCGTCTTAAACCAAATTCCCCGTTGAACCCGCGTGTTCGGACTTTGGAGTTATAGAACTTTTTGATCTCTTTTTTGTACATGGCATTCTTGAAATCGGCCTCCATCCTTCTTTCTTTCTAAACAGTGCAGACTTCCAGTATGGCCTTTTAGTCATTGATGCTTGCTCTCCAAAAGTCATTGTTCGATGACTCGGAATCTTGATTTCTGCGGGTACAATAGCTTCCGCACCAAATGCCAGGGGAAACGGGTTTTCCGCAGCTTGATGTTCAAAGTTGTTCGATAAGCCCATAAAATTTGGGCAACTCTTCAAATTTCCTCCCCTCGAATTATCAAGTCCGGCCTTGAGGTATATGCTTGATAATTTTATTAACACTTCAACTTGTCCGTTTGGTAGGGGATAATACGGAGTTGAGTAATGCTTTTTTATGCCCCAGCGAGCACAATTTTGTCAGAATTTACTTCCATCGAACTGTTTGCCATTATCCGTTACTAATGATTGGGGAAGCCCAAAATGACAAATGATGTTTTTCCAAACAAAGTTCCACATTCTTTGTTCGGTGACTTTAACAATGACTTTCAACTTCCGCCCATTTAGTATAGTAATCAACCATAACTACAACATATTTTACTCCCCGACGTGCAAGTAGGAAATGGGCCGATCAAATCGATTCCCCATTTAGCAAATGGCCATGGGCTATAAACTGACACTAATTCTTCAGGTGGACTATGAATAAGTGGGGCATGTACACAGCAATTGTGGCACTTGGCGAGCATCTGTGAGTAATCCTTTTGAGGGTCGACCAATAATAACCTTCTCGATTATTTTATGTGCCGGGACGAGCCCAATTTGTATGGTTTCCACATACTCCATCATGGATTTGCTCGAGAATCACATGACCTTCTTGAGGAGTAATACACTTCAATAGTGGAAGTGAGAAACCTCTTTTGTACAAATGCTAAATCTAAGATAGTATAACGAAAGCAGATATGTCTGAGGCGCAGTAAACATGCCTTATTCTCGGGGAGAAGTCCTTTTGTAAGTAACCAAAGATTGGAGTCATCCGAGGTTTCTCGCTCACTTTGTCACAAAGGCGACCATAACTCTGAATCGATGGCGAACAAGTTGTGAACACCCCACAATATCCGTTGTGTTTCGTCACTCCTTCGTGTTGCCCGGTGTGCGATCATCAAACGAATTACCCAATCGTGGTAATTGTTCTATGAAAACTTGTTCGACCCGTTTCAAGCAACTCCTTTGCTGAATTCTTGATATTGTGTCATTTGTTACTTTCGGGCCTCGTACTACTTTGTTATTTGATAAATGATTATCCGAGAATCATTTATAAATCATCGACCTTTGAATTCCCATTATCATAGCCATCCGTAGTCCAAATGATCATAGCTTTTGTACTCGGCTTCATTATTTGTGGTTGGGAAATCAAAAGCGGATGGGTCGCTGTGAATGTTTGTCTAGTTGGGTCGATGAGAACTACGCCGCTCCAAATTTGAACTTCGTTGATGAGCCATCAACATACATATGCCATGGTTGGTCGATAAATTTTTTGAGCATTTGTGGATATGTCAACTCGACCATGAAATCGACCATAACTTGCCCTTCATTGTTTCGCGGGGTGAACGTAATGCCAATTATCCTAACTCCACCGCCCACTTGAGTAATCACTGCGATTAATCCGGCGGTGGAGGATTTGTCGAAATGGGAATGTGGTCGATTACCTTCGACGAGTGATCGAAAAAAGTATGGTCGCATTTTTTCAACACTCATTCTGAGACCATATACCAATTTTTCCGATGGCGGTACCGGAGCTTCGGCTTCTTTGAGAACTTGGCTTACATAATAAACAGGCGGTGGGTCGTCCCTCTGCCTAACACGACAACGGATTGCATGCTCGAGATCGGCCCAGATAAATAAAGTTGTTCTCTTGAGCAGGCTTGTACAATGTCCGAGTATCGCAAGGTCTTTATTTTAATGATTCAAATGCATTTTTGACAATGCTCTCATCACATTTCAATTTCCCTTTCTTTAATGCATCAAAGAAAGGTTTGCATTTGTCCCCGATTAAGTGATATAAACCGGCTTACGGAAGCTAAACGTCCGTTAACTTTTGGACCTCTTTCACACTCCACAGGGGGCTGCATGTCGAGCATGGCTTGAATCTTTGATGGGTTTGCTTCAATCCCCTTGGTGACCATATGTCCGGAATTTTCTGAGTGAACCCCAAAGTGCGTTTTTTGGTTTAACTTCATGTTGTACTCCGAGTATATCAAACGTTTGTCTGCAAGGTGGGTAATGTGGTCTTCCTTGTGTTCGCTCTTTACCACAATATCATCAATATATACCTCAATTGTTCGGCCGATGTGTTCGTCGAACATTTTGTTCACCAAACGTTGATATGTTGCTCGGCATTCTTCAATCCGAATCCAAGATCTTGCCGCTAACAAGACATATTCTTTTCAACGCAGAATGTCATATTCTTTTTTGATCGTCCGGGATGCATGGGTATTTGGTGATAGCCGACCAAAAGCAACCATGAAGGTCATGAGCTCGCGCTTTCTTCAGTATTATCGACCAAATAATCGCTATGCGGCATTGGGAAATTATCTTTCGGGCATGTCTTGTTTAAATCAGTGAAATAAATACATAGTCTCCAAGATCCATTAGTCTTCATGGACGAGCATAGGGTTCGGTAAGCCATCTTGGGCACTTCACTTCTCGAATCGGTTTATTGTCGAGCAACTTTTTTGATTTCACTATTCATGGCGCATATTTCTCCCCACTAAACTTTCTGCGCTCGGATTCTTTGAGTCTCATGGCTCGGATCAAGGTTGAGGGAGTGGCATGCATGTTTTGGATCAATGTCGGCCATGTCCTCGTCGACGACGAGCGAACACATCCAAGTTTGCTTGAAGATAAGCAATCAATTACTGTTCGTTGGTTCGTAATTCAAACCAATGAACACTTCTAACTCGTGTCTATTCGGGTTGATATTGATGGACTCAATTGTTCGGCGGTGTGTTGCTCGCTTTTTTTTTGTTTCCACCGAGGATCATCGATCGACCCGGTGTTAAATCATCAACCTCCATAGGTTCAAAACCTCTGGCGAGGTTCTAGGTCCGATAATTCGCTTTTGGATCAATATTCATTAGATCTGGGAGATCCGGGACATGAGTCACCATCTCGGACTCTGTGTTCGCACAGGAGGTGTGCTCGTCAAACTTGTGCTTTCGTCAAAGTATATTTTGGCAAAGATATTTACTCTTTGGTTTTGACTCTCCAATCTCCATGTTTGCTCCATCATGTTAACGATATTTTTGCTTTTACGGTGCACATGATAGCAAACAATCTCGAAACTTTCTTTCCCGATCTCCTTTTATCTTTACTGTTCCATCTTGTGTTTGGAAATTTGACTACGAGAATAATCGTAGAAACGGCCGCTTTAAATTCACGAATAAACGAGAGACCTAGGAACCCGTTATAAGTGAAGCGGAGCATCGGCGATTACAAAATCTGGCATTCTAGTTAAATCGGATCTCGGTTTAGAGTTGATTCTAACTCGACTTCTAACCTAATCATACCATAGGGCCGGGTTCTGATTCCCCAAACCCCATAATGGCGTGATCACACGGTTCAATATAAACGCTCAAGTCTCCAACTTGCTTTTCCATTTGGTGCAGTGTTGTGAACAAAATGTTCGTGATATCGCCCCAGATTTCGACCGAAGAGCTCTGCACCTTCAACCCGAGGAGGCGAAAACCGATGGTTAGAGAGTCATTGTGGGGGGTGATTATACCGTCGAGATTATCTTCTGAAAACATGATTTGGTGAGAGGGTGGCGTGCTAGCTGATGTGCTCGCCACCTTCACCTGTTGAATGCTTTGCATGGCACGCATCTCCATCTTCTTTCGTTTGTTCGATAATGTTGGTGCCTGATAACATCCACCCATTGACCATATTCGGGGCGTGTCATGTGGATCTCTTGACTTTCTAGACCTCTACCCACGATGGGAGGCCCTCTTTTGGGTAATTAGGACCTCTTACGTGATTCTTGGGATCACCTTGTCGGATGTTTGTTCCGGCTTTACGCTTACCGGCTTCGGCCTTTCTTATTTTTCCCTGTTAAAGTCTCGCTTTCATGGCTTTTTAGGAACTGGGTAAGACGATTATCTTCGTATAGCTTCCAAAGTTGACGAAGTAAATCGCGACAATCTTCTGTATTGTGCCCGATGTACTCGTGATAATTACAATATTTGGAAGCATTAAACTGATGCTTGTCCATTATGATTCTTCGAGGCCTATCTAACATGTCCCGATCTTTGATTTGGTTAAAAATTGTTTCTGCTGAAAAGCCCAAAAGACTTCGTAGGGCGTTTATACACTTCTTTCTTCGAATGGTTTGAAAGAGCCCGGGGGTTTATACCCTTCATTCATCACTTTCTTCCCAAAAAACTTTCTTAGTTGGTCTTCCCCGACCCATCGGTGGATCGGGCGCAGATCCCGTACGGGTTATGATCTTAAACTGCTTTCTCTCGGAATCCTGAATATATGTTCGGCCAATCTTGATGCATGGCTTTCCACATGCCAGTATTCAGGGTCAGGCCCCCGATCACCGCGAGGATCTTGGCATCCTCTTCAACTGGGGCCCCATCATACAAAAATTTATCAAATCTTTTCGATGTATGCTCGTCGGACTCACCTCTTAGTTGGGAAAAATCATACCAACCGTTGTTTTGGGCTCCACGGCGATCATAAAGTCCGAGTATTTTTTACGAGATGGACATGTGGGTCCGACCAAAGATCGAACATGGGGATTGGTGGTCCTTCGCCACTTTCTTGTATTTCGCAGCCATGATCGAACATGGTGATAGTGGTGGTAGCAGCAAGGTATTGTGCTCAGTGGCGGCGGGTGTCCTTTAAATTATCGGCTGGTTAGGGTCGGCAAACCCTCGATGGCTTTTTACATTTCCACAAATTTAGTGGGCCCAGACTGGATCGGGGTTGTTTCCCCATCATGAGACCCAATGGGTCATGCTCGTGATAGGGCAATCCCTTTCCAAGTTTGTGTGACTACCCAATCGATGATGAATAGACAATTTTGTTCCAAACATTTTGTTCTCGCATCCGGATGATCATGGGGATCCGAATGAGCGGAACGCTTGTTTATCTATTATTCATTCCCCGATCCGCCGCGCCTATTATTACCGATTCGGTCTTTGGCGGAGAGCCTCAAACGTCAAACGCCGATGGTCTGACCGACCCTTGAAATTTCCGTCACGACGATCATCGGCTTTTTGGCCGCTTCAGTTTTTCATTTTAACTTGCTCGCTCTATCGGTGTATCTGGAAATCGTTCTTCATCTTCTTGTTTTTAACTTGGCCAACTCTTTTTTCGCCCTCTCTTTCTGTATCATAAGAAGAAAGTGATGGCCTTCGTTATAACCGCCGGATCATTGGCTATATCCTCAAGATTGATGGTCTCCACTTATCGATCTTTGTGAAATTTGGGCGCCGAAACCTCTTTTTCGGTCGTGAGGTCGACTTTTCCCCGACCTCTCTGTTTGTGTGTTCTAGATTGAGGCATTATATTTCTTTTTTACGCCTCCGCTAACTTTTGGTTTTGTGTATGGGTTGGTTTTTTGGTACCCTACTTCTAAGCGCCAATTTGTTGCGAAATATTTTATATGGAGAATATTATGTGGCTAATTCGGTAACAACTCACAAACAAAATATGCACGTGTAAAATAAAGCAGAAATAAGAGAATTTGTTGACCCGGTTAAGTCAAAAAAAATGACTACTCTGAGGGCATACCAAGCGGGGATGTAGTATTGCGAGTTTTACACGCGTAATATATGAATACATCTCATGAAGATGAATCGTATGGGCGAAGATGATTTGGAGAGTTGGTATATGAGTCTTTAGGGGTTTTTGTGTGCATGGATGATCTCACGAGTTTTTGTGAACCTTACACCTCTGGGAAATTTTGAACCTTTATCTTGTTGTTTTTCTTCTATTTATAGTACATCGACAAGCATGAGCTGATTTGGCAAGCATAAATTTTGGAGACTTGACCCATCTGAAGAATTCATGTAATCTTTGCCACCTTTCCAACTTCGTCTTCTAGATTGATCTTTAGGCACTCTTTTGGTCGCCCAAATCAATCTTTTGCTCGGCTGAAAGCTTTGTTCGCCCCATTAAACCATATCAATTTTATGTCGGAATATCATCGAGCATCTTGACCCTTGAAATGTCCCGAGCTCTCGGGATGTCCGAAACACGAGCATACTTACCTCCAGTTATCGAGCCTTGGGATGTCTGAACCCTCAGGATGTCTGAGCACCAAGCATCGACCCCTCGGTTGTTTTGAGTCTTCAGGATATATGAGTATCGAGCATAC
This sequence comes from Stenogyne calaminthoides, assembly GCA_037126765.1. Classification (NCBI taxonomy): domain Eukaryota; kingdom Viridiplantae; phylum Streptophyta; class Magnoliopsida; order Lamiales; family Lamiaceae; genus Stenogyne; species Stenogyne calaminthoides. The sequence continues at coordinate 5,415,377 of JBBCBC010000040.1, forward strand.
TGACCCTTCAGGATATCTGAGCATTCATGTTGTCTGAGTATTTAGGTTGGCTTAGTACTCAGACTTGTCTGAGCCCTCAGGTTTGTCTGAGTCCTTAGATCACTTGACTCAGCTTATTTGATTCCTTCTTTTCTGATCTGAGTGGCAAACATGCCTATTTGCTCGGTAGGCTGGTTGAGCAACTTTGGTTGGTAAATGGAAAGCTGGCGAACAAAACTTACTTCATAGGTGAGTATGTTCGCTTGATTGACAAATGACGAAAATGGGTCGAACAAACTTGTTTGGTCGGAGCGAAGTATGTACTTGTCCATCAGGCATAATTATTTTAATAAAAATCACACGTGTCTCTCTTACGTGTTCGATTAACGCTGAATAATTATATCGAACACAACAAAAATATATTGTACAAACAAGAGGAGGAACTACCATGGGGCCAAAGGGTCCTGAGCCCCCCTAGCCCCTTTGGAATCTTTATATATATGATATAGGATAGTTTTTTATAAATTTGGTGTGGGGTGGAATGGTGATAGATATTGTTTTTTTCTAAGACATTTAGGGTGTGTTTGCAAACAATAGTGCTTCTTTTGAAGTGATTAAAATTGATTGTAGTAGTAAACTTTAAAGTTGATAGTGTTTTAAAACAAAATACTTTTAATCAATTTCTTAGAAGTTAGAGTGTTAGCAAAACAAATCACTTATTGATAATTTTACAAAAAAACCCTTGTTATAAGTAGAGATAAATAATGATAAAGTTATAATATTGTCAAAATCATGAGGACAAAATTGTGATAATGTTTATTATAATGATGAGAAGCACTTTTAAGCTAATAGAAGCATGGAGAGTAGTGCTTCAAGAAAACTACTTTTGTACTTAAATTAATTAGTTTGTTGAAGTTGCAAACACACTAAAAGTGATTGTGATCTAAAAATAAGTGATTTTAAGCTCTTGGTTGAGTTTGCAAACACTCACTTAGGCCTGACCTGTTTATGGTTTTGAAAGTGGTTTTTGGAATTTTAAATTTTAAATCTCCGTTTGTTTATCAGAATTTCGGTATATGATTTTAAATCCTACAAAATTCTACTTTATAATACCTATAATACACATATTTTACATTTTTCAAACACAATTTTCAATACACAGTGTTTTCATAATCGAACCGGAGATCAAACCGGACTAGGCAACGATTGGTGGTTTAACCGGTTGAACCGTCTGTCCAACCGTTTAAATGATTTTTATTTATATATAATTAAATTTTCTTTCGTGCAATAACAAATAATATACAAATATTTTTTTCTATAAATAATATCATATGAATTGTATAGTAAAATTAATATGAATGAAATATATATCTATATCCACCTACCGTTAAACATTACTACAATGCAATAAATACATGTTAAGATACATATTATAATCATACGAAAATTAGAATTAATTAATACATATAATAATATAGTTCTACACACGTAAATAGGTTCAATATTTGTGTTGACACTAACATAAAACGCCTAAATTAGTAAAATAAATTATTAAAATATTAACTTCTAAATTATTTGTTGATAAGAACAAGTCTGACACTGCACACACATTACCCTATGCCTCTAACCGCACATCATCCTATGCCTCTTAACGCTACACGCAATACAGCTGTTTTATTTTTTTTTGAAACCATACACGCATACAACTTTATATATAAACGAAGATAGTCTATTGACATCTATATCTATTTGTTCGACGAATACTTACAGACGTCGATATGTTTGTTAGATGAAAACTTTCAAACGCAACGAGGACGACGAAGAAAGCACAGTGTGAAAAAATTCTGAAAAGACTGATCTTCACAGCCGCTCAATTTTTGTTTTGTCCCTGAAATGGATGCAGGGATTGCTGTGCAAAACGGTTCTTCCGGTTCGCTATTTTTCCGGTTTTTTCCGATTCTGATCGGTTTTTCCGGTTTGACCGGGGTAATTGGACCGATTTCTCGGTCGGTTTTCGGTTCAAACTGTTGAACTGGCCTGTCCGGTTCGATTATAACAACACTGCTGTCAATCATCTATCACACTTTTCAATTATTATTAATTTATTATATATTCAACTCAATATTCTCTTTCTTATTTTTAATTTTATTATCATTCTACATATATATAATTAATTATTACACGATCATTTCATCACTATTACATTACTTTTTATAATATAATATTATTTTTATTATTTACTTTTTTTAAATTATATTTTATCAAATCCTATAGAATCAACACTCTCAAACATATACAAAATACAAATACACTTTTTACTTTATATAAATCCTTCAAAATCCTCTTTCTAGGATTTTGAATCACCTCAAATCTGTAAACAAACAGGCACTTGGTGTTCAATTTCCAAGAAATGCATCGAGAACAGCCCAAACAGAAAAGCTTCAAGAGGAAGAGCAGTCGCCTGAGAACATTGCGGCGAAGAGGGACTTTATTCGTCTTGATTCAATGAAACCCCCTTGAATTTTGCATTAATGAAGGGTAAGATGGTAGGATGAGTTCTGGCATATGGTGAATACTCTTGTGTTGTTCTTATTTGACCCCTTTTTGGGCCTGTGCACCCGTTTTGGCTTGGGCCTGTGAGCTCTTCTTTTTTTTTGCTTTTTTTTTTTTTTATATTTTTTTTTGTTGATTTAGGTTTGGGCCTCCTTTGTTGGTATCTTTTGTGGGCTTTGTTTTGGACTCGCCTACTATTGGGCTGCAGTCTTTTGGGGTATATTTATTTCTGGACTTACTCAGATGAACTTAGAATTTTGAAAATCAAAATTTATTATATTTTGATTTAAAATTAGATTTGAAAATTCTCTTCTACAAAATACTGTTACACCTATTTTTCACAAAAATTCAATCTGATCACATCAATTTTTTTCCACTCTCAACACAATATAATAATACCACATAAATTATTATTAAACATTGATTTGACATAAAGTAAAATTTTATCATATCAAAATTTTAAAACAAACACATATTTTTTACTATTCACCAAGAATTTCAAATCCATAAAATTTCGAAGTCATGACTTTTCCCGCACACCTAAATCCCAAAACAAAGGGTGCTTAACCTTCGATCGGGTAGTGGTCACTGCTGTTTTCCTCTATTTTTCCTTTTATAAGATCTTGATTAGAATATGCCTTATTATCATGTCCTATTATAAATGAAGCTTGCGTGAGATTGTTTTAAGGTAAGATGAAATATAATTTGGGTATGTCGCTTTAACATTTTAGAAAAAATGAGTGTTGATTTGTGCTCATTTGCATCTCGTTTCATATGAATTTTTATCATTATAAATTAGGTCTCCCTCAGCGAAATTACTGGATCCGTCATTGACATAAATCATAGAATTTGTTTATAATGAAATGAGTAACATGTGTTCGTGAAATAAGTTACACATTTTAATATAAATACATTATATGATTTTAAATTTTATAAAAAATATATTATTATAAAGCACACGGCACCTAATGCATACTGAGAGCTAAGCAAATATAAAAATTCTAATGGATGTAGGTCGGTTAGATTCAAAACTCAATTATACCTCTACTTTCAGCAAGTAGTCTTCATCTACTTTGTTGTAGTGATAAATGTACGTCGTAAACTTTCCATTCAATTATTTGTTAGTAGTATTTTTTTGTAATATAAAGTGCACTTTATGCAGTTGAGTCGTAACAAAAAACCCAATAAAGATATTAAAATATTATTATAGGTACGTGGCGCACAGCTTTCGCACTTTTGTTGCTTTGGACATTCCCAGAATATCAAACTACCATATTCCATCGAATGTTCCTTTTTTATGTCACTTGCAACTCTTTTTATTAATTAAAACATACTTCCAATTTTATATCGACTATTTCGAAATAAATTTATTTTGGGGTTCCTTTTTTTTAAAGTCGGAGTTACATTTCAAAATTTTCATTGAAATATTATTTTTCGAAAAATAAAGGGGTGAGAGATTTGTCGGCTTCGTCTCCTATAACTAATACTCTTTAATAATATTGTACAATATTTATTTAAATCTAAACATTTTTTTTTGACAGGTAAATCTAAACATTATTAAATTCTAGCTCAAAGGAAATATGGTATTTCAAATTACACTAACCATTTTCCTTCTACATTTTCTTGATTGTTTGGATCGATTTATTGAACAAAGTATGTAATTACTTCACTAAAACTGTAAAACATACAAACACAATGTACTTCCACCAATTCTCGATGAATAAAATTAAGAAAAGAACACATTTCAAGAATTTGATATTCTCAAAATAATAAAATTTTACATAATCACAACTTTTTATTTAAAAAATGCTTAGGGAGTAACTCTTTTTTTTAGTGGTAACGGAAGTATGTTGCTATATACTAGCAAGTAGCAAATACACAATCAACAATTAATACTTCGAATAAATCAACAATTAATACTAAATACCCAAAACTTCACGGCTTTTGTTCCTTATTAATTTCTTTTATTTGACAAATCATTGTATGCCAAAATTACACGACACGACATTAGTGATATTAGACTTTAGTTTCTTTAATAACGTAATTTTATTTGACAAATTATTGTGTCTTGTACATGCTTTAAAATCTACTAATCAAAAGCATTTTTATCTACATATTCATTGATTTAATTTAATGGGTATTTTTTAAAATTTATATTAATTGATTAAATTTCAAAACAGCATATTTCTTTATTTCTCAATTTTTAAATTTTTTTATATTAGAGTAATATTTTTGTTTTATGTCTCAATTTATGTTACCAAAAGTGGCATTACGTGTAATTCCAGACAATCCATTTGACATATGCGTATATACCGTTTCTCGCAGAAGTCAATTCTCATAATTCAAAAAATCATCATCATCTATAAAATGATCCATAATTCAACAGAGGGACCATTTCATTTCAACTGGTTTCCATAGTATTTATCTGAATCCCAAAAGCAAAACTTTATAGTAGTAATTAGTGAGAGATCACTATTCCCCTTTGCGACATTTTTTACTAATTTCAAAATGATGATGAAGTTCAAACAAGATGGAAACGGCGGCCAGTGCAGAATTGCAGAGTTGCCGGCGGCGGCACCGCCGCCGCAGAGGCAGGTGAAGGTGTCGTTTGGAGGCGAGAGTTACTCGGAGGCTAGTGGTGAGCTTTTCACTCCGGCGCTGAATTTTGCAATGGTGGATTATGGTATTTTCAGGTCTGGTTTTCCAGATACCACCAATTTCTCCTTTCTTCAAACCCTCAATCTACGTTCTATCATGTAAGTCTCTTATATGTGTATATGTGTGTGTATTTCTTGAGGATTTTTGTATATGTATGAGTATGTTCAATTTTGAGATGATGGTTTGAATTGGCAAACATGGTGCTTCTTTGAGAGTGTGTATAATGTGTGAGAGAGATAGCCACGAAATTTCAAGATTCGATTTGGACTTCAACATGACAAACTCTCCCGTGAAATTTGTTCACTGAATGAGACTGGATCTGTACTAATACCATAACATTCATTCACAGATACCATTTATCTTATAAACTAGTACCATAACATTGACACACACATAAATGCTATGGTATTAGTTCATAAATGTAATAGTATTAGTTTATAAGTGTAATGGTATTTGTTTCATATTGTGAACAAGTTTCACTGAAGAACTGACTCCAACATAGTGCAATATGGGGTTCTTTCTATAATTGTGTGTGAGAGAGAAAATAAACATTGTAAGAACTACTCATAATTCAACTTTCTAGATGTGGAAATTTAAGGCTGTGTTGTTTGTGTGTAGATATTTATGTCCAGAGCCCTATCCAGATAACAAGATGGAGTTTCTCAAATCAAACAGGATTCAGTTATTTCAGTTTGGGATTGAAGGATGTAAAAATGGTTAAGACATTTTCTTTTTTTTCAACTGTTCCATTCATTCCATGTTTGTGTTTTTTTGCTTTATGTTGCTTTTAACAACTAGCCCTCGTATAACCGTCTGGAAATCGTTGAACTAAGCTCGTCTTATGCTCACATTTACTCGGGCTTAACAGGAACCCTTTGTGACTATACCCGAAAACAAGATTTGTGAAGCACTTTAAGCAGCCATTGGTATGTTCTTTCTTAACTTCAAAGTTTTTATTTCAAGTGATCAATTAACAAATCTTGCTCATTAAAATGGATTTTCAGATGTGAAGAATCACCCTATACTGATTCATTGCAAACGAGGAAAGGTAATATATACATGCTATATACATAACTGTACTAGATCCTCAAATAGTTCAGATTAGTAACTAACTTGTAGTTCGATTTTGGCAACTGATGACTCAGCACCGAACTGGTTGCCTTGTGGGGTGCTTGAGAAAAATGCAGGGATGGTGCCTGACGTCTGTGTTTGAAGAATACCAGAGGTTTGCAGCAGCCAAAGCAAGAGTTTCAGATCAGAGGTTTATGGAGTTGTTTGATGTATCATCGATGAGAAACTTGCCTAAAACATTCTCAGGTTTCAAAGAGGTATGAGAAGTAAAGTTTGAAAGAGATCTTTCCATCTGCTTAACTTGGATCGTAATGAAGGAAAATCAAGCATACGGTTTTTGCTGCTCAGAAGGCTTCTAATCTCACTTATTTCTCGCCCCCTCGTTGATCTTCATCTGCATTGTAAGTAGGAATATAGTTAGGGGTTCTGTAATGTAATCAGATGAAATCTTCTGTCGAGAAAGCTCGTTTTTGTTATAAATAACAAGTTGTAATTCAAGGTAGGAAAAAATAGAAGTATTAGAAATCATATTGTGAGGCATCTTAACCTCTAATAAAATTGTCGGCTCTATCTGGGTTTCTGCTGCTAACATAGTCAAAATGGAGTAATAGATTGGTTACAAGAATCGAGAATTTACTCGACCATTTTCATTATGTTTCTGCTAGTATGATGTTGTATACTGATTTTGGAGTTTAGTTCTTCAGTTCAACCTTATATTGACTACAGAATTCTCCAGTGATGAATAAATTATAAGCAAAGAAATTAAAAGATTTCTGCATACATAGGCAGGTGTACTAAATGAACATGTACACTATGCGATAGCTTCATCTCTATAATTCCAAAAATCTGATTTCCCCCATCCGTCTCCTTTGCTGGTTTAGATTCATATGATATACTATAAATTATGACATCATCTAAAAATGGCTCTCGAATTACCTTTGATCCCATGTCAAATGGTCTTCCTGTGAGTCAGCTGTTGATAGAGCTCCTGTCGAACACTGGTGTCGTCTTTTGGACTTTGGGACAGCTGCTATAGGATGTAAACTAGATAGAATAACTCTTCTGCACATTCAAATATGAAGAAAAAAAACTTCCTTTGAGTAATGACAAAGAATCACCTGTGGACTCGCACTTTCTTGAGTCTGTTCAGTTCGAGTTTGTTCTTTAGACCATGGTCTCCTCGTTGCCCTTAACGATCTTCGTGTAAACTCCCCCACATGGTTATAAATACTGGATTGCAATACGATAAGTATAGTCAGTCAAAATACATCACATAGAAAAGCCTGCTCAACCATCTATGAACCATATGCAGATATTAGAATGTTTAGATAAAAGGCGCACCTAAAAAGGATGTCTATTGCAAGCAGCAAAGAAAGCTACTAATCCATTAAGAACAATCCGTAGAGCACAAAAAACCTGATGAAAAGAAATCCCCTAAGCTGTAAGGAATTGAGTATGCAAACACAGTAAGGGTGTGTTTACAACTTCAACTGGATAATGTAGAATCACTTATACACAGTAAGGGTGTGTTTGCAACTTCAACTGGATAATGTAGAATCAATTATTTTTCAAAGCTGTTAAACTTTTTTTTTTTTTAAAGACGCCCTATGTTTTCCAGTAAACCAACCTGAGAGAAAAGGTCATTCCAGAGAGAACGCCACATAGAAACCTCATACGTGCTCACCGTTGACTCCATGCTTTTTGCGACCTGAAAGATGCCCCTCGAGATATCCATATGCCTCTTACTAAACTATAGGCAAACGTACAAGACGGCCACAAAGCTAAAGAATGTTAACATCAGTCTAAATGGACCATAGAGAATAATCCATAGCACAGGGTACACAAAAGATGCTGCTGAAACAAAAAAAAAACATCAGACATACATCATAGGAATTAGGAAAAATTAATACCAAGAATAGTTTGTAAACTTACCAACATTCCAAACTAGGACTCCAATATACCATAGGGGAAACAATAAAATCTCCAAACGTCCCCCATGATTGTAAAAAGTAGACTCAGAATCCAGATAACTGTAAACAAATCCTCCGCCATGTCTATGAATAAATTCCAAAGAGGAAAGACTAAATCGAATAGCTCGCCCAGCTCTCGTGCCATAGGTGCTATGAAAAACGAGACGAACGAAAAAATAGTTCTCATTGCTGCATTTAACCATCTCATGGCCTTCTGAAAGTTATGAAGAAATAACATAGTTCCTAAATACTAAATTCTTGAAGTCATTTCCCATGCATCTATCCAATCGAAGAGAGGTCCAAACATTTTAGATACCGTTGCCTTAAGAAGGGGTATTTTTTGTACAGATCGTGAGAATCCAATGAGAACTGTAACAACTGAAATAAGGACATATAAAGCTCTTGCTAAAGGGCATCCATGGACGATAAAGACGACAAAAATCCTGGGTAGGACTGCAGGAAAATGACCCAGGATGGAAGCCCGCTTTCAGTAGAGTAAGCCATAATCTCGACATAATTATTTCTTTTTAATTTAAAAGGGAGATGAGGGTCGTTGAAATGGAATAAAATCAAAATATCACTATAGATTGTAGCCTCATGTGGTTCTTCACAATCACTTAGATCAGAGATCTTTGAATCTATCTCTTCCAATTCAGCTTCTGCTTCTCCAGAACAAAATCCGAGCACAGGTTCGCCGTGAATGGACCTTTCGACTTTCCTTCTTTTGTAGGGCCCATGGGCGGAGGAGAGGGGGGAGGGTGTGTCGGATGTATGTTTGTGATACTTCTTGTTTTCTCTGTATGCACATCAATGATGTCTTCTTCATTCTCATTAAGCATTTCATCAGTAATGGTTTTATTGATATTTGCCTCAGTACTCCTTGGAAAAATTTCTTGAGAATCATGATAACATCCCCTAAAACAATGGGATAATTACAGAGCACCACGGATGAGAACAATGAGATAACCAGAGAGAGGCTTATGATGATAAAACATAATTACACTTCACAAAATAAACTAGCAAGTTTCAGCATCAGCCTTGAAGATAAATGGAATGGATGGGGTATATCTATGAACATAGACACCAATAACAAATATCATACATTTCAGCTTTAATTAGCAAAGTGCCTGTTTGCAATCTCTAAAAAGTGATTGAGAATCACTTATTTTGAAAGCTGTTAGACACAGCATTTTTAAATAAAAAGTGCTTCTACTCATTCAATAGAGTTTGTAAACAGGCACTTAGGTCTCTCGTACACCACTTGTACGGTGCAACTATACACAACTAATAATTTTTTAGTGAAAACAACTAATACCGTTTAAAAACGCACTTGCGTTGCATGGTGCACCTGGTGCATACAAGACTCTATCTAATTTTAGCAAGCACAAGAATCGTCACCTCTTCCTGCCCCTTATAGATATATATATATTTTAACTAAAGGTCCAAATTACATCCATTTCTATATTTTTCTCTTCAAATAGGCATATCTTGGAATGTTCGAGTACCTTCAATGCCATCAGAGTTCATAAAAAGCCAGTTAACATGTTTCATAATAGCTCTGAATTCCAACAAGGGATGAATGCTTGTTAAGTTTTATAAATCAAGAATGTTGCAAGCTTGCATATTGATGAAGAAAAGCATGTCAAAAGGAAACACATTGGAGACAGTTGTAACTTAATTCACACTTTAGTCATACATATCAGACAACTGGCCAACATGTACCCTGTAGGCTTTAGATGTGAGCAACTTGATTATAAAAAAAAAAAAAAAAGTACAACTAGATTGGCTTTTATGGGTGTAACTAAGGAAATGAAAGAGAATGAAAAACTATGCAAATATTCAGATGCAGTTAAAAATACCTATTGTGGCATCCAAACGGTCTCTCAGTAGAAGCCTTTCGTGCAGCGTCCCTGGAAACCATGTAGAGATACTCCTGGAAGCTTGTGATATACTGTCAAATTCCCACCTTTGCATAATTTTAGCCTCTACCGCAAGTGATGTATCAGTCTGTAAATGACAAACAATAAATTAGAAAACCAATTTATTGAATAAGTTCAGAATAGAGTCTACCTGAAGATCATTCCAATAGTTAAGACCACGTATATTACTCCACGAAACCTCAAACACGATAAATCCATACAAGGTTCTATGTATCTCGCTGTTTGCAATCAAGATTTCTTGAGCTTTTTTACAGGAAGCAAAGCGCTCTCTCTGGATAAAAGCACAGCATCAAAGAAAGAGAACCAGTCTCTGAAGGTTCTTAACTTTCCCGACGAGGAGGAAGCCTGTAACTCTCTAAGTTCTTCGCTCATCTTTTTCTCCTTCCTGCCCCTAGTGTTTGCAAATGGGGATAACCTGGACTGTCGAATTATGAGAAAGTACTTCTATATTATCAGTTTATGGACTAAAGATTTTTGTTCACACAATCATGCTAATTAAAATGGTACGTAAACTTTTCAGCAACCTTAGTCACCATCAGTTGCCACCAGTGTGTAGAACGTGAGGCAAGATCCTTCAACCATGGCCTATTGTCCACCAATATGTAGAAACTTCCACTCTCCGAGGCCAGAAATAAGTGACGGTGTGAAAGGTAGGACTGCAAATCCCTGCAAAATATATAAGCAATCAAATTAATAGCACAACATCACCTGTATAATCACAGAATTCTGCTGGATATGTGCACATTTCTCCTACTATCGAATAGTGACAACACCTATTGGAGCAACTATCACAAGAAAACTACCTCCGAGAACCACGAGGCATTTCGTGGATGAAAAACAACATATTCGCGGTAAAAAGAATGAAGAAAAGGACATAGAAATGCTAGTCTTGAAAGGGATAAAGGAACACAACAATCCACAAACTATTGCCAATAGGAAACCAAATAAGGGACATGTTAGTACTTTCATCATGCGAACTCCCTTTTCCCATTAAGCAAAGGTATATCACATATGCATATGACTAATACTTTTCCTTAATATAACGTGGGTTCAACCTCTTATCAGAACCACATCAAATCCCAAAAGAAAAATTTTAAAAAGAAAAGAAAATATAGCATTATGTTTTCCATGTCTGTCCATTGCATTAGAAATGAAGCAAATCCAACAATACAACTTCTAAACCAAATTCAGCTCAAATTACAGGAAAACCTTACCCAATTTGCAAACTCGTCAAGGAAAAAATACAGTTCGCCATCAGCGGAGAATTGACCCCTTAATCCTCCTCGCTTCTCTCTCAAAGCTAATCCAATCACCACTTTTCAATAAATTCAACAGCAATTGAGAAACATTTTCGATTATCGTTAACAGCAGAGATAGAAATCCAAAACCTGGGGAAACGAACGGCGCTCGGGATCGATCAAGGGAAATCCATGACAATTGTTGAGACGAATCATCAAAACAGCGTACCCCACCAACAAGCTTCATCAAATAATATAAAAAAAACGAAATCCTAACAAAATAAGATTAACAATTCGAAACGGAATCGACGTGGGCAGATACTGTTTACGGAATATGTTGAATTAGATGCTCAGAATCGCATTTTCTTCGCGGAGGAAATGAAGGCACACCATCAATGTGAATGGATTGAATATATTGATGGATATTGTTTGAATTTGTTGGAAGCTTTCTGAAATCTAATTTTGGATGAGCTAAAAATCAGGGGGCACGTATGGCGTGAAGGAGGGAGACTGGTTCAATTGAACCGGTAGTTATTTCTTAAAACTGTTTGCAAATTATAAATTCATATAAATTTCTAAAATATATTATAAAATACCAAATAAACACTTTATGCAAAGTAAAGAGTGAACAAGTTTCACACAAGAATCCATGAAATTGATTAAGAATTGTATTTTGTATTACTAAAGGACATTAGTTGTGATAATTGAAGAGTGTGACTTTTTACTTAAAAAATATTACTTATAAGGTATAACAATGAATGGTGTAACTTATATTATAGCAAGAAGAATTAATAGTGATACATGAAGGGTGTAATTTATATTAAAAAAATGTATTAGTCATGATAACTGAAAGATCATGCTTAAAAAAGATGAATCAATTTCACGATGAACAAATTTCACATCTTACCAACTAAAAATTTTCGTATTAAATCATTTGCTTTTGTTCCACCCCTGCTGCCATATATGATTTCAATTTTTTTCTTTTTTTTAAAGGGACGAAGTTCAGCCCTGATCCATAATTTTGAGAAATAGTCACAATTCGTCTCGTCGAGCTGACTCTTGTACCACGAAGGAATTCCAACCCCAAATCAAGCTTGAGGATTTGGGGAGGCAATCGCTTTCTGGCCTAAGCGGTGGGCCGTCTTGCTGTGTTGCCGATGAACATATGTAATATCCCACGCTAGGATACCCTGTAATTTTCTCTGAATATCATCAATAACCAATCCCTCAGACCCAAAATACCTGTGTCCGTACGATAAAACTCTCACTGCATCCATGTAGTCTGTAAGCAATTGAAGGCGAGTCTGTTTACCACATGCTTTGTAATTGTAATGCTTTTGGTGTGCCTTGATGGGATTTGAGTACTCCTTGTACTCAGTTCAATATATTTCATCTTTACCTTTAAAAAAAATCGTTCACTTAGATTAAGTAAATATATTAAACCATTTTAGCATTTAATTAATGTTCGACAGGCTTGTTTCAGATTCAATAATATAATAAAAAAATATTAAGATACACAACTAAAGCTGACAAAATGGATCCAGGAGATAAATTTTGAGGGGGTGAGATTATAAAAAAAAACACGTGTTTTAAATCTAAATAATAGATATCAACACTTATATAGTGGTAAAATTTTACACATACATGCATATATAGCTAAACAATGAGAATAATTACACATATTAATATAATTATACACATGTATTCATACATATATTTTAAAAAAAAGTTTTGGGGGGCTGTTGTCACCCCTTGTATCCGTCGTTGAATGGATCGATGGGTTGAGCCGACCCACAACTCACTTCAGTCCACTTTTTGCGGGTTTTAGCGGGCCAATCAATTGTTGAGAACTGCTCAATCCAACCGAGGTTGAGATGCCCACAGACTTTTTTTTATAATAAATTCTAGAGTAGATTTTCGGTAAAATTTGTTCATAGCATTAAATTTTTTACCACTACACTTATAAATTAATATCTTAACACATTTAAACTGAGATCATAAAATTAAATACAGGAGATATTAGTTTATAAGAGTATTAATATCAATTTATAATGATATCAATTTCATAGTACGAACATGCTTCACATGAGAGTTTATGTAAATTTTAAGCAACATATGAACAATATTTTGATAAATAATGAAAACAAACAAAGTTTACGATAATATTCTTAGTTAGCCGAGTGGTCTTGGATATGTCTAAGTTTTTACATGTAGTGTGTTCGAATCTTGGGCTTGTCATTTAAAAACAAAAAAATTCTGAATTATTTGAGAAGGTATAATTTGCGTATTTAAAAATTTTTAATCGAATATATAGTTTATTTTATTTTTTCTAATATAAATTTATGTTTTTTTAATTGTTTTCATATGATGATTTGTATACGTATTAAAAAATATATATATAATTGAACATATAGTTTATTTTATTTTTTCTAATATAAATCTATGTTTTTTTATTGTTTTTATATGACGAGTTTGAAAAATAAATACCATATATCTTTATATTTATGTTCATTTTTTATACATACGAATACAAGAGGTCTAAATTTTCTTTCTGCACCAGATTCCTTAAATTTTAGGACCGACTGTGTACTTGACCATAAATGGATGTATGAGATCGTTGAAAGGGAGATGATTTTTTTGCGAGCCCACTATCAGCTTGCAATGCCTCCTCTTCTGACTTAGTGGTGTTGTTAAACCACTACGATCATGCATCACTGCATTAGGCCAACATATGGATAGTTTAGAAGAAGTTGATGGAAAAAGTGGGGGTTTTCTAGCAAATTCATTGTCTGATTGAGCTCTTTCCATATTTAGCATAAAACTATGAAGATCTTCACCTCCTTCTACGACACGATTGGCCAAATACGCACGAGCAATCAATTGGAGAAGCACCAACTCTAACTGGAACCTGAAAAACTTCTGAATCAGTGATTCTACTCATGATAATAATACTTGGGTGTTTTGGCAGCAGCGGTGATGAATTTGAACAGATTCGTCGTGGTGGAAAGTGAACGATGGTTGCGGCGATAAAAATGAGATGCATGACGGCTGTTGTGGGGTTTTCGGAGGCGGATGGCGGCGTTGGATATAGGGATCTGGTGGTGGTTGGGGCGACAGCGGAGGTGGTGGCAGATATAGGGATCTGTTGGGGATGGTGGCGGCGCTGGTGGTGGGAAGAGTGGTAAAGGGAATGGAGGTTGTGGACTCTACAATTTGTTATTTTACATTAAGTCTACCTCAATTGACTTTTTTTGGAAATCCAGGAACCGGCAATTATTAATCATTCAAATTGAGATTTAGCTAATATATATACTATTGTTTCTTTTAGTTTGGTTATGATTTTTAAGGGAAAGTTTTTGTATTAGCGAAACGAATTTATTTTAATAACCTGAGTATTAATTTAGGCTAGGATTAGATCTGTTTTTGGTTGGTGATTGTGGCAGCGAGTGCGGAGGAGGATCCTTTTTGGTTGTCGAAGATGGATGTTGAGTATGCTTATATACAATATATTGTGTGTGTATACAAAGTAGTTAGTGTATATGTAATGTATTTTTAATTAATGTATATGCAGCGTAGATATTATATTTGACGGACAAATTGCATTTGTGGATTTTGGATCTTTATATATTATATTTTTTTTATGGAGGATTTTTGCATTGTGGATTTTTTTGGATTTGTACGTGTTAAAAAATATATATTTATATGCAATGTATTTATGTTTGTATCTTAATGTTTTTAGTGTGCATGCAATTTTTTTTTAATAATGCATTTTTTTTATGCATTTGTTATAGTGAACAATTTTTTTTTTTTATAAACAATCCATTGTATTGTGAAAAATTATAATTTTTGTTCACCTACATCTTTTTTAAAATTAATTTTAATTTATTATTTAAATAAAAATAAATATTTAAGAGTTGAATAAATTATTTCAAAAAAACTGTCTTGACACATGAAGCTGGGTAAATGTTTAATATGGATAAATATTTAAAAAATAGAGATGACAATATAAAATGGGTGAGACCCATTGAAAAATAGATGAGAAAAGATAGCCGTTGTCAAATCAATCATTAGGCTCTCTTTTTTAAAAATAAGACGAAAGAAAATTGAAGGGGAAATTAGGAACATTTACATGAAAATTTTGTACATGAGTAAGTATTTTTTGGAATTGTACCCCATAACAATTTTTTGTGTAAGATTGTAGTTAACAATTCATGCCCCTAATTGTTTAAAAATATGAGGCCGGTTCTCAAAAGAAAATTACATCCATCTTAAAGGTATGGTTGATTTGGGATTTGAAAATCGGTTTTGGGATTTTGAAATATAAATCGGTTTCTACACCACACTCTCCAATGACCCATATGATTTTTTTATTCCAACTCTTAAATATTGATCACATTTCACACATTTTATTCCAACTCTTAAATATTAATTATAAAATTATCCATCCACTCTATCTGTAATCTCAACCCTAAATATAAGTACATACTCTACCTTATACAGATGCAAGTTGATTCTGTTATAACCTTAAAGAGACTCAATGGTTAAATTCAACAGAAGTAGCAGAAAGCTCAAATGAAGAAAACTGTAGCAAAATCATCAAATCAACAAAGAAATGTCATCAAGCTTATTCTATTTGCAACAACTGATAAAGAATTGTCATACATTCAATGATTATAAAATCAACAGAAGTAGCAGAAAGCTCAAATGGAGAAAACTGTAGCAAAATCATCAAATCAACAAAAAAAATGTCATCAAACTTACTCTATTTGCACCAACCGATAAATTCTAATATAGGGGGATAGGGGTAGGGGGTAGGGGTAGGGGTAGGAAGTATCTTGCAAACAATTCAATTGATAATGCCATTTTGAAGTTGAAACACTCTAAATTTAAAATCAAATGAGCAAGTTTGAGTATCCCTGTTGTGATGCGATCTCCCTGATGTCTAAATGGGGGCAAACGATTAAAATGCATGTGATAGGTTTAAGTGTGAATGATTGCTTGATTCTTGTCATATCTTTCCATATTAACCCCATAAATTTTCTTCTTGCAACCTTTACACTGGTTTTACTCTCGGTTTATTAACCTTTTTATTTATTAAGCTCTTGCTCTTATCTCAGGATTTTCTCTAGTTTATGATCACACGGTCAAAAGGGAAGCAAGGACCTTCATTTCAACCCCGAGATTACTGTTTGGAGCGAAGTTTTGAGGAACCAAGCTAAAAGAGGCAAGAAGAGTTTTCGAGTTGTTACCTTTTCCGCTGATTGCGAATCCAACGAACCCGAATCAATCGAGGAGAAGACATGGCGACCCGAAACGAAGTTAAACAACAATAATCCGCATCTTTCGCAGCAACCATTATGCATCGTGTACCCTACCGATGGTACCGATTTCAAGCTTAAGTCTGGTTTGATTCACTTGTTGCCAGCTTTTCATGGTGTGCTCTCACATGAGACCCAAGGATGTGACGGAGGAGATGGTGAAACTTAAGGCATTCCTGTTAAGCTAAAAGGATCAACAAAGAGAGTGGCTTTATTATCTCCCATCCACAAGTTGTCACGACTGGGTTAATATGGGAGGTTTATTCTTACAGAGGTATTTCCTAGCACATCGTGTGGCGAGTCTACGAAAAGAGATATGTGGTGTGAAGCGTCGCATGGAGACTCTTTATGATTCTTGAGCGTCAGACAAAGAAGTTGTCCACAACACCGGATTCACCAACTTTTTGATCCAATACTTTTATGGGGGTTGACTCTTTGCGAGAGAAATCTAGTTGATGCTGCAAGTGGAGGTGCTCTTACCGATAAAACCACATCAGAAGCTCGAGAGCTCATTTCGAACATGGCATTGAACACTCAGCAGTTTAGCCAAAGGAGTGCACCGACACCCTTGGTACAAACAGTAAGTGATTCTTCCATTAAAGATCAATTAGCTGAACTAACTGCTTTTGTGAGACAGCTTGCTACAGGTGGAGCCCCAATCCAGCGAACGGAGGAAAGCGAGGTGCATGCCAACGCTGTTGGAAATTTTCAAGGGCGGAAGTATGACCCTTTTTCAAACACATACAACTCCGGCTGGAGAGATCATCCAAATCTTAGGTACGGGAATCAACAAAATCCTCCACCAGTGGACAACAATTGGCCACAGTAGCAAAGGGGCCAATATCAAGTCAAGGCACCAATGGAAAACTCCGGGCAATCCGCAGAGGAGTTGATCAAACTTCTCACTACTCAGTCCTTGCAATTCCAGTAACAGATGCAGCAGAGCATGACTCAACTCCAACAGAACACCACTTCCACTATCAAGAATTTGGAAGTGCAAATGAGTCAACTTGTCAGTGCTGTCAGTCGTTTGGAAGCTCAAAACAGTGGGAAACTACCATCCCAGCCCGAGGTTAACCCGAAAAATGTGAACGCTGTCACGTTGAGGAGTGGAAAGCAGCTGGACGAAGTTAAGAAGCCTGACTCACTAACTCCAGCCGAAGAAATGGAAGAAAAACAGTCTGGACAAAACAACACTGGGATACCCAGTGTGGAGCAGAACCCTAGGCAGAAGGACACTGGATCATCCAGTGTGGAACAGAATCCGAAAGTTGGTGATAAAAAGGTTAGTGATTCAACTTCTAAATTCTATCATACTCCTATCTTGCCTTTTCCTTCCAGGGTTGAGTGAGCATTGAAGGTAGACAAGGAGAAATAGGTTCTCGACGTCTTCAGGAAAGTGGAAATCAACATCCCGTTGCTTGATGCAATAGCTCTGATTCCGAGATACGCTAAATTTCTTAAGGAGCTTTGCACCAACAAGCGCAAACTGAAGGGAAATGAGAAAGTGGTGATGGGGTAAAACGTTTCAGCCCTCTTCCAAAAGAGGCTTCCGGAGAAGCTTAAGGACCCAGGTACATTTACTATCCCTTGTAGGATCGAAAACGTTAAGATTGCTCAAGCTTTCCTAGATTTAGGGGCTTTCATTAATGTTATGCCTCGTGCTTTTTTTGCTGCTTTGAATATTGGGCCATTGAAGGAAACAGATATTGAAATCCTGTTAACTGATCGTAGTAGTGCACACCCCGATGGTGTGATTGAGGATGTTTTAGTCGCAGTAGGTGATCTTATTTTTCCCTCGCCGATTTTTATGCTAGATATGCATGGGAATACTTGATTCTTTTGTACATATCCGTTGGGAGGCGCTTCTTGAACTCCGCCCAAACAAAGATAAACATATCCGAAGGAACTCTCACTATGGAATTCGATGGAAAAATAATTCACTTTAATATCTATGATGCTATGAAGCACCCTGATGATGTTTCTTCGGTTTATTCACTTGATGTGATTGACCCTTTGGTTGTTGAGCTTTTTGCATCTAGTTACAGGAATGAGCTTGACGACATTCTCATGAGGGGAATTGAGGCCGGACGTGATGATTTCCAGCAAGTTAACGAGGCTGCCCAGATTGACTCGGGAACAAACCTTCAGCTGCATGAGGTAAAGTTCATTAAGTTGCCTGAGGTTACTGATAAAATTCTACCTTCTGTCATACAGGCACCAAAACTCAAACTCAAGCCACTTCCTGCTCACCTCAAGTATGTGTACTTGGGAGATAATCGAACCCTCCCGGTAATCATTTCCTCCAATTTGACTTCACGCATGCGAAGTGGCCTTGATCGAGACTCAAGGTTGATAAAGAAAGCCATAGGATGGAAGATACCGACTTGAAGGGATCGGCCCTCTCTCTGTATGCATCAGATTCACATGGAAGATAGTTTCAAGCCCTCAAGAGAGCCTCTGAGACGGTTAAACCCTACAATGATGGAGGTCGTGAAGAAAGAAGTCATCAAACTCCTTGGCATGGGGATGATCTACCCTATTTCGATATTACGGACAAGTGGGTCGACCCCTCTCAAGTGGTTCCCAAGAAATGGCTAATTCTTGTGGTCGAAAATCAAGCTTTGGAGAGTTGGTGCCCACAAGAGTTCAAACCGGATGGAGAGTCTGCATTGACTATCGCAGGCTGAACTCGATGACTCGAAAGGACCATTTCCCCCTCCCATTCATTGATCAGATGCTCGAGAGATTAAATTTTACACAAGTTCTCTTTTTTTTCGGGGATAGATTCTTGGGATACTTTCGATAGCCATTGCTCCAGAGGATCGAGAAGACCACTTTCACATGCCCATTCGGCACGTTCGCCTACAAGAGGATGCCCTTTGGCCTTTGCAACGCACCTGCGACTTTTCAACGGTGTATGGTAAGCATCTTTTCTGAGTATGTAGGTAATATTATCTAGGTCTTTATGGATGATTTCAGTGTTTATGGGGATTCCTTTGATCTTGGTCTTGAAAACCTTGTACAAATTTTGAAAAGATGCATTGAAACTAACCTTGTTTTGAATTGGGAAAAATGCCATTTTATGGTAGAAGAAGGTATAATTTTGGGTCATGTTGTCTCACTCAGGGGTATAGAGGTCGACAAATCTAAGATTGAATTGATTTCTGCTTTGCCTTACCCCGTAAGTGTACGGGAAGTTCGCTCTTTTCTTGGTCATGCAGGTGTTTACAGGAGATTTATTAAGGATTTTTCCAAGATAGCATCCCCGCTGTGTACACTACTGCAGAAAGAGAAGACATTCGACTTCGATGAAAAGTGCAAGGTGGCATTTGATAAGTTGAAAGAGTTGTTGAACACCCCACCCATCATCCAACCACCAAACTGGGAGCTACCTTTTGAGATAATGTGTGATGCTAGCGATTATGTAGTCGGGGCTGTTTTGGGGCAACGAGTCGGAAGAGCTGCACATGTGATCTATTATGCCTCGAGTACCTTGAATTCAGCACAAACAAATTACTCTACTACCGAAAAGGAGCTTCTTGCTATTGTTTTCGCGTTAGAAAAATTCCGCTCATACCTGCTAGGCTCCAAAATCATAGTCTTCTCGGATCATGCAGCCCTTCGTTATCTACTTAGCAAGAAAGAGGCGAAGCCCCACATGATTCATTAGATTTTGCTCCTCCAAGAGTTCGATCTGGAAATCAGAGACAAAAAGGGCGCATAAAACATGGTAGCTGACCACCTCAGCCGGTTGATAAGAGATGAGGATAAGCTACCCTCGTTGGAGTGCTTTCCGGACGATTAGCTTCTGGAACTCTAGAAAGTGGAGGCACATTCTGTGACACTGGGTGACGCAGTGGCAGATCCTGAATATTCTGAGAAACTGGGTGACCCAGTGTCGATTTCTGCAGAAACTCCTCCATGGTATGCTGATATTGCGAGTTACATTGTTGCCAAAGTTTTTCCTTCAGGTTTGACTAAGGCACGCAGAGACAGGCTGAAGAGTGATGCAAAATAATATGTTTGGGATGACCCGTATCTATGGAAGCATTGCCCGGATCGAGTGATTAGGCGTTGTGTCCCGGATTCGGAGTTCAACTCAATCTTGTCATTTTGCCATTCTTATGCTTGTGGAGGTCACTTTGGTTCGAAGCGCACAGCTCACAAGGTGTTGGAGACTGGCTTCTATTGGCCATCATTGTTCCGGGATTCCCAACATTTTTGTAAGTCATGTGACAGATGCCAAAGAACAGGTAGTATTTCCCCAAGTAATGAAATGCCCCAAAATCCCATTATGGTTTGTGAAATTTTTGATGTTTGGGGCATGGATTTCATGGGGCCTTTTCCCTCTTCTTATGGTAATATGTACATACTGCTTGGTGTTGATTATGTGTCGAAGTGGGTGGAAGCAAAAGCCACCCGAACTAACAATTCCAAGGTGGTTGCAGGATTTGTAAAATCTAACATATTTGCTAGGTTTGAAATTCCGAAGGCCATCATTAGCGATCGAGGGACGCACTTCTGGAATCGGACAATTGAAGTCCTGCTCAGAAAATATGGAGTGATGCATAAGTTATCTACAACCTATCATCCACAAATGAACGGGCAAGCCGAGACGTCCAACCGTGAGATCACGTCAATTTTGGAAAAGACGGTGCAGCCTAATATGGACCGTGATTGAGTTAATATGGAAAGATATGACAAGAATCAAGAAAATCTTTGGCATACATATCTTATGGGATTGGACGGTGATTTCTTGGAGGATAATTAAAAGGTCAACACATTCATATATATAGAGGAGGGAATTGACGGACGAAAGGAGGAGAAGACAGAGAGCATACAGGACAGACGCTTTGGGAGCAGAATCACTGGGCAGTAGTTTTGAGAGTCGTATTTAGTTAGTTTTTTTTTCCAACTCCGGGAATTTTCGAGCCCATGTTTAATGTTGATATTTTAATTCGAGACGTTTACGATATTTATTTTTGGATTGTTTAATTTATCTATTTTAATTTCTTGCGTATTTATATTAATTAGTTTAGACTGACCATCTAGGTTAATTGTTTAAATATGCCTGTTAAGTCTAAGCATGTAATCCGTGTAATTGTTATATGTGGAGATTATTAGTAACAACTAGTGGGTTCACTAGGGTAAATTAAACCAGGTTCTTTCGAATTAGCTAGCTAGCGTGCCAGGAATTTGTTTGCTCTCTATCCTAAAGTTTAATGCTTTTAACTGGGTTAAATCTATGGGCGTACCTAGACTGCTTCTCCATTACCAACTCAATCATTCACACTTAAACCTACCACAGCAACACACAAGCCCACCATACTACTTAACGACCAAAACAGCACAAGATCAGCAACATATTTACAAGCAAAGCAACTCATGTCCCAATACTCCCCCCCCCACCCCACACACACTTAGACCAATGCTTGTCCCCAAACAAAAAGCACATAACAACAGGTTATCAAAGGGAGAGAACAAGACATACAAAGAATGGACCTTATCAACGGCTAGGGCCGGTCGAGTGATGAACACTCGGCTCGTGTGCATAGTCACTAAATTGGGCTCGTAGGTTCACGTTCTCTCGTCGGAGCGTGTCAATAGTCCGATTTAGACTATAGATTTACTCGAGGAGGCGTGTGGAATGATCCAAATGGTGAACTGCCCTCGGAGCTTGGTGAGGTGCTACTCGACGGTTGGGGACCTGCGGAAGGTGGGGGTGTAACAACTTCAGATTGTCGGGGTTCCGTGGTGTGGTGAACTCCGGATTGGGAAGAGCAATAGTTGTGTCCCGGGAGATGGTCCATATACACACTCCATTGAAGATGCTGACGATCCCCATCTGACGCAAAGTTGTCTCTCCCAACTTAACAACATCCCCAACTGCTCGACGTGTTGTGCAATCGACCCCAACAGCCTGAGCAATTGCTGTGATGAAACCTCCCATAACAAAGTCATCCTTGGTGGATTCGACCCCAACAAAGTGCTCGAGAATCTCCTGTTTTAAGTACAGCGGCTGATCAATAATCATGTGATATAACGCCGATCATTCCACTTTTTCCAAATTATTCCGGTTCGTCAACCGGCCGAAAATGGTGCACGCCATGAGCTTATGAATGTAACGTAGGACTGGATTGAGGATGGCGGTAGCCTTGGAACGTCCGGCTATGTACAGGCCTGCTCCGTGTGTTATCATCTCCCAACATGGCTTTGAAGAGTATGGTGTTATCTCCGTGTCTGGGTCGGGTAGATTGAATACCTCCGTGAAACGACCTATATCCCAACAGTGAGGACGCCCCCTAGTCGAAACGACAACGTGAGAGAACAAGGGGTATCCCTATCCATCTCGTTCAACTCCACTGAACTGTAGAACTCAAATACCAAATCTTCATACATGGGCCAATTGCTCGTAACCATATGCTTCCAACCCACGGTATCCAATAACTCACATACATCATCCAATAAACCCACACGAGATAGAAATAGCGGATCGAGATAAACCGTGGAGTGTACCTTACAGCCCGAATTGACAAGGGCAGAATACCGACGGATTTGACCCGGACTCCCAAATTGAATGTTGTGGGCATTCTGGCATCGGTCCAGGAGGGATGGTCGTGGGCGTGGGATTGCAGTGCCACCGTCGGGCTCCTGTTCGGGTTCAAAGGCGGACCGGTGCGGGCCTTTGGATGAATCGGCTCTGAAATCCATGGCTTCAGGCTGAGGGCGGTGGTCGCGGCTGAGGGTTGTGGCTCTATGGACTCCGGCCGCTGGAATGGTGGTTGCGCGATGGGTGCTTGGTGGTGGAGGAGCAGAATGTGAGTGAGTGGTGGCGGAGTGGTGGGGCGGATTAGAGCTGAGGGCGGCGGGCGGATGAAGATGGGAAGAAGGTGTAGCCTAATCGAAAGGATTGGAGTTTTAGGTTGGACAATGCTCTATGGGCATATCGAACGGCTTACAAAATGCCAATTGGTATGTCTCCATATCGCCTCGTCTATGTGTAAGTCGTGCCACCTCCCAGTTTAGATACAACACCGTGCAGTGCATATTGGGCGATCAAGAAGTGCAATTGGAATTTCGACGAGGCCGGAGTGCATAGAAAACTACAGCTACAAGAGCTTGAGGAGATACGCCTCGATGCATACGACAATGCACTGATTTACAAGGAGAAGATGGAGATGTTTCATGATGATAGAATTGCTAGGAAACGATTTAATGTCGGGGATAAAGTATTACTTTATCACTCTCGACTTAAATTATTTCCTGGTAAATTGCGGTCTCGTTGGATAGGTCCATTTCTGGTTGTTGAAGTATTTCCCCATGGAGCTGTAGTGATTCGGAGCATTGAAACGGGTAAGACGTTCAAGGTGAACGTGCATCAACTCAAGCCTTATTTCGAGGGGTTCCAGCAAAATGATGTGGAGTTTGAGGTCGTGAACGACCCACCAGCTAACTGAGAGAACCGTACGTCGAGCTAACGACGTTAAAAAACAGCGCTTTGCGGGAGGCAACCCGTATTTCAATTTCTGTCGTTTTTCTTTTTTTTTTATTTTTTATTATTGCTGATGGATTTCTGCACCTTTTTGTTTGAGTCTCACTTGTAGCAGATTCCTTAATTAAATTACGGTGGAGGGCATATTCTGAACAGGGGAGTTTCGAATTGGGCTTGTGGAGTGGTATTTTGGGAGTATGTTTGCTGAAATGGGCCACACTTAGATTTATACTACATAAGGAAATTCTGGGCCAAATTATTATTTGTGAGGAAGCCCACTTCTAATAGTCCAATGAAGCCCAATGTTGAGTGTGGTAAAATGGGGCGGTCAAATTGCAGAAGTCAAAATCCCTAATCCTTCTTCCCATGTTCATCCGCCCGCCGCCCTCAGCTCTAATCTGCCCCACCACTCCGCCACTACTCACTCACATTCTGCTCCTCTACCACCACGCACCCGTCGTGCGGCCACCATTCTAGCGGCCGGAGTTCACAGAGCCACAGCCCTCAGCCGCGACCACCGCCCTCAGCCTGAAGCCATGGATTTCAGAGCCGATTTGTCTAGAGGCCCGCACCAGTCCGCCTCCAAACCCGAACAGGAGCCCGACGGTGGCACTGTAATCCCACGTCCACGACCATCCCTCCTGAATCGATACCAGAATGCCCACAACATTCAATTTGGGAGTCCGGGCCAAATCCGCCGGTATTCTGGCCTTGTCAATTCGGGTCGTAAGGTACACTCCATGGTTTATCTCAATCCGCTATTTCTATCTCGTGTGGGTTTATTGGATGATGTATATGAGTTATTGGATACCGTGGGTTGGAATCATATGGTTACGGGCAATTGGCCCGTGTATGAAGATTTGGTATTTGAGTTCTACAGTTCAGTGGAGTTGAACGGGATGGAGAGGGATGCCCCTGGTTCTCCCACATTGTCGTTTTGACTAGGGGGCGTCTCACTGTTGGGATATAGGTCGTTTCAAGGAGGTATTCAATCTGCCCGACCCAGACACGGAGATAACACCATACTCTTCAAAGCCCTGTTGGAAGATGATAACACACGGAGCAGGCCCGTACATAGCCGGACATTCCAAGGCTACCGTCATCCGCAATCCGGTCCTACGTTACATTCATAAGCTCATGGCGCGTACCATTTTCGGCCGATTGACGAACCGGAATAATTTGGAAAAAGTGGAACGATCGGCGTTGTATCACATGATTATTGATCAGCCGCTGGACTTAGAACGGGAGATTGTCGAGCACTTTGTTGGGGTCGAATCCACCAAGGATGACTTTGTTATGGGAGGTTTCATCACAGCAATTGCTCAGGCCGTGGGGGTCGATTGCACAACACGTCGAGCAGAGCAGTTGGGGATGTTGTTAAGTTGGGAGAGACGGCTTTGCATTAGATGGGGATCGTCAGCATCGTCAATGAAGTGTGTATATGGACCATCTCCCGGGACACCACTATTGCTCTTCCCAATCTGGAGTTCACCACACCACGGAACCCCGATAATCTGAAGTTGTTACACCCCACCTTCAGCAGGTCCCCGACCGTCGAGTGGCACCTCACCAAGCCCCGGGGGCAGTTAACCATTTGGACCATTCCACACGCCTCCTCGAGCAAATCGATAGTCTAAATCGGACTATTGACACGCTCCAACAAGAGAACGCGAACCTACGAGCCCAGTTTGGCGACTATGCTGCCCTAGTCGTTGATCAGGTCCATTCTTTTCATGTCTTGTTCTCTCCCTTTGATAACCTGTTGTTATGTGCTTTTTGCTTGGGGACAAGCATTGGTCTAAGTGGGTGTGGGGGAGGAATTGGGACATGAGTTGCTTTGCTTGTAAATATGTTGCTGATCTTGTGCTGTTTTGGGCTGTTAAGTAGTATGGTGGGCTTGTGTGTTGCTGTGTAGGTTTAAGTGTGAATGATTGGGTTGGTTATAAACGTGATAGGATAGTATTGTGGTATTTTGTGGAGCTCTAGTTAAATTTGCTTTGATTAATGCATGTGGAGGTTATGAGTAGATGAAGGTTTCATGAGAGAGCCCATTTGAGTCTATGATAGTAATTGGTGAATTGAGGAGTATAGTGCTGAATCGTGCTTTGATCCCTTGTATTTGAAGTAGTCTAATTAGGTAGTTCGATAAATGATGCATGCATAGTATACCCCCTTAAGGTTGGAACATTTGTTGTGGTATGGAGAAAAGGAGTAGTTGAAGAATTGTGTGATAAATAAAAGGCCGTACAGCTGCCCATTTTTAGGGGCTCAAAAAAAAAATCGAGCTAAAACCCGACAAGTAGAGTGGTGCTGCAGACCTTGAGAAAAATAAGGGGATAGGGGGTACACTAGGTTGTAGAGTTTGTCGATGGAGTGTATGATGAGGGGGTCAAAGTATGGTAAGGGGCTTAATGAATCAATGAGTTGAGGACCTATCATAGATAATTCTGGAACTTGAGTGAAAACCTTCGAAAATTCATGAGTTCTAATTGTGTTAATCTTAGTCCGGAGCTTTGTGAGTTGCCACTTTTGTTTGAGTGACATGTTTGGTGTGTTGAAAGGACCTGAGCGAATTTCTTGGCTTTTCCGTTAGTGCTCGATTGATGTGTTTTTTTACTTGAGGACAAGCAAAAGTTCAAGTGTGGGGTATTTGATAGATAGTAAAATGTGCATGTTTTTAATATGATAGAGTACAATTTATTGAGCTCATTTATGTTAGAATGACATGTTAGATTACTTATGTGTGTTTTGATCGTATTATTCTGCACTTGATCGAGTCCTATGTTTGTAAGTGTATTTAGGTGTTTTCTTTGCAAAAAGTTGTGGGCCAATTGAGCAAGAGAGGCCCACACTGGCTGACCCAGTGCAGGCCCATGTTCCAGAAGCTGGGAAGAAGGAATCCAGTGTGTGATATATAAGGAGGAGATTTGGTCAAAGAGATTATTTTGGAAGAGATTTGATCAAGATATATGTATGGAAAGATTTGATTGGCTGAAGATTGGAGAAGATACGTAGGCCGGCTGGGCCGAATTAAAGAAAGGAAGAAGAGTGGGCCATGCGGAAAAAGGATATATATCACCTGTTGAAGAAGAAAAGACACGTTTTTTCAGAAGCAGAGAGGCGGCTGATTACAATTGCAAGCAAGCAGGTGATTCACGATTGAAGGCGAAGGAGACTGTTTGAGTTTGTTTTTATCTTTTGTTATTTTTTCTGAATTAAACTCTTGCACTTTTAGTATGCCTTTTAGAGGCTAAACTCTTTTATCCCTACTTCGGGAATTTTTGAACCCATGTTTAATGTGATGTTTTGATTCGAGACGTTTACAATATTTGTTTTGGGATTGTTTAATTTATATGTTTCAACTTCTAGCTTGTTTAAATTAATTGATTTAGACAGACTATTTAGGTTAATTATTTAAATATGTCTGTATGTCTAAGCATGTAATCATTGTTATATGTGGAGACTATTGGTAATAACTAGTGGGTTCACTAGGGTAAATTAAATTAGGTTCTTTCGGGTCGAGCTAGCTTACCTGAGAATTTGTTTGCTCTCTATCCTAATGTTTAATGCTTTTAATTGGGTTAAATCTATGGGCTTACATAGACTGCTTAGTTAGAAAGGCTTTCTTGAAGAGACGTCTTTTCAATTAAATATCCTTAAGGGATAGGACCGGGAAATCGAAGCGTTTTGATCCCTGAGGGGCATTAATCTTGAAAATAAATAAAGTAAATGTTGAGGTCAAAGTAGTCGTGTTAACATGGAGAATGAATGAACCGTGAGTTGGGGTATTTATTTCTTCTTGAATTCGTACGTTAAGTTTTCATTAGTATTGTGTTGGTAATTATTTGATGGGACAAAAACATTTAGGTACAAAGTCAAGAGAAAAAAAATATTTTAGTACATTTATTTTTTTCAATTACACTCCACTACACACTTGGGTCATTAAAGACTGAAATACCCCTCTTCCCCTTTTAGCTCCCTGCAGCTTTCTGCAGACTTTCTGCAAACATGTCCCATAAAGTGAAATTTTGGCTAAAGTGTAATTTTTTTTTTAACTTTTGGCTCATTTTTTATGTTTTGACTAATTTTAAACCTTACAAATATTTGAATACCAATTTTCTTCAAATTCTTCTTCCTTATTTTTTTAAAATTACCTTTTTTTCCAAAACTAGCAGAATTTTAATTATTTCTTCGGTCCAAATTCAAATATCACTTTACTTGCAAAAATCTCACTATCTTGACTGTTAATAGTCTCACTATACATATAAAAATTTCACTATACATATAAAAATTTCACTATACATACAAAAATCTCACTATACATATAAAAATTTCACTATACATACAAAAATCTCACTATGTTAGATAGTATTGCACTTTTTCCAAATTTATTGATAGCATAAGCTCTCTAACTTCTTCTGCAGATTCTCATCTCCCGAGTGCAGCTTATAATCAACTTCAGGTCTCTTGACAATCAGGAATAGATTACCGCCAGAAATTCTCTATCTCAAATAAAAAACACACAATTACCAAACAATCTACTGCTTGAAAAATCACCAAAATAGTTCATAATTAAACAACTCTTACAAGTATGCTCTTAAACAACCCATATAATTCACAAATATGCTCTTAGACAACCCTTTTAAATCAGCTAATTATAACAAATTGTTAAAACCAAAAAAAATTGCCCAATTAGGATACATGGATCCATTTCGCTCTGCATATTTCAATAAGTAAACTGATAATTAGTACAATCTCTTAATTGATACATTGCATATCAACAACATCACAAAATCAATTACTGTTATAAAATTAATCAATCAATCAAAGATGACAAATGATTAATTCTTCCACTAATTAAAGACACATAAAGTAGCAAATTAATAGGTCAATCCACACAAAACCTTCTAATATGTTGAATTCCTTATCAATCTGAAGCAACCTGAAGGCACTTTCGGTTTATATGCATATAACCAAACACCACTTTTAGATAACCCTCACACCAAATTACACATCAGAGTCCGAATTCATATAGAAAATGAATTTATCAAGCCTTAAAACAACAAATTACAACCAATCCAGTTCAGACAAGTTATAGCCGTCAAATTCTCAGAGATTCTTGAAAAGGGGAAAATGAAAAAAAAAAAAAAAGGAAAAGAGATGTAAATACCAGATTTGGTGCTGAGAGAAGCATCAACTCTTGCTGATGAACCAAAGCAATTTCCCATAAGTGTCGCGGATGTACGGGTGGTGCTCGATCGACTCTGCCTCCGCGTCGGATGAAGCCAGCGACACCACCGTCGGCTCCGTCAGTGTAGATCCGATATAGATCCGCTACCACCACCATCTCAATCTGGGAAGGGCGGCGCCGAATCACGGATCCGTTCGCGATCCAGATCCATTAAATCGGGTTTCTTCTTTAGGTTCCAACAAAGATAGAGACGCCGACGATGGCGACAAAGCGGCGATGGCGGCGGTTTGGGAGCACCGCTTCACATGAAATGCGGCGGATCGTCGTGACCCGAAGGAGACGGGCTTTTCTCGCCATTGATGTCGGTGACAAGCAAGACGATGGCGTAAGCCCGGTGATGATGGGTTTGTTCGGTTGGTGAAGAGGGCGGCGATGTGGTGATTATAGAGAGATAATTTTGGGAAGAGAGAGAAATGAGAGGTGTGTTGGGATATTTTAGTTTTGATTAATTATGCCAAAACATTATCAACTCTGTGTTTTTTGAAGCTAATTTACGACAATGTTGAGGGGAACAGAAGAACAAGTTGAGGGGAACTCATGAAATCGAGACGAAGATGATCGAGATCGACGAGGCTGATCAAGATCGATGAGAAGGATGAGTTCCGAGCTAATCTGGCGTCGCAACCCCGACCCTGCAAGCGGTTTTCTGATGCGATTTTTTATCAGTAAGCGATCAGAGTAACAACATCAGAGTAGCGATTCTTCAGAGTAACCGACATTCTTGTAGCGATTTTTCTGATGCGTTTTGCTCATGTATCCAGATCGAAGTCTGACCTGATCTAATCAGTGGTGATCGATCGGCGACGAAATCGACCGATGAAAAGTAAAATCGGTTAAATGAAATCGCACCGATGAACAAAGTAAAAATCAGTTCGCGAAATCGGACCGATGAACAAGAAAAAATCGATTGATGAACGGTGATTTCAAGAATCGATGAACAAAGTGATTTCAAAGATCGATGAATAGTGATTTCAAAGACACCAAATCTACGATCGATTTCAAATGACGATTAAGCGACGAAATCGAAGCAATGAACACGATAATCCGTGAAATGATCGGATCCGTTAGACACCAAAAGCGGTGATCAATAAGAAGATAACAACATATATGGATGTGTCATAAAGTTCGCAAACAACAAAGGCAAAAGGACAAAGAAAAAGTCGGAAGATTATTAGTATGGATTTGAATATTACTCTCCAACGGTAATATTCAAATCCACACTATAAATACATTGCACTATCTTCAAAAAGAAGATAATGGAGGTTCTGCAAAGTGAAATTAAAAGCCAAATATTCAAGCAACTCCATTCAAGAACACAGAGCAAAAAATACACACATATATTCAAAAGTGTTCTATCCTGGGATCTAAGCACAAATGCTATATCCTAAGCTTAGAGAGATTTTCCCAACCTTAGCATTGAGGCTAAAACAAATGTAAGGGAAAATCTCACCCTAGTTGGAAACCAAACAACCTTATACCCAAACCAGGTTGGTAGGTTAAGTTTGTAGGTTGAGTGTGAACTTCGGTAAACATCTAAAGATCCCGAAAGGGAGGGCTCGGCAATCCCGTGAGGGTGATAAGTCCCGTTTGAGTGTGAACTTCAGAAACATCTAGCAATCCCGAAAGGGAGGGCTCAATCCCGTGAGGGTGATAAGTCCTGTTGGTTAAGTTGGTTTAGTTGGTGCCCCATGAAGGGAAGAGTGGATGTAGGGCGAGTTGTCCCAACCACTATAAAATTGTGTGTTCTTTCTTTTCTTTATTTATGTTATTACTTGTCATATGCATTCGTTTATAAAGCATAACACACATGAGCTTAAAAGCAAAAAAATTGAATCACTCTGCCCTCTTTTGTTTTTATATGCACCGAATCAAAACGTTTTGCTTCCGCGACGTGCAAATGGGTTTTCAAAACGGGACCATCAATTGGTATCGAGGCGGGTTGTTCAAAAGGTCCTTTGTTTTTCAATGTGGATTTACCGATACCATCAATTGGTATCGAAGCGGGAGTTCAAACGTTCACAACTTTTCAAAGTGACCACCGAATCGATCTTTTAAATCAAAAACCCGATCTCTGTAAAAAAGTGCATATATTTTAATGTTTTTGGCGTCATTATCAAAAAAAAGGAAATTGTTGGGATATTTTAGTTTTGATTAATTATGCGAAAACATTATCAACTTGTGTTTTTTGAAGCTAATTTACGAGATAACAAGTTGAGGGGGAAATCTAAGAACAAGTTGAGGGGGAACTCATGAAATCGGGGACGAAGATGATCGAGATCGGACGAGGCCGATCAAGATCGATGAGAAGGATGAGTTCCGAGCTAACCGGCGTCTGAACCGACCAGCGGTTTTACGATGCGATTTTCTTCAGAAGTGATCAGAAGAATCGATCATCCGAAATGGCGATTCTTTAACAACCGACATCTTAAGCGTTTTTCGATGCACGTTTGCTCATGCAATCCAGATCTGATCACAGACTGATCGTCAGTGAGCCGACGAATCAGTACCGTAAATCGACCGATGAAAAGTAAAATCGATTCGAAATCGGACCGATGAACAAAAAAAATCAGTTCGTGAAATCGATCCGATGAACAAAAAAAATCGATTCGATGAACAAAGTGATTTCAAGAATCCGATGAATGATGATTTCAAAGATCGATGAACGAAGATTTCAAAGACTGATGAATAGTGATTTAAAGACACCGTAAATCTACTGATCGATTTCAAATGGGACCAAGCGACCAGAATCGGAAGCAATGAACAAGAATCCGGGCGAAATTTGATCGGATCCGTTAGACACACAAAAAAAGCGGTGATCAATAAGAAGATAACAACATATATGGATGTGTCATAAAGCTGCAAACAACAGTGCAAAAGGACAAAGAAAAGCTGGAAGATTATTAGTATGGATTTGAATATTACTCTCCAACGGTAATATTCAAATCCACACTATAAATACATTGCACTATCTTCAAAAAGAAGATAATGGAGGTTACGCAAAGTGAAATTAAAAGCCAAATATTCAAGCAACTCCATTCAAGAACACAGAAAAAATACACACATATATTCAAAAGTGTTCTACCCTAGATCTAAGCACAAATGCTATATCCTAAGCTTAGAGAGATTTTCCCAACCTTAGCATTGAGGCTAAACAAATGTAAGGGAAAATCTCACCCTAGTTGGAAACCAAACAACCTTATACCCAAACCAGTTGGTAGGTTAAGTTTGTAGGTTGAGTGTGAACTCGGTAAACATCTAGCAATCCCGAAAGGGAGGGTCGGCAATCCCAAAGGGTGATAAGTCCCGTTTGAGTGTGAACTTCGGTAAACATCTAGCAATCCCGAAAGGGAGGGTCGGCAATCCCGTGAGGGTGATAAGTCCCGTTGGTTAAGTTGGTTTTAGTTGGTGCCCCATGAAGGGAAGAGTGGATGTAGGGCGAGTTGTCCTAACCACTATAAAATTGTGTGTTCTTTATTTGCTTTATGTTATTACTTGTCATATGCATTCGTTTATAAAGCATAACACACACATGAGCTTAAAAGCAAAAAAAATTGAATCACTCTGCCCTCACCCCTGTTTTTATATGCACCGAACTGAAACGTTTTGCTTCCGCACGTGCAAATGGGTTTTCAAAACGGGACCATCAAGGTGTATTTTGAATTTTGAGGAATGAGGATAAGAGAGGGACGGATAAAAATTGTGTGTGATAGGAGAGAGAGGGGCCGATCTTTTTGGTGTTTCCAATGAGGGTTAAATTAGTCTTTTAATTGTTCACTTTGTATCGGATTGTATTTAGAAAAAACATTTGTATTTAGTTGTTGGTGTGTTCTAAATCTTGTATCTAGATGTAATTTTTCCTTATTTGATTATGCTTGTTAGTTCCTGTTTTATTTGTTTCGTAGTTATAAGAATCCAAAACAACCCTCCCCTTCGTGTGTTATCTCATTAATTCATCAATTGACATATTTGCATTTTCGTGCTTCCTGTGGAATGATCCCGTACTTATCACTGCTACAAGCTAGCAAGATAGTCTGGGTAATTATTATTTATTTTTGTCGCACTTCGACAGTGCGGTCAGCCCGAGTCCGTTCAGCAAAAGGAGTGTGCTTCTCTTAACCCTAGCCCAAGTTTCACCATCCAAATTTCCCACTCTAGAAGCAACTCTCTGATTGTACAACGTTCTCATTACGACGTGAATGGCCTGCCAGAGAACAATTTCCTGGAAGTCATGGCTCGGGATTCTATCACCCAGAATCGCATTACTCAAGTAGCAGATCTATTTTACCCATCTAAGGGGGTCATCGGCGGGACTTTGGCTAGGCTGGATGGGCCTACGCCTTGGTATGTACACGATTGCGGAAGATGAGGAGCTGTGGTGGACCCAACAGGATGCAATGATCGGGATGTCGAGGACTGGCTAGGATGTGCCTACGCCTTAGTCTGTACGCGTTCACGAAAGATGAGAAGTTATGGTGGACCCAACAGGATGCTGGGACCGGGATGTCGAGGGCTGGGATGTGCCTGCACCTTGGTCGGTATGCGATCGTAGACTAAAATGATATGTGGTGGACCTAACGGATTGCTGGGGATGTCGAGGGCATGTTTCCAAACTGACGGTGGTTGTCATTGTTGTGGATGGCAATGTCCATAGGATCGTTCTCTAACATTGTACTCGTTATCAAAGCCATATTAAAAGTCATTCTCACTCCCGCCATGGACACATGAACCTCAACCGCAGCCCCATTACCGCCCCCACTATTGTTGGGGATAACCGCAGCCCCATTACCGCCCCCACTATTGTTGGGGATGGTATGTCTATAAAATCTGTTTATTTAAAATAAATAAAAAATTTCGGTGAATTCTCTCCAATACATTTTTTAAATTGATAAAGTCTAAAATAAGAATCAGTAAGTATTCTTACTTTGTATTATAAAATTTTATTTTTTAATTTAAAATGATTATCTTTGTTTACTTCCTGATTTTTAACTTGGTTTTTTTGGGATCCCTAGAGTGGTAGGGAAACAATACCACTCTATACGGAAACGTATTTCCTATTCTCGAAAACCAAATACGGGGTATATATCCTACACTCTCATACGACGGTTATCACTCATACAATTAATTTGTGAATGCTGCTTGTCAGGAGCTCCAAATGTATTTTTTTTGTAAGTGAAATTCTTATTATAGGTGTTCTCACTGAAAAAGTAATAGTTAGTATTTACTGAACATTGTTTTCACTGAACAGTATTAGTTATTTCACTTAACAATTTGGAGCCAGCCCTTGAAAACAAATAAAATTGTTCAGTGAAAACAACTAGTATTGTTCAGTAAATACTAACAAATATTTTTCAGTGAGAACACATATAACTAGAATTTCAATTACCCAAAAAATTATCCACTTAGAGCACTTGACAAGCATTTTCACAAGTTGTATGAGTGATGGCCGCAGGAGAGGCTGGACATATACCTCATATTTAGTTTCTGAGAATAGGAAATACGTTGTTGTATAGCGTCGGATTGTTGCCCTACCAGTCCTAGGGATCCCAAAAACCAAGTTAATCAGGAAGTAAACAAAAATCATCCATTTAAAAATAAAATTAAAAATCTTATAAAACAAAGTGAGAATACTTACTGATTCTTCTCTTAGACTTTGTCAATTTAAAAAATGTATTGGAGAGGAATTCATTGAACAATTTTTGTTGGTCCCGGTGCAAACGAGTCTTACACGTGTATGGGGGGGGGAATACACGTGTTCAGTGATTTTTAAAACTTTTTCTTCACTGAGGTCAGATGAGTCAGGTTGTCCTGATGATTTGGCCCTGAGAAGCACAGATCGCCCTGAGTCAAAGTATACCTGAGACAGTGATCCTGAGATGCTTTCAGTAGCCTCAGATAATCCCAACTAAGCCTGAGTTTTCAGAGATCCTGAGCTGCTTGTATAGCTACTCAGATGTGCGAAATGGTTGGCCCTAAGTTTATACTCGTTTTAAGCTTTGCTGAAAACCTTCATTTTAATGAAACAATGACTAAGGCTGTGATTCTGTTAGATGCAACTTTAGTGGATTGATTCCAACTGAGTATCAGTGAAAATATGCTTTCAGTTAAAGATATGCAACAAATAATCAATGAAGAACAGAAAGCAAATAACACAGCAAGTTATAGTGGTTCAGAGACTCAAGCTCCTACGTTCACTCTCTCTGACCTTAAGAGAAATTCCTTAACCACTTCCTAAGGTTTTCTGACTACCTCGCTGTACTTTACTAACCTTTCTACTTCGAGCTTTCTGACTACCTCTGTAGTTTACTTACTCAAACACACACAAGCTTTCTGACTATCCAAGATAGTTTACTCACTTCTTCTCTAGAGTTTTCTGACTACCTCAATGTAGTTTACTAACTCTTTACAACTCCAACTCACCAACAATCACACTCAAACTACCTTACAAAGGGTTTGGGGTTTCTTGGTTGGTTTCCAACTAGGATGAGATATCCTTTACAATTAAGAACAATGCAAAGACTAGGATATCTCTACTAAGCTTTGGATATATCTTATCAAAACTAGGCTTAGTGAATGAGCTCTCTTCAATGTAAAGCACTTGGGAAATTCTTGGGTTTTCGAGTGCTTCAACTTGCAATAATAAGTTTGAGCTCTTGAGTTGCTTACAAATTTCCCGTAACTTCAATGTAAAGGGTCACAAGTGTTTATAGGCAAACACCAAGGTCACTCTTGAAAAACTATCCGTTGGAAGAGATAGCTTCACGAGTTTCCTCTTATGGTGTGTGATGAACGACTATATTTAGGGTTTGACACTCCCTTGCATGTTTTAGGCAATATGCTTTTCATGCAGCCACTCACCACTTTTTGCAGCCTGGAACATAGTACTACTGATATGCTTCAGTGACCTATCGCTTTCAGTGTCAGTAAAGTACAGTGTTGTCTTCCTCTAATTGACTCTTGTCTTCAGTTAATGTAGACAAACATAACAACTCTTTTTGGACAATATCTCTGAGTGATATAACCTTATACAACACTTAGTTTTAGTTCCTTTTGTCTGCATGTGAATGTCTTGGGCAATATCTATTTTCTTGAGCAATCGCGTTTTTCTCAGTATTGTATCCTTCAAATAGATATTTTTCAGTGCCTCGGAACATTCAGGTTATACTGAGCATTTAGTAGATTACTGAGTCTTCAGTAACTACTGTGTCTTCAGTATCCTTTGTCTCGATCTTGATCTTACGTGTCTTGAGTCTTACGAGTCTTGATGTCGTCCCGAGTCTTGATGTCTTACGAGTCTTGAGAGATATCTTGGCCCGACATCTTTGAGTCTTGATTTCTCGATTTCATCTTGAGTCTTGATTTCTCGATCTCACACTTTGAGTCTTGATTTCTCGATCTCATCTTTGAAACTTGAAACTTCGGTTTCATCTTTGAAACCGGTTTCTTCATAAACTTACTGAGTCTTCAGACTCTTCAGAATCTAACCTGATCTATATCTGCTGACTATACAAGGTGCAGATAACATCCTGAACACTCTAAAACTGAATCATGACTCAACTATCAAGATTATCCTGAACATGTCATACTCAGGGGTTTTTGGATCTAATCAAAATCTTCTTTGTTGGGATATTTTAGTTTTGATGAATTATGTCAAAACATTATCACCTTGTGTTATTGAAGCTAATTTACAGATAACAAGTTGAGGGGGAACGAGAGAACAAATTGAGGGGAACTCACGAAATCGGGCGTAGATGATCGAGATCGAGCGAAATTAGGCGAGCAGAGGACCGACGAGATCGGATAAGTAAGATGAGTTCGGAGTTAATCGATGAGCTGTGCAAAATCGTAAGAGAAGAAAAAAACTAAGCCAGCAGATCGAAGATCGGAAGATCGATGATGACGGATGACTTGATCGGATGTCCGAAATGACTGATCGGATGATTAGAAGAAAATACGAAATTGAACAGAAAAAACCGACCGGAAAGATCGGAAGAGAAGGTTGCGGATCGGAAGAGGAGGCGGATGAGACCGATCGAGATCGACGTGATCGAGATCGATTATGAAGATGAGCGGATGATCAAGATCGACGTGATTGAGATCGATATGCTAAAGTGATATGCTAACTAATATGCTAACCTGATGTACTAATCGATGCGGATAAACCGATATCTTCGATTGATGCTATCTTGATCCGATCATGTGAAATGTCGGATCGAAAAAAAGAAGAAATCGAATCGAAACCTAAAATCGCATACCCGGATCGGAAAAAAGTCATTTGAAGAGAAGTCATCCAAGTCATGTTCCATCGAGAATCGAATGCTACTGATGATCGCTTAGCCTGAAAGCTTAGTGACTGAGGGTCGATTGTCCGAAGACGGAAGAATCGAACTTCGGTCGGCTGAAAATCGATGATGGATCAAACAAGGTCCGGCCAAGAAAGTTAGCTGAAGGCTCAGATATGACCTGAAGGCTCAGACAGATCTGAAGGCTCAGATGGAACTGAAGACACTGAGACTCAGAGAATCCTGAATGATTCCAAGGCGAGGAATCTGAGGAATATAGCCGTTAGAATCAGTTGACGTGGACCAATGAGAGGAAGACAACCAGCCTGGAAAAGTTGCAAAAAGCTACAGAATAGTATGGATTTGAA
Organism: Stenogyne calaminthoides; assembly: GCA_037126765.1. Lineage (NCBI taxonomy): Eukaryota > Viridiplantae > Streptophyta > Magnoliopsida > Lamiales > Lamiaceae > Stenogyne > Stenogyne calaminthoides. The sequence continues at coordinate 5,453,497 of JBBCBC010000040.1, forward strand.
TGTGACTCCTTCCAACGGTAACATTCAAATCCACACTATAAATACAAGTTCTTCCCTCATTATCAGGTGTGGATGCGTGGAGAATATAGCACGATATGCTACAGAGCCAAAGAGAGTTATACCCAAAGCATTCCCACCCTAGAACACAAGTCTGTAGATATACATATATATTCAAAGAGTGTTCTAGAACCCAACCTAAGCAACCCACGATGTATCCTAAGCTTAGAGATTTTCCCATCCTTAGCATTGAGGCTAAACAAATGTAAGGGAAAATCTCAACCTAGTTGAAACCAAACAACCTTACCCCAAATCGATCGGTTAAGTTTGTAGGTGAGTGTGAACTCGATAAACATCTAGCAATCCCGAAAGGGAGGGTAGGCAATCCCGTGAGGGTGATAAGTCCCGTTGGAGTGTGAACTTCGGTAAACATCAGGCGATCCCGTGGAGGGTGATAAGTCCCGTTTGAGTGAGAGCTCATTAAATATCTAGAGGCGAGCCCGAGAGGGTGATAAGTCCAGTTGGAAGGAATTTCCCTTGGAACAGGGAGAGTGGATGTAGGAGCTTGAGTCTCCGAACACTATACATTGTTGTGTTGTTTACTGCTTTATGTTCTTATCTTGTCATAACGCATTCGATTATAAGCATAACACAACACATGAGCTTAAAACGCAAAAATTTGTAATCACTTTCTTTCCTCCTCTTTTTATATGCATCAAATGAAATGTTTTTTTCTCATTCAGCGCCAAAAATGGGTTTTCCCAATCGACCATCATTCTTTATTAAATTCATCTCCCAACAATTTCCCCCTTTATGATGATGCCAAAACCATCTTGTTACATAAATACTTAACCTATACTCAGGTTTCAGTTTTTCTTATTACAATCCAAGAATGACAAATCTCCCAACAATTTCATAATAATTCTCCCAACAATTTCATCACAAAACATAAGGCATATCAAATATAAAGACATGTAAAAAGATAATGAGATATTATCTTTGAGCATAAAGATAAAGTTCCATCGATTGTATGATAACAGTTACAGATTACAATGAACTTATCAAAAGTAAAGACAAAAACAAAAGAATTACAAGAGTCTTCAGTCTTTGGTCTTGATAATCTTGAACCCGACTCTTCCTCTTCTTCAACCTCATCCACAGGCACTTCTAGGTTGAACATCCCATAATACCTCTTCTTCAATGCATCTCTTTCCTTGATGATATCTGGGTAGTTACTTGTCAGGCCTAACTGGATGGCATATTGAGCAATTTCCTGAGATATGACTGTTTCATTTACCAAGTCATTCTCTAGCCTAGGAGCAGGGTATGTGTATGGACCAAGGGCAGTAATCTGAACATTACCTTCATCTTCATGATTTATCCAACTTTGCAAGTACTTTGGATAAAATGTCAACAAATAGTCAATGAAGGCTTCATTTGGATCTGAGCTTTCCCCTCTCCATTCTCTCAGAACTCATAATAAAACCAAAAGGTTCTTTTGATTTCTTCCCAAGCATCATTGAATTGGATTGGCATCCATTTATCAATGTGCGTCCACTTCCAGTTTTAGTTGTCCCGTCCCTCTCCTTTTTGCTCGGGAACTTTTTGAAACCAACCTGCTTACGCTCTTCTTCTTTCTTTTTCCTTATCAAAGGAACTCCTGAAACTGAAGCAACAATTTTCTTAGCTTGTTCCACCTGAAGTGATCTCAGAGCTCTCCTAGTGTTGAAGACTTCTTTTTGTGCTTTCTCTTCAGACTCTTCTATCTCCATGATCAGCTTTCTCTGTGTAGGCTTAGAAGCTCTGGCTCTCTTTCTCTCAGGTTCAACAAAGCGCCCTGACCTTTCTCTTGATTGGTTGTTCGGCCTTTCTTGGCTTGTCTCTACCCTTCTTCTTTTCGGTTTTTTGAAATGACTTCTTGCATTGTTTCCTCAGAAACATGAGTGTAGATAGGTTTCTCCACTTTCTTGGATTTGAGCTTTTCCGTGGCTTCAACTTCCTTCAAAGCTTCAACAATATTCTTCTTTTCAGCTTCCTTGTTTGCCTTTCTCTCCAAGGTGTGTGCCAATAATATTTTTAGCTCGGCTCCTGGCCTTTCCCCCTTCTTGGCACCATACCTTGGAAGAAAGTTGGGATAGTCTGATGTCTATGTGATATTGCTCTTTCTTTGACAGCCAGCACCTCTCCGAAATCCAAGAAGGTGGATGGTCTTGCTCTTATCGAGGAAACAATTAAGTGGTTTTTAAAACCGAGAACTCTTCGGACATAAAGTTCAAACAACCTTTGGAGAGGACATCCTTAAACATCTCTTGAACTCTTGAGAAAGATGAGCATAGAGCCCATTTCCTCAACAACATTTTTTGATCACTTGATCATTCTTCAAAAAGAAGTCTTCAACACTAGGATAACTCGAGATCACTTCACGGAATAAGCTAAGAAAACTGCTACTTCGGCCAGGAGTTACTTTGATAAGGAAAAGAAGAGCTCGGCATCTTATGGTTTCAAGAAGTTCCCGAGCAAAAGCGAGAGGAGACATCTAAAATCAGGCTGGGTCATTGATAAGTGGATGCCCATCCAATTCAATGATGCTTGGGAAGAAATAAAAAGAACCTTTCTCGGTTTTATTATGAAGTTCTGAGAGAATTGGCCAGGGAGAGCTTCAATCAAATGAAGCCTTCAATGATTATCTGTCTGACCTTTTATCCAAAGTACTGGGCAAGAGTCGATCAATCTTAAGGATGAATGTAATGTTCATTATTCGCCCTTCCATACACATGGTTGCCCCTTGTGCGCTAGAGAATGGCTTGGTAAATGAAATAACCATATCTCAGAAATTGCTCAATATGCAATCCAGCCTAGGCTGTGGTAACCTTCGATGGGATGTTCATGAAGTCAAGAAGAGTGAAAGAGCCTTAACACACAGGAGATTGTCAAGACCAAGACCAAAGACCCAAGACTCTTGTAATTCTTTTTGTTTTGTCTTTACTTTTGATAAGTTCATTGTAATCAGAATCAATTATCATACAATCAATGGAACTTTATCTTTTATGCTCAAAGATAATATCTCATTATCTTTTACATGTCTTTATATTTGATATGCCTTATGTTTTGTGATGAAATTGTTGGGAGAATTATTATGAAATTGTTGGGAGATTTGCCATTCTTGGATTGTAATAAGAAAAACTGAAACCTGAGTATAGGTTAAGTATTTCGTAACAAGATGGTTTTGGCATCATCAAAAAAAGGGAAATTGTTGGGAGATGAATTTAATAAAGAAGATTTTGATTAGATCCCAAAACCCCCGAGTATGACATGTTCAGATAATCTTGATAGTTGAGTCGATTCGCTTTTAGAGTGTTCAGGATGTTATCTCGCACTCAGATAGTCAGCAGACATAGATCAAAGTTCCATCGCGAGAGATTCTTCGAGATCGGTAAAATGTTTCTCAAGAAACCAAGTTTCAAGATGAAACCGAAGTTTCAAGTTTCAAATGAAACGAGAAATCAAGACAAAAGTGAAATCGAGAAACTGAAGACTCATTAGATATCAAAACCCAAGATATATCTCTGAAGACTTCGAGGGATGTTAGACAGTCAAGACTCGTTAGACTCAAGACACATAAGGTTTGAACATATATGGCAAGATCAAGACAAAGGATACTTTGAGACACAAATATCGAGTTATCTCGAAAAAACTCACGAATGTCATCAATGCCAAAGGGATCAAGATAACTTTGAATGTTCTGAGGCACTAATAATATCTATCTGAAGGATACAATACTGAGAAAAATGCGATTACTTAGAAAAAGTTTTTAAAATCACTGAACACGTGTATTCCCCCCCATACACGTGTAAGACTCATTTGCACCGGGACCAACAATTTTATTTGTTTTCAAATTCACTGAACAATTATATTTGTTCTCAAAAAATAGATTTTATAGACCCATCCTTCCCCACCCTTCCCCAAGAACAATGTCACCTCCCCCAAGAACAATGGGCGGTAACAGAGGTACTGGGGCTGCAGTCTAGGTCCACGTCGATTGTGAGGATACATTGAGGACGAGGACCCCAAAAATGGAGAAAATGGAGCCAGTCAATGGCGAGGGTGAGAATGACTTTGAAGATGAGTTTGAATATGGCTTTGATAACGAGTACAATGTTGGGGGAACGATAATGGGGTCTACGAACCTATGGACGTTGCCATCCACAACAACGCGTCCTTTAAATCGTCTGTCTTGAAACATGCCCTCGACTAGGCATGCTAAAAAAAAATCAAAAGCGCAGTTCCAGAATCGCCGATTCCACAGTTCTGATTCCGGAACCAAAACCGTAAGATACACGATTCAGTTTTGGTTTCATCATTTCTAGAACTATGAACCGCCGATTCCAATTCAAACCACCAATTTCTTTTTAATATTATTGGTCACATTCGATTGCTAAGATTTAATACGAAGAATCGTGTGCAAGTACGCTTGTTCGATTTGCCCCCTTGAGAGGTTCATAAGATTTATCATACCAAATCTTGCAAGTGGAATTAGTTTCCGGTATGGATAATAATGTTGAACCGTTCCTTGACCAAGGACAAAAGATATTAATTAAAGCAAAGTTGTTTCAGCGGCTTGAATTAATTAATGGGCTGGATAATCTTAAACACGAGAAATAATAACCGGGAGCCATATTAACAGTAATATGGGTTAAGATGAATAGTGCAATATTAATTATGTAGTGGGATTAATTAATATTTATGGGCTTGAATAATAGTGTGTACATGAACACTCAAAGCCTTGGTGAAAGGATCAGCCAAATTATCTTCTGTGGGAACACGTTCTAACTCTACTCTCCTCTAGCGATTATCTCTCTAATCAAGTGATAATGCCTCGGCACATGCTTGTTTCTGTTATTGGATCTCGGTTCCTTAGCTTGCGCAATCGCACCAGTGTTGTCACAATATAACTTTATTGGACTGCTGGCACTCGGAACTACCCCTAGTTCATTTAAGAACTGTTTTATCCAGACAACTTCTTTTGCAGCTTCAGTCACAACAATGTACTCAGTTTCGGTTGTTGAGTCCGCGGTAGTCTCTTGCTTGGAACTATTCCAACTAACCGCCCCACCATTGAGAGTAAACACATAGCCTGACTGAGATTTGTAATCATCACAGTCAGATTGGAAACTTGCGTCCGCATAGCTAGTAGCCACTAGCTCTGACTGTCCCCCGCAGACTAAAAAGTATTCTTTAGTACGTCTGAGGTACTTAAGAATATTATTGACAGCAATCCAATGAGGTTCACCTGGATTCTGTTGGTATCTACCAGTGATGCTCACAGCGAAGGCCACATCTGGCCTAGTGCAAGTCATGGCGTACATGATGGACCCAATTGCTGATGCATATGGTATGTCCTTCATGTTCTTAATATCATCGTCTGTGGAAGGACAATCCTTTTTAGACAGTTTTATCCCATGACATGCAGGTAGAGAACCTCTCTTAGAGTTCTCCATCGCAAATCGCTTCAACACCTTATCTACGTAGGTGGACTGTGATAGTCCCAACATCCTCTTGGATCTATCCCTATGGATCTTGATCCCTAAGATGTAGCAGGCCTCACCAAGATCCTTCATCATGAAGGTCTTTGACAACCATTCTTTCACGGACTGCATGAGAGGGATATTGTTCCCCATAATCAGTATGTCATCAACATACACAACTATGAAGACAATATTCTTCCCATGGCACTTCTGATAGAAGCACAGATCTTCCGAGTTTCTGATGAAGTCAAATGATTTGACAGCCTCATCAAATCGGATATTCCAACTCCTAGAAGCTTGCTTCAACCCATAGATGGATCGTCTGAGCTTGCACACAAGATTAGATTTTGGCTTTGAGATAAAACCTTACGGTTGAGTCATGAACACTTCCTTATCAATGTTTCCATTGAGAAAAGTTGTTTTGACATCCATCTGCCAAATATCGTAATCGAGGTGTGCTGCTACCGCAAGTAAAATTTGAATGGACTTGATCTTAGCAACTGGTGAGAAAGTCTCGTCATAGTTAATGCCTTCGCGTTGACTGTAACCTTTCACCACCAATCTAGCCTTGTAGGTTTGTACCTTGCCATTTGCATCGGTCTTACGCTTGTAGACCCACTTGCAACCTATGGATTTGACCCCTTTTGGCAATTCAACCAAGTCCCAAACTTGATTGATGTACATCGAGTCCATCTCGGATTTCATGGTTTCATGCCACTTCTTTGAGTCAACATCTAATGTTGCCTCAGTGTAACTTTTAGGTTCGTCCTTATTCGGGATCTCCACGTCATCTTGTTCCTCCACGAGGAAAGCATAATATCTGGTGATCGAATTACGAACTCTAGTAGACTTACTGATCGTAAAAATTTTGTGGTACAGCGACTTCATCGTTGACCAGGGAGGCCTCAAGATTGATGCTTCTGACGCTCCTTGAGCACTTCTGTATGCCTCTTGAGTGGGAGTTTGAACAATGCTATTCTCATTCAGCTTACTTGGAGTTCGTTGCTCAGGCATTGCAACTCCAATTACGCTCCCACTGGCTGAAAAAGGATCACTATGTGATAAACTTCCACCATACGAGCTACTGAATGCTCCCACTGATTCTTGGTCATGTTGCTTTGACAAGATATCAGTGTCTTTGTTAATTTGTGGTTCTTGAATTTCTTCAAGTTCTACCATCTTACGGCCTTGTTCCTCGAAGACGTAGTCTTCTTCGAGGAACCTGGCCTGCCTAGAAACAATCACTGGTTGTTTCTCCGGTAGATAGAAATAATATCCTTTAGTTTCCTTAGGATATCCCACAAAATAACCCTTTTCACCTTCGGATTCCAACGTATCGGTGAGCATCTTTTTCACAATCACGGGGCAACCCCATGTTTTGATATGCAAAAAAGTTGGCTTCTTGCCACACCATAATTCATATGGTGTATGCTCAACTGATTTGGATGAAATCCTATTCAGAATGTAGATTGAGGTTTGTAATGCGTATCCCCATAAGAATGTCGGAAGAGAGGAAAAACTCATCATGGACCTTACCATGTCTAACAGGGTTCGGTTTCTCCTTTCGGATACACCGTTCATTTGAGGTGTTCCGAGAGGAGTCCATTGTGACTGGATTCCATGTAACTTCAAGTAACCAGTGAATTCATGGCTAAGGTATTTACCTCCTCGATCTGATCGAAGAGTCTTGATACTCTCACCAAGTTGCTTCTCTACTTCAGCCTTAAACTCTTTGAATTTCTCAAAAGATTCAGATTTGTGTCTCATAAGATACACATACCCGTATCTTTAAAAATCATCAGTAAAAGTGATGAAGTATCCGAACTGACCCCTAGCTAGAGTGGGCAATGGTCCAGAGACATCACCGTGGATCAACTCTAGAACTTCTTTGGCACGAACTCCTTTCCCAGAAAATGGTTTGTTGGTCATCTTGCCCTTTAGACAGGATTCACAATTACCATAAGACTCAAAGTCGAATGGGGTTAAGTAGTCTAACTTTCTTAACCTTGCTATCCTATTCTCATTTGCATGACCAAGTCTGCAATGCCACAAGTAAGTTGGGTTTTCATGATTACTAAGTTTAAGTCGTTTGTTTTGTATATTAAGAATATTATGTCCACAATGCAACAAGTATAAACCATTCGATAAAGGAGCACTCCCATACATATCACCATTAAGCGAAAAATAACAATTTTTATTTGCAAAATGGAAGGAAAACCCTTAAATGTCTAACATAGGAATAGAAATAATATTGCGAGTAATAGAAGGAACAAAATAACAATTATTCAGTTCAAGTCTAAAACCCGAGGGTAAATCTAAAACATAAACGCCAACACGTTCAGCAGCAACTCTTGCTCCATTCCCAACGTGTAGGGCAACTTCACCCGGCCTAACTGTCCTGCTATGCTTGAGACCCTGCACATTAGTACAAATGTGTGAGCCAAAACCAGTATCCAATACCCAGCAGTTAGTATCATTTGTGGACATGTTTATCTCAATAACAAACATACATGTTCTAGTGGCTGAGACACCCTGTGTCTTCTTTTCAGCTGCTAGAACCTTACAGTCCTTCTTCCAATGCCCCTTCTGCTTGCAGTGGAGGCATACATCCTTGTCTACCCTCTCCTTTATTTGAATTCCACCTTTGGGCTTGAGGAAGTTTGGCTTTGAGCCTTTCTTTGCCTTGCCCCTTCGCTTCTTCTTTCCTTTCGGAGCAGAAGAAGTAGAGGCACTCACCATGAGCACGGGCTTTTCCTTAGCAGTGGAAGACTCAAAAGTCTTTAACATGTTATGCAGCTCGGGCATAGTCGATTCTGTCTTATTCATAATAAAGTTTACCACGAAACTTGAATATGAATCGGGAAGCGACTGAAGAATGACATAAACAACAACATTGGTGTTAAGCTCAATGTCCAAATAACCAAGTTTCTCGATTATCCCAATCATCTTCAATACATGAGGAGAAACCTTCCCTCCTTCAGACATCCAGCATCTAAACAGATCTCTCATCACTTCATAAATCTCGGAACGAGATTCAGAATCAAAGAGATCCTTCAGGTGCTTGATTATCTCGAAGGGAAGCATCCTCTCATGCTGCCTTTGCAGCTCGGGAGTCATCCCGAGGAGCATAACACACTGAGGCTGGGAAGCATCATCTTGATGCTTTTTCTGAGCCTCAGCGTCAAACGCCTCGGCTTCTTCAGTACCAGCCTCCGGGGTAGCAGGAATTGACGTGTCCAACACGTACTCAATCTTTTCTTGCCTGAGCACCAAACAAACATTTCGGTGCCAGTCGATAAATTTTGGCCCAGCCAATTTGTTCGTTTCCAAAACGCTTCTCAATGACAAGTTATTCATTTCAACAATCCTAGAGAAATAAAATAAAACGGGAATTAAACACATAACTCCTATGATCAATATTCAGCAATCAAAATAAACGTGGCCTTTTAAGTTTATTTGGTCTCCATTATTTTCACATATTCAACGACCTCATCAGAAGAATACGAATTTATATCCAATATAAATCATAATGGACTAGGATTCACATTCCTACTATCATAATCCCAGCTTTGGCTGAATATTATAATAACAGAACTGGTAGGTCTCCAAACCAATTGCAAAACTGCAACTCCTAGTTGATTGAACCTAGTTCAATCGGATGTCCCTTAACTTTCATTTCCCTGCTTTGGCTGGTCAAACAAAGTTAAGTTGGTTTACAACCATCAAGCGGCGACACTACGTGTCCCTATAAAAGTTTTGTTGAATGTAGATCCGAGCAAAAGACTTTGGTCTTAAATACCCATTGGAACGAATTCCCGATTTACTTTTAATTTCGATGGAAGACATCGTTTCAATTTAATGAAAAACCATATTTTAGTGAGGAAAATTTTAAAGACGGGGTATTAATTGCTTAATCGAGATCCGAACATGTTAATCTATATCACATTTGAGCATCTATTGGGCGCCGCCTACCCAAACATGACATTATACGAACTAACACTTATATAGGCGCCGTCTACCCAAACAATTAATACGGTCCGACAAATATTGGGTGCCGCCTACCCAAACAGTTATAATGCGGACGAAAAAGCGTTAACGAATTTAAATAATAAACAAGTTAAACAAGTAGGATTTAATAATTCCTCTTAAAACGAATTTCAAAATCCAATTTAAAATTTTGATTTTAAATTATTAAAAGTTAATAATTAATCCAATTAATTATTATTAAAAGTTCAACTTTTAATCTTATTAAAAATTAATCAAATTAATTTTAAGGTCATAATTTTAATTGTTTTGTTGTTAGGGGCTCAGATGCAATTTCCAAAATTTCACTGGAGGGCCTATTCCAAAATCAATTTGCAGAATAGCCCTCCGCCATCACCGCCCAAAATTCGACAACATCCAATCTGTATTTTGGGACAACCGTTTCCAAACACCAACCCGAATCAATAACAATTTTAGAATTAATCTAACCAATTTATCAAATTCATCCAACTGGAACAATCAAAATCGAACCCAAGAGAACGAAATCGAGCAAAACAAGCAACATATCGAGAACCCATAAACTAGAAATCACAGAACTCGATCGAAAACCAGAAAAATTAGAAATCACAGAACCCAATCAGAAAACCAGAAACAATGGAGAGCTCGAGGCATCGTGAAATCGAAGCCGGAGCTCGACGCGAGTCACCACCACCGCTCAAGCGCGCGGGTGACTCATCGTCGAGCACGATGGGTTGTGCGCAGAGCTGCAAACCCAATCGCGAACTGGTTCTAAACCATAAAACCCGAACGAAAACACGGAATCGGCGGCGCGCCGCCACCGATTCATCTTAATTCTGGTGGCGCTCCGCCTCGATCCAAAATCAAGAGAAGCACCGCCGAGAAAAGAGACGACGTACGTAGGCAAAGCGGTGGGATGATGATGGAAACGTGAGGCACGAGGCCTGAGACGAAAGTGAGATCGCTCAGAGTATACATCGAGCCCCCACACGTATTGCGAGGCCTCGGCGCCTAGCGCCAGCCTCGAGCAACGCGGCGTGGCTTCGCGGCCGAGGGTCGAGCAAAAAGCAGCGACGGGAGGGTTTCTCCATGAGAAAACCCTAAATCAATTTTGGGGAGTCTTCTTGAAGAAGACGAGCCAAGCAAAACAAAACAATAGGGGTGTGATCAAATGGATTAAATCGGCCGTGCCCCATGATTTGAATAAAAAAAATTAATTTATTAAAAAATTATGCAATTAATCAAAGAGCCTGAGCTCTGATACCACTGTTGGAATATAGAGGCACGTAAAATACGTAATAACATGCGCAGCGGAAATTAAAGTTCACCAACAACGAATAATTAATTGCATACAGATTACAATAATCATAACGAGAAATCTTACAGTATTTCAATAGCAGATTTCTCAACTACGGTATCCACGTAATCCCCATAGACAGAATTGCACAGATCTGCCAGTGTTGAATCTGAGACGGAATTTGCTAGGAAAACTCATATCCTAGATTTTATGGAGAAACTAGGTTTTCTTGTTGTAGTAAATAATGAATCCCGGGACCTCATATATATAGGGAGAGATTATCTTATATCTTAAGCAAATCTTTATTAGGAAGATAGTTCCTAATCTTGAAAACTATATCTCAAATATATGTTTTTCCCTACAAATATTTTCCTACAATAATAGTCCATAATATTATTTTGAGATTCTTATTTAATTAAATCTAATTTAATTAAATAATAATAATAATAAATTTCAAATTAATATATTATTAATTCTCCATAAATTAAATATTAAAATCCAATTTAATACTTAATCAACCAACTCTAATCTGTATACGGGAGTTACTTGTTGTGTGACCCATATGCCCTCATATATCGAGAGATTAGTCACACTAATGGTCTTAATTGAACCCTAGACAATAAATCAGACATTCTCAATATATGAGGTATGTTGCGAGAAACGTGCAACTACCTGTAACTGTAACATGGACTATTGCGATTTCCTCCTTTCATTCACGAATACTCGATTAGCCTTGAACATGATGAAGTGTCTATTCAAATAGCTTAATCGATTTATCTCAAATCACTAATTGATCATTCGTGTCACCCTTGGTCACAAATTCCAAGGAGACGTGCATTGGCCAATGACTTTGATCCAATTATGACGAGAAGATGAGTATTCTCTCTAAATCCACTTTGAGGAATGAATCCTTTTCTTGGCTCAACTACTACGCACATGCATTTCGTGATGAACCCAATCCAAGCCATATCTACCCATGGAAGGGTGTAAGCGTCGGTCATGGTCAAAGTTCATCACTCCACATATGTCGTGCGTATTGACCTCAAGTCAAAGGAGTATCACATCGCTCCCACTAACCGAGACACCCGTTGACACATATAGTGGAACTACATCAAACGGTTGCTCGGATGGGTATACCAACACCCTCTAAGGTATTTGTGCATCCATCATGAGATACCTAGTATCTCGTAGTAAGTGAGATCTTACTACACTCTCTAAGAGTATGATGCAGATCGCCACCGATCTCCATTGCATCATCGATATCCCATTCTCGATGATCCTTGATGGGGGCTGTTTGAGAATCATGCTTAAGTCATCTGAGTTCTCACGTACTCAATGGCAGTAGTGATTCAAGGGAACACAGATAAGAACAAATGCAAACAATCAAACATAATATTCTAATAAGTGTAATGCCATACATTTAATATTAAATAAACAATAATGTTAAACCAACACTGAATATTATCTTAGTATTATGTCCATACAAAGGATTGTGTCTAGGACACTAACACTAACAATAAGTACGAGAAGTAATAAGATCGAAACACCGAAAACCCTTGTAAATGCCACTGTAACCTAGAAAAATGCAAGGAGTGCTACGGGGTGATAACTTGTGAGGAGCATAATCACGTAAGTAGGGAAATACACGACAACCAAAAACTTTGAAATTCTTATAATTAGGTGTTGACCCAAACAAAATTTCAAAAGGAGATTTGTTGTTCAAAATAGGAGACAGTAATCTGTTAATGACAAAGCATCAATCAAAAACGTGCAGGTGAATGAGCGTGAAAAAGTAATGATAAACCAGTTTCAGTAATGTGTCTATGTTTTCTTTCAGCACAACCATTTTGTTGTGGGGTATAAGGACAAGAAAAATGATGCATGACCCAACGTTTAGCAAAAAAATCTTGAATACGATTATTAGAAAATTCAATTCCACCATCACTTTGAAAAACTTTTTTCTGTTAGTGCCAAATTGATTGCAAACCAAGGCTGAGAAATGTTGGAGAATTTCAAAGAACTCAGATTTAACACGCATATGATACAACCAAGAGAAACGAGAGAAATCATCCACAGACACAACATAATAACGATAGCCATCAACCGAAGTAATGGGAGTAGGTCCCCAAAGATCACAGTGAATTAAATCCAAAACATTAAAAGCACGTTTTTCATTCAACGAAAAAGATAAATGTTTACTTTTAGCTAACTGATACGATGCACATAGAGTAGGTTTTGGCAAAACAGAAGTAATATCCAAGTGACCTAGTTTATTTAATAACTGAATAATGGAAAAAGAAACATGTCCTAAACGGGAATGCCATAATTCAAACGACGACTTACAAACTTTAGAATATTAAGCAGCAATCAAGGCTGGAGTGCCATGTTCCAAAACATATAGCCCTTTGCTAGTACCTTATTTTCCATCCGAGTCTGAATCATAAAAGACTTGTTAGAAAATAAAACGTCAACAGGTAAATCCGTAGTTAATTTACTTATTGAAAGGATATTTTTTGTTATATGCGGAACAACGAGAACATCTAACAAGGGTAATTTATTGTAAACAAAACGAGAACCTAAATAAGAGATAGATAGTGCGTCATATTACCAACGATGACGCGTCCATTACCAGTATAGGGCTCGAAAGTGTCAAGAGCAGCAGTCGAGGAGGTCATGTGAGCGGACGCCCCAGTGTCGAGATACCAAACCGGTTGAGGTTGTGGTGAGACTTTGCACTGTGCATCAAGATCCTGGGCGACGTTAGCAACCTAAGAAGTACGGTCCTTTTTCATAACGCGGTGGACAGTGATTCGCATAGTGAGGCCCCCGACAAGTCTGACACCAAGGGGGATAGGGTTTCCTTCCAACGGACTAACCGTTACCATTACCATAATAGGAGGAGTGACCTGCATTGTTAGGGTTTGGATTATGATATGAGGAGTTTGAAAACCATTTCCATTGCGACCACATCCCCCTGATGTGTTGGGAAATTTGGGGTGCCCGGATCTTTTCGAGGTGTATTTAAATACATATTTAAATTATTCAATTATTTACTAACATGAATTAATCTTAAATCAATTCAACATAATAATTAAACAAGCAATAAGCAACATGCCTAAACGTAATCCACGTAAATCCTAAGCATGTTGAATCTAGGAGTTACGAGATTACATACATCTTGTAGAGACAACCGTTGAGACGATGGATCAACCCAAAGTGTCTTCTCAAATATGTCCCACGTCCACGAACGTAATCCGGTGGAAGGATTCTCATGAACGATTTTAATAAAGGAGAAAACTAAAAAATATTTGCCACCACCTTTGTGGATTTCTAATTTTTCCAACACATGAAATTGCATTGGGGATGAAAAATTCATCCCCTATTTATAGGACTAGGGGGGACGAAAATTTGACCTAGTTGGGTCTTTGGGAAATTTCCCTGTTTCTTCCTCAAGATACAATCTTGAATATATCCAATATATTCTATTTCCCAAAATATCTCCCAACAAAATTTTCTTCTCTTTATTAGTCATTATTTTCGAAAATTTCATTATGTGGTGGGAAGGAATAAGATCTTTTACCTTTCTTGAATTTATGGGATAAACTTGTATCTCAAGAATACTTATTCCATAAAATCTTTTCAAGAAAATCAAGAAAATATTTTCTCTCTCTTACTCATAATTTTCGAAATTTATCATGGAAAAATAGGTAATAATATTTTATTCTCATTTTCATTAATTGGACTTTAATTGGGCTACTTAAATCAATTCAACATAATAATTAAACAAGCAATAAGCAACATGCGTACACGTAATCCACGTAAATCCTAAGCATGCGGAATCTAGGAGTTACAAGATTACATACATCTTGTAGAGACAACCGTTGAGACGATGAATCAACCCAAAGTGTCTTCTCAAATATGTCTCACGTCCACGAACGTAATCCGGTGGAAGGATTCTCATGAATGATTTTAATAAAGGAGAAAACTAAAAAATATTTGCCACCACCTTTGTGGATTTCTAATTTTTCCAACACATGAAATTGCATTGGGGATGAAAAATTCATCCCCTATTTATAGGACTAGGGGGGACGAAAATTTGACCTAGTTGGGTCTTTGGGAAATTTCCTTGCATCTTCCTCAAGATACAATCTTGAATATATCCAATATATTCTATTTCCCAAAATATCTCCCAACAAAATTTTCTTCTCTTTATTAGTCATTATTTTCAAAAATTTCATTATGTGTAGGGAAGGAATAAGATCTTTTACCTTTCTTGAATTTATGGGATAAACTTGTATCTCAAGAATACTTATTCCATAAAATCTTTCCAAAAAAATCAAGAAAATATTCTCTCTCTTAATCATAATTTTCAAAATTTATCATGGAAAAATAGGTAATAATATTTTATTCTCCTTTTTCATTAATTGAACTTCAATTGGGCTACTTAAATCAATTCAACATAATAATTAAACAAGCAATAAGCAACATGCGTACACGTAATCCACGTAAATCCTAAGCATGCGCAATCTAGGAGTTACGAGATTACATACATCTTGTAGAGACAACCGTTGAGACGATGGATCAACTCAAAGTGTCTTCTCAAATATGTCCCACGTCCACGAACGTTATCCGGTGGAAGGATTCTCATGAACGATTTTAATAAAGGAGAAAACTAAAAAATATTTGTCACCACCTTTGTGGATTTCTAATTTTTCCAACACATGGAATTGCATTCTATTTATAGGACTAGGGGGGACAAAAATTTGACCTAGTTGGGTCTTTGGGAAATTTCCTTACTTCTTCCTCAAGATACAATCTTGAATATATCAAATATATTCTATTTTCCAAAATATCTCCCAACAAAATTTTCTTCTCTTTATTAGTCATTATTTTCGAAAATTTTATTATGTGTAGGGAAGGAATAAGATCTTTTACCTTTCTTGAATTTATGGGATAAACTTGTATCTCAAGAATACTTATTCCATAAAATCTTTTCAAGAAAATCAAGAAAATCTTTTCTCTCTCCTACTCATAATTTTCGAAAACTATCATGGAAAAATAGGCAATAATATTTTCTTCTCCTTTTCATTAATTGGACTTCAATTGGGCTATTTGAGGGACCTTTAGGAGAATTAATATTGGACCTCCAATGGGCTATGAATCTTTAATATTAAGCCAAATATTATTAAAGCTCATTAATATTAATTTATTCCACTATAAAATTAATATTGAACTATCCATCTTACCCATATTACGACTTCATAATAATATGGCTCTCGGTTATTATTTTCCGTGTTTAAGATTATCTAGTCCACTAATTAATTAAGCCTTTGAACAAGCTTTATATTAATTAATATCTTTGTCCTTGGAGTAAAGACAGCTCAACATTATTATCCATACCGGAAATAAATTTCCACTTGCAAGATTTGATATGATAAAGCTTCTGAGCCCACCAAGGGGACATATCAAGCAAGCCGTACTTGCACACGATTCTCCGTATTAAATCTTAGCAATCGTCATGTAACTAATAATATTGTCCAAGATATAAGGTATTGAATCGCGTTGATTCTCTTCCCATCATAAATCAAAGCAATAGTTATTAATTTCACACGATCCTATTTAAGGGACGGAGATTAAGAAATAACGAACCACTGATGTCTAATTCTTGTATATTCAGTACCGAAGAATTTATCCTCATGTAGGTTCTATTCAGCGCATCATAATGCACTAGTGTAATCTCATGGTCAAGACAAGCCAATCTGAGCCTTACACTTCAACCTTTCACGATGGATTATTCATTTCCATCTAGGTTGTGAATTTGTACTTAGTTACGAGGAACTGTTAATTTGATCTTCCGTGATCTGGTAACACCAAATTAACTACAATGTAACACATACTATTTATGGAACAGGTTTGCAACAAATATATATAGCATTCAATCATATTTAATGCAATAGTGATAAATAATTTATTTCAGTAAATAAATAAGAAATTCAGTTTGGTTAGACAAAGTAAAAAACATACTTTCCAGTATAACCCCAACATGATGCATTTCCATTGGGGCGAAAACCCCCACGACCACCTTGATCAGAGTTAGAGTTACGGTTGGCGTAGAATGCCGCAGGTGGAGAAGCATCACCGAGCATAACTTTGTCATTGAGCTCGTACGTCCTGGCTTGCTGAAGCAGGTCGTTGAAACTAAGGGGTGGCGTTAATGTCATGCGAACATCAGCAAATGCACGAAAGTGAGGACCAAAACCTCGAAGGAACTAGTGTCCTTTGTCAACATCGGCAACCGGATGTCCAATAGCAGAAAGTTGATCGCATAGTCCTTTGAAGGTGAGACCATACTTGGCAACGGATGAGGAACCCTTCTTAAGCAACTGGAGTTCGTGGCGCAAGTGGTGAGCGCGGGAGGGAGAAGAGTGGCTGAATGCCACCTCAAGAGCGAGCCAAACGTCACGGGCGCCTACTTCGGACATTGACTCTTCGGCCAGAGGTGAGAGGAGGAGGATGAGTGCACGGTCATGGAATTTGTGCCATGCCTGGAAGTCTGGCTTTGGAACGTCTTTGTTTGCAGCATCTTTGATCATTGGCGACTGTTCAACAGAGGTGTCGTCAATGAATGAAGCGAGATTGTCGCAGCGCAACATTAGCTCGACTTGACTTTTCAAGAGGAGATAGTTGGTTGATGTGAGCTTGATAGTCACCATGTGAATCAGAGTGGCGAGGGGAATTGGTGCGTCGGCCATTGCAGGGATGGGAGATTGGAAATTTGAGTGCGGATTATGAGAGTAAGCGGATGGGGCGAGATGGGATTTGAAGATGTATATGCGGGATTTATGGGTGGTTGACGCAGCGAGATGTGCAGAGATAAGAAACATGGAGGTTGTTAGTGGAATTTACGTGGAAAATTTGACGAAGGATTTGTAGGGTGGGGAAAGTGTATGAGCAATGTATATAACTAGTTTAGAGTCCACGTATTACGCATTTTTTCAATTATAAAATACAATATTCATAATGTATAATATATTTAATAATAAAAATCTATAATTATTTGTATAAATGCACTAAACATGAATTAATTTTTTTAGGGTGTATATTAGTATATTTGTTTAAACAATTATTGGAATAAAATTATTGTGTCAAATTCTACCTATTGTGTAATTGATTTGCGAATTTTTTAAAATTTGAGTATTTTTTATCTTTCTTCAGACTTAAAAATCAAGATTTGAGGAAGAAAGAGTTTGCAAATCAGTTATAAAATGAGTGGGAAAAAAAAGATTGTGCTTAGTATATAAATATTAACGAAAATGTCTTTTTCAAAATCACGTGTGATGCACATGTATAAAATTAAGAGAAAATTTGGCTTGAAAAATTAGTTCGGTGGATTAAGTGTAATAAAATAATATATAGTTTGTATAGTATAGTGCAACAAAAAATAGTTTGGTGGTTTATGTACAATTTTAGTGATAGTTTAGTGGGTTTAGTGCAATTAGATATAAATATGGTGTAAGATGTGCAAGGTTCAAACTTTAGTTATTGCAACTTTTTTTAAAAATTAAATTACACATTAAAATGTCACATGGATGTCACATATTAACTAAAAACCAATAGACTAATGACACATCAATACAATAAAATGTGACAACTCATTCAAATTAACCTCAAAATGACATATTATCCAAATTAATTACAAGAGGACACACCATCAAAATGAACTCTCTATTAGTAATAGGGGATGACAATATATAATGGAGAGAGGATAGAAATATATGATAGTAGAGAGAGAAATGAGATTGACGCCAAACTTTTGTAGAATGACAATTTAGAGAAGACGACAACAATGTTGAGATATAAGATTTTTTGTGTATATTGTTGATACCATGTAAAAAATGAAATTAGATCATAAGAAGAAAATTAATTTTCACCGTGAATTTGGTGATGCCCGGTTCCTGTTGGAATATAGAGGCACTTAAACACGTAATACATGCGCAGCGGAAAATAAAGTTCACCAACAACGAACAATTAATTGCACAGATAGGAATACAATAATCATAACGAGAAATCTTACAGTGAATGTAGTACAGATTCCTCTACTACGGTATCCACGTAATCCCCTTGAACGGATCTGCACGATTCTGCCAGTGTTGAATTATAAGTTGAATTAGCTAGGAAAATCCAAACTTGAGATCTTATGAAGAGAATATGAAGTTACGTTGTTTGTGACTTCCCAAGAGTCTGTATATATAGGGGAGACCCAGCTTAAATCTTAAGCTAGCCCAATTAGGTAATTAAAAAACCCTAATTCTTATTTAAATAAATCTATACGATTTATTTCCCCATATAAATCTCTACGGATTTAAATGCCTTATATGAAAATCTCTACGATTTATTTCCATATATATTAAATCCTACAATTATATTCCAAATATAATTATTGGGAATTCTCATTTAATTAAATCCAATTCAATTAAATGATATTAATAATAATTAATTCCAAATTAATCTATTATTAATTTCTTCTCCATAAATTAAATATTAAATCCAATTTAACATTTAATCAACCAACTATAATCCGTAAAACGGAACTACTTGTTGTGTGACCCATAAGCCCTCATATATCGAGCGATTAGTCAAACTAACGGTCTTAATTGAACCCTAGTCAATAAATCAGACATTCTCAATATATGAGGTACGTTGCGAGAAACATGCAACTACCTGTAACTGTAACGTGGGCAATTGCGATTACCTCCTTTCATTCACGAATACTCGATTAGTCTTGATCATGATGAAGTGTCTATTCAAATAACTTAATCAATTTATCTCAATTCACTAATTGATCATTAGTGTCACACTTAGTCACAAAGTCCAAGTTGACGTGCATTGGCCAATGACTTAGATCCAATTATGATAAGAAGGTGAGTATTCTCTCTAAATCCACTTTGAGGAATGAATCCTTTTCTTGGTTCAACTACCACTCACATGCACTTCGTGATGAACCCAATCCAAGCCATATCTACCCATAGACGGGTGCAAGCGTCGGTCATGGTCAAAGTTCATCACTCCACACATGTCGTGCGTATTGACCTCAAGTCAAAGGAGTATCGCATCGCTCCCACTAACCGAGACACCCGTAGACACATATAGTGGAACTACATCAAACGGTTTCCCAGATGGGTATATCAATACCCTCTAAGGTATTTGTGCATCTATCATGAGATACCTAGTATCTCGTAGTAAGTGAGATCTTACTGCACTCTCTAAGAGTATGATGCAGATCGCACACCAATCTCCATTGCATCATCAATATCCCTTTCTTGATGATCGTCGATTGGGGCTATTTAAGAATCATGCTTAAGTCATTTGAGTTCCCACTCACTCAATGACAGCAGTGATTCAAGGGAACAGATATAAGAATAAATGCAAATAATCAAACATAATATTCTAATGAGTGTAACGCCATACATTTAATATTAAACAAATAATAATATTAAACCAATACTGAATATTATCTGAGTATTATGTCCTTACAAAAGATTGTCTCTAGGACACTAACACTAACAATCTTCCACTTGAACTAGAGCCAATCACCTACATGTCTAACCCCTAGACCATCAAAATGTCTAGTGTGTACATGGATACTCAAAGCCTTGGTGAAAGGATCAGCCAGGTTATCCTCTGTGGGGACATGTTCTAACTCTATCTCTCCTCTAGCGATTATCTCCCTTATCAAGTGATAATGCCTCGGTACATGCTTGTTTCTGTTATTGGATCTCGGATCCTTAGCTTGCGCAACCGCACTAGTATTGTCACAATACAACTTTATTGGACTACTAGCACTCAGAACTACCCCTAGTTCATTTAAGAACTGTTCAGCAATGTACTCAACTTCGGTTGTTGAATCTGCGGTACTCTCTTATTTGGAACTATTCCAACTAACCGCCCCACCATTGAGAACGAAAACATAGTCCGACTGTGATTTGTAATCATCACAATCAGATTGGAAACTTGCATCAGCATAGTCAGTTGCAACTAGCTCTGATGGTCCTCCGTAGACCAAGAAACAGTCTTTAGTACGTCTAAGGTACTTAAGAATGTTCTTGACAGCAATCCAATGAGGTTCACCTGGATTCTGCTGGTATCTTCCAGTAGTGCTAACAGCAAAGGCCACATCTGGCCTTGTGCAAGTCATGGCGTACATGATGGAGCCAATTGCAGATGCATATGGTATATCCTTCATGCGCCGGATATCAGCTTCTGTAGAAGGACAATCCTTCTTAGACAGTTTTATCCCATGACATGCTGGTAGAGAACCTCTCTTAGAGTTCTCCATCGCAAATCGCTTTAGCACCTTATCTACGTAGGTTGACTATGACAGTCCCAACATCTTCTTGGATCTATCCCTATGGATCTTGATCCCTAAGATGAAGGTCCTTGATAGACAATCTTTAATCGACTGCATAAGAGGAATGTTGTTTCCCATAATTAGTATGTCATCGTCATACACAACTATGAAAATAATATTTCTCCCACTGCGTTTACGATAAACGCATGGATCTTCCGAATTTCTGATGAAGTCAAATGATTTGATAGCCTCATCAAATCGGATATTCCAACTCCTAGAAGTTTGCTTTAATCCATAAATGGACCGTTTGAGCTTGCACGCAAGATTAGATTTTGGCTTAGATACAAAACCTTCTGGTTGAGTCATAAACACCTCCTTATCAATGTTTCCATTGAGGAAGACTGTTTTGACATCCATCTGCCAAATCTCATAATCTAAATGTGCTGCTACAACAAGTAAAATTCGAATGGACTTGATCTTGGCAACAGGTGAGAAAGTCTCATCATAGTCAATGTCTTCGCGTTGACTATAACCTTTTGCTATCAACCTAGCCTTGTAGGTTTGTACCTTGTCGTTTGCATCGGTCTTACACTTGTAGACCCATTTGCAACCTATGGGTTTTACCCCTTTCGGTAATTCAACTAAGTCCCAGACTTGATTCGTGTACATTGAGTCCATCTCGGATTTCATGGCTTCATGCCACTTCTCCGAGGCAACATCTAATGTTGCCTCAGTGTAAGTTCTGGGATCGTCTTTATCCGGAATATCCACGTCATCATGTTCCTCTACGAGGAACCCATAATATCTAGTGGGCGGATTACGAATCCTAGTGGACTCACGGAGCTGTGGTTGTGCAGGCTGTACATTGTGATCGTGAAAATTTTGTGGTGCATCGATTTCATCAATGTCCGGAGTGTTGGGGAATAAGTTGCACGGATCTATTCGGGATGAATATTTAAATACAAATTTAATTCTGACAATTATTACTAGCATGAATTAATCCTATATTAATTCAAATAATAATTCAACAACAAATCATGCATATAATTAGTTCACGTAAATCCTACGCATGCAGAATTTCTACGAGTTTACGTGAACGTACCTCTTGGAATGGTAATGGCCTCGTTGATTAAACACACCGAAAAACCTTCCCAAGTATTCCCTTAATCCTTGCTCGACAATTCGGTGGTAGGATGCTCGCGAACAATTAACAAAAGGAAAATAAACTTTGTTGCACCACCTTTGTGGATTTACTAATTTTTCCAGCACATGGAATTGTACTTGGGAATGAAAGAATCATCCCCTATTTATAGATGAGTGGTGGTCGAATTTTTAGGGGAAAAAACAATGTGGGAAAATCTTTTCTTGATCTCCAAGAAATCTTGAATATATCTCCTATATTCTTTTTCCCATAATTGTAATATTCCACAAAAATCCCACCTCATCAAGTTATGGAGTATTTTCGAAAAATAAGGACAAGAATCCAAGATTTGGATCTTCTTGAATTTATGAGATATTCTTGTATTTCAAGAAATACATATCTTTCATAATATCTTTTCAAGAAAATCAAGAAAACCTTTCTTTCCCCTTTTTTCTCAAAAATTCAAAATATACTATATGGATGACTAAGTGGGAGATTTCTTGAATTTAATGAGATAATCTTGTATTCCAAGAATACATATCTTCATTCCATAACAAAATTCAAAGAAAATCTTTCTCCCCTTTTAATCCATAATTTTTGAAATTCATGGAAAAATAAGGCAACAATATTTATTTATTTTAAACACCTTTTTCAGTTATTGGACTTTATGTTAGGCTACTTAGGGGGCCTTTAGGAGAATTAAGATTGGACCTTCCAATGGATCTTGAATTATCAATATTGAGCCACAATATTATTCAAGCCCATAAATATTAATTAGTCCCACTACATAATTAATATTGCACTATCCATCTTAACCCATATTACAGTCAATATGGCTCCCGGTTATTATTTTCCGTGTTTAAGATTATCTAGCCCATTAGTTAATTCAAGCCACTGAAATAGCTTTCCATTAATTAATATCTTTTGTCCTTGGTTAAGGAACGGTTCAACATTATTATCCATACCGAAAACTAGTTCCACTTGCAAGATTTGGTATGATAAAGCTTATGAACCTCCCAAGGGGGCGTCGAACAAAGCGTGCTTGCACATGATTCTCATTATTAAATCTTAGCAATCGCATGTGACCAATAATATTGCCCAAGATAAAAAGTATTGAATCTCGTTGATTCTCTACCCGTGATAAGTCAAAGCAATAGTTACCAACCACACATGATCCTATTTAAGGGACGAAGATTAAGAAATAACGAACCACTGAGGTCTAATTCTTCCTTGTTCAGTTCTGAAGAATTTGTCCTCCTGTAGGTCCTATTCAGTGCATCAGTCATGCACTAGTGTAATCTCTTGGTCAAGACAAGACAATCCCGAGCCTTACACTTCAACCTTTCACGATGGATTGTTCATTTCCATCTAGGTAAGTGAATGGTGTACTTTTAATTACAATGGATTTTATTAATTTAATCTTATGTGATCTGGTATCACTAAATTAACTACAATGTAACACGTACTATTTATTGAACAGTTATGCAGTAAATATATGTAACATTCGATGATATTTAAAGCATTAGTGATAAACAATTTATTTGATAAATAAGTCGAAATTGAATTTTGATTATACAAAAAGTAAAAACATACTTTCGGTATAATCCCACCAATCTCCCACTTATACTCAAAATGCGCTTTTAAGTATACTCTGGATGTCTCGTGTAGTTCCTAATCGTGACATCTAATGTCACCTACACGAACCTAATAATTTCTCTCACTTATACTCAAAGCAGTTAGCAACGGTCTTGACACCCATTCCTTCCACATGTCTCTCGAATGTATTACGAGGCGGACCCTTTGTGAATGGATCGCTGGGTTGTGTCTTCGACGCGATTTTTGCCACCTCTATATCTCCTCTCTTAACGATTTCTCGTATAAGATGGTATTTCCTTTCAATGTGTTTGTTGGCCTTGTGGGCTCTTGGTTCCCTTTGATTTTGCAATCTGCTTTCCGCATTGTCACAATAAAACATGATGATTGTCTTTGAGCAAATTTGGAACTCGTCCAAGTCCACTAGGAAGTTCTTGAGCCAAATCGCTTTTTTCGCTACCTACCTCAAGCAACTACATATTACGCTTCCATGGTAGAATCTGCGATGCATTTTTGCTTAACGCTTCTCCATGTCATGGTTCCTCCCCCCCACAAAACACACTTTCACCGAAGGTAGATTTTACAGAATCTAAGTCCGATTGGAAATCCCGAAATCCGTGTGTGGCCGATGGGGATTAGACTATCGGACCGATAAATTAACATTCTATCCCAGTTCTTTTCGGATACTTGAATGTGTTTTTAATCGCCGCCCAATGTTCTTTCCCCGGGTTACTTTGATATCTTGCCACCATGCTAATCAATGGCGGATATCCGGGTCTCATACTGACATTGCATACATAAGGCTTCCGGCGGTAGAAGCATATGGAATGCCTCTCATGTCATCTATCTCCTTTTTTGTGTCTTAGGGCACATTTTCTTGAATAGATGGATTCCATCTCTGAAAAGGTACGAAGCCTTTCTTGGAATCTGCATCTTTGAATCGTTTCAAGACGGTGTCTATGTATGAAGCTTTGCGACAAGCCTATCATCATTTTCTTGCGATCTCGAGTGATCTTGATCCCAAGGATGTGTCTGCGGCTTCCCTAAGTCCTTCATATCAAACTTTTTTTTGAAAGCCATGCCCTTTACGTCGATAACACCTTTACATCGTTCCCGATGATCGAAATGTCGTCTCGTATAGTACTAAGAATACCAATGCGATTCCTTCCACGCTTTTTGTACACAACTTTTCGAACTCGTTTTGATCAAACCCATAAGACTTTATAACATGATCAAAACATTGGTTCCAAGCTCGGATGCTGTTTGAGTCCGTAAATGGACTTCATGAGCTTACAAACTAGGTGTTCTTGGCCTTTTTCAATGAAGCCTTGGGGTTGTTGCATATAGATCTCTTCATCAAGACTTCCGTTAAGGAAAAGCTATCTTGACATCCATTTGCCGATTTCAAAGTCGAGATCTTGCAACAATCGATAAGAAAAATCGGATGGACTTGAGCATGGCTACGGGCGAAAAAGTTTCCTCATAATCGATCCATTCTTTACGAGTATAACCTTTAGCCACAAAGTCTTGCCTTGAAGGTTTCCACCTTCCGTCCGGTCCTCTTTTTCTCTTGTACACCCACTTGCAACCAATGGGTTTGACCCCATTAAGTGGTTCGACTATCTCCCACACTCTGTTATGATCCATAGAACCCATTTAGAACTTTCATTCTTTGTTTGCCAAAACTACATCCTTGTCTTGGATTGCCTCGTCATATGTCCATGGGTCTGATTCATCTTGATCGGGAATCAAGTCCGAGGACTCTCCTATTCCCATGAATCTCTCGGTATTTTTCACAACCCTCCCACTCTGACGAGGTTAGGTTGTGTAAGTGTGTCGTTTGGTATGTCATCTTGTCTGATTGTCATTGAGGTTAGCCCCCCTTAGCTCATTTAAGGTAATCTCACTTCTGGGTCTTCTTTTGTTCATATAGTCTTCTTCCAAAAATATAAAGTGGGTGCTTATTACCACCTTTTGATCGGGACCATAGAACATACACCCTTTTGTTCCCTCGGGGTATCCCACAAACAACCTTAATTCTGATCGAGGATCCAATTTACCTGCTTCCTTGTCCAACACGTAGGTCGGACACCCCCAAATCTTCATGTGTCTCAAACTGGGCTTGCGCCCGGTCCACAATTCTTTGGGAGTTTTGGGAACCGATTTGGATGGCACCAAGTTCGAAATGTGAGTCTTCTTTGTTTCCAAGGCATGACCCCAGAACGACTTGGGAAGATCCGCATAACTCATCATAGATCTAACCATTTCCAAAAGAGTTCTTACCCCGTTTTGTTGAGGGGTTCCGGGTGCAGTTAGCTGGAATGCAATCCCTCTATCAGACAAGTAGTTCAAAAACTCATCGCTGAGGTATTCACCTCCACGATCAGATCGTAGAGACTTGATACATTTTTTCCTATGATTCTCTTCTTGAGCCTTAAATTCTTTGAATTTCTCAAAGGTCTCAGATTTATGCTTCATAAGGAAAATATAACCGTAACTTGAGTAGTCATCAATAAAAGTGACGAAATACTCATAACCTCCTCTTGCTTTGGTTGAAATTGGACCACATACATCTGTGTGAACGATTTCTAACACTTCTTTGACTCTATTCCTCTTGGCTCCGAATGCCCTCTTGGTCATTTTACCCTCCAAACATGATTCGCAGGTTGGAATTGGTTCAACTTGGAGAGACTCCAGTGAACCTGCTTCTACCAACCTTTGGATCCTCTTTGGATTAATATGTCCCAATCTTAGATGCCATAGAAGTATCTCGTTCACGTTTTCTTTTATCGGAAACAGTTGATGTGTTATAGGATGCATTTAAGTGAGTGGTGTGCCGATTAATTGTATAGAGATTTTCCATCAATGTCCCATAACAGATACACTCATCATTTCAAGAAATGATTTCATTCTTATTAGAAGAAACTAAGTGTCTATAATTAAAATTTTAGAAACCGAAAGTGAATTCTTTCTAAAAAGCTGGGAACATAAAGAACATCTCTTAAAATTAGAACTACGTCTTCAAAAGACAGGTGCACTTCTCCCATTTGCTTGTTTGCCACTCTCATAGCATCGCCCGATTGTGATGAGGATCTCACTTTGCCACTAAGTTGTCGGATCGGTTTGAACTGTGAAGCAAACATGATTAGTGGATCCCGTATCAACTACCCACGAATGAGAAGTATCTGCCGCTAAACAAGTTTCAACAATTAGTGCGTGAGAATTACCTTTCTTTTTTCGCCCTTTTGGGGTTGGAACAGCCAAACCTCCATTGTCCTCTTTCACATGACTTAAGCACTTTCTCTTAGGATTTTCCTTGACACCACCAAAGATTCGTCATCTTACCATTGCCCTTGGCAACATTAGTCTGGTTGCTATGGCCTTTGGTCACCTTCTTCTTCTTGCCATCCCTTGGCCTAGAAGATGAAGATGGACCACTTGTTGAGTCAAAGCTTGAGTTTGGTGCCCTATCAACATCTCTGCCGAGACCAAAGCTTGCAACAAATCGAACTTGCGAGCAAAATTGCTCGAAAAACTTTTGGGCGTGAATGAAGTACCAAATTCATCTCGAGTCTCCAGTTATAATCTGTACTCGAGAACTTCAAGTTTGTTCGGATGAGCCATCAATTTTGAGGGCGTAATCCCTTACGGGTTTGCCCTCCACCAATTTCGTGACGACATCTCTCATAAAGGTGATCCGACGAGTCTCGCATTTTTGACTCGTCAGTTGGCTCATCTAATTTTGGTGTGTCAAGAATCCACTTGTGCTTTTGTGCAGTTAGGACAATTATAATTTTTTTTTTCTAATCAATATAGTTTCCATACTTATTTTATTGACTTTAAGTATAATAGCGAAAGGATTAAAAAGGTTACGACATCTTTGAATCGAAATAAATAATAATATGCATAAGCATAAATATATCACAAGGTTCGATCACACGTTTCATATTAAAATCTCAAAAAATATGAACATGCATCGCCAACATCTCAAAAACAGTTTAAATAAGTCACGTGGGGTGGGTCATTATTTAAACACATTCAAGGCGGGTTATAAACAAGAACAATTATAAACCTTTAATATCCAGTTAATAGTTGGCTCCCACTTGACCAATATAAAATTGACAGGGACTTGAGGAAGTATATGCATATCAATTTTATACCTAAGTAATAACCATGATTAAATCTGAATCATTATTTAAACTTTGAGCGAGCCTCGTGGGGAGGGTCATCGTCGCCACTAGTAATAATCCACAATCATCCATTTGGAATTCATTCATGTGAAAGCTAACTTTTGGCCGTCCCCCAGGGGAATTTCTCCAAAAGAATTCACAAATAAATAAATCATGGAGGTCAAAATTAATTCAATTTTATTATCCGGAATAAAATTGTCAATTAATTATTTAAACATACTTAGTAATTTTTTACGGTGAGATTTTTCATTGGGCAACTCTAATGCAAACACATTTAAACAAATTAAATAAAAGCCTGAAAACCAATAATAAATCAGCAAAAGCGGAAAAATAAACATATTGGGCACAAATTATCCAATTGTCATGGTTTGATTTTTCTTGGCTTGATTTTGAAGAAACACCGTCTTGAATTTCTCCCACTCGATCGTCTCGAAAAGAACTTCTTCTCGAAATGCCACGCCAAGTAGCTCGTAGCCGGGATGCACGCCCGCATCCGGCCGGTCCCGCTAATTTGACGTCGAAGTCCGCCCGGCTTGCCTTGCCTCGGCGAACTCCGCCGGCCGTGCCTTAGCGGCCATTTCGGCGGCGGGCGACAGCGTACCCTGATTCGACGCCGCCTCGCCTCGCCTCGCCCGCGGATCTCGGCGGCGCCCGCGTCCCCGTCGCGCGCTGCCTCGCCCGCCCGTCCGCCTCGGCCCCCGGCGCATGGTCTTCCTTTTTCGCCCATCTCATGCGCCCGTCTTAAGGTCACCGTCCGCGCCCTCGCGCGTCCAGGCAGATCCCACCCGATGCCTAGCATCGCGCCCGTGCCCATGCCGACGTCCGCATCGCGCGCATGCCTCCCTTGGCACGTTTCGAGCGATGCACGTCGTCCGCGTACTGTTCTGGATCTATCCTTTAATTCTTCGTCTCCGCCTCCGTTTCCGATCTGGTTACAATTTATTTACAAAAAATAAATAAACCTAGATCTAGACTAGTCTATTACATTGATCAAATCAAACAAATCCTAATCTACTTGTGGATTTTCTCACGAGGCAAAACGAATTCGAACGAATCGAATTAAAAACCACAATTTATATGCATGCATAAATAAACACATTAAATTCTATGACAATTGGATACCTGCAAAAAAGATCTAGCAATTCTACTATCAAATTTCAAATTTAATGAAAACGAATTAAATTACAATTTAAAAATTGAGCAAAACCGAGGCTCGATACGATTGTTGGGGAATAAGTTGCACGGATCTATTCGGGATGAATATTTAAATACAAATTTAATTACGACAATTATTACTAGCATGAATTAATCCTATATTAATTCAAATAATAATTCAACAACAAATCATGCATATAATCGATTCACGTAAAATCCTACGACGCGAATTTCTCTGAGTTTACGTGAACTTACCTCTTGGAATGGTAATGGCCTCGTTGATTAAACACACCGAAAAAAACCTTTCCAAGTATTCCCTTAATCCTTGCTTTCGACAATCCGGTGGTAGGATGCTTTCATGAACAATTAACAAAAGGAAAATAAACTTTGTTGCACCACCTTTGTGGATTTACTAATTTTTCCAAAGACATGGAATTGTACTTGGGAATGAAAGAATCATCCCCTATTTATAGATGAGTGGTGGTGGGTAAATTTTTTAGGGGAAAAAAACAATGTGGAAAAATCTTTTCTTGATCTCCAAGAAATCTTGAATATATCTCCTATATTCTTTTTCCCATAATTATAATATTCCACAAAAATCCCACCTCATCAAGTTATGGAGTATTTTTTAAAAAATAGGGGCAAGAATCCAAGATTTGAATCTTCTTGAATTTATGAGATATTCTTGTATTTCAAAAATACATATCTTTCATAATATTTTTTTCAAGAAAATCTTTCTTTCCTTTTTTTTTCTCAAAATTTTTCAAACTCTCTATGAATAACCAAGTGGGAGATTTTTTGAATTTAATGAGATAATCTTGTATTTCAAGAATACATATCTTCATTCCATAACAAAATTCAAAGAAAATCTTTCTCCCTTTTAATCCATAATTTTTGAAATTCATGGAAAAATAAAGGCAACAATATTTATTTTATTTTAAACACCTTTTTTAAGTTATTGGACTTTATGTTGGGCTACTTAGGGGGCCTTTAGGAGAATTAAGATTGGACCTTCCAATGGATCTTGAATTATCAATATTGAGCCACAATATTATTCAAGCCCATAAATATTAATTAATCCCACTACATAATTAATATTGCACTATCCATCTTAACCCATATTACATTCAATATGGCTCCCTTATTATTTCCGTGTTTAAGATTATCTAGCCCATTAATTAATTCAAGCCATCTTTGAAATAGCTTTCCATTAATTAATATCTTTTGTCCTTGGTTAAGGAACTGTTCAACATTATTATCCATCTGGAAACTAGTTCCACTTGCAAGATTTGGTATGATAAAGCTTATGAACCTCCCAAGGGGGCCGTCGAACAAGCGTGCTTGCACCCACGATTCTCCGTATTAAATCTTAGCAATCGCGTGTGACCAATAATATTGCCCAAGATAAAAAAGTATTGAATCTCGTTGATTCTCTACCCGTGATAAGTCAAAGCAATAGTTACCAACCACACGTGATCCTATTTAAGGGGCGAAGATTAAGAAATAACGAACCACCGAGGTCTAATTCTTCTTTGTTCGATTAAAGAATTTGTCCTCCTCAGGTCCTATTCGATTACATCGGTCATGCACTAGTGTAATCTCTTGGTCAAGACAAGCCAATCTGAGCCTTACACTTCAACCTTTCACGATGGATTGTTCATTTCCATCTAGGTCGTGAATGGTGTACTTTTGGTTACAAGTATTTGTTAATTTAATCTTACGTGATCCGGTATCACTAAATTAACTACAATGTAACACGTCTTATTTATTGAGCAGTTATGCGATAAATATATGTAACATTCGATGATATTTAAAGCATTAGTGATAAACAATTTATTTCAGTAAATAACTCCGAAATTCAGTTTTGATTATACAAAGTAAAAGCATACTTTCCAGTATAATCCCAACACGGAGAGTCCTCAAGAGCAACACTTTCTGATGCCTTTTGGTTTTGAACTATCTTTGTTCTCATTCAAATTTACTTGGGAGTTTGTTGCGAAGACAATGCAACTCCAATTACGCTCCCACTGGCTGAAAGAGGATCACTAAGTGATAAACTTCCACCATGTGAGCTGCTGAATGCTCCCACCGATTCCATGTCACGTTTCTTTGACAAGGTATCAGTCTCTTGGTTATCTTGTGGTTCTTGAATTTCTTCAAGTACTATCTTCTTACGGCTTTGGTCCTTGAAGACATAGTCTTCTTCGAGGAACCTGGCCTGTCTAGAAACAATTATTGTTTGTTTCTCAGGTAGATAGAAATAATATCCTCTCGTTTCCTTAGGATATCCCATAAGATAACCCTTTTTACCTTTGGATTCCAGCTTATCAGTGAGCATCTTTTTCACAATTGCGGGGCAACCCCATGTTTTGATATGTGAAAATTTTGGCTTCTTGCCACACCATAGTTCATATGGCGTATGCTCAACTAATTTGGATGGAATTATATTCAGAATGTAGATTGAGGTTTGGAGCGCGTATCCCCATAAGAATGTTGAAAGAGAGGAAAAGCTCATCATGGACCTTACCATGTCTAACAAGGTTCGGTTTCTCCTTTCGGATACCCCATTCATTTGGGGTGTTAAAGGGAGGAATCCATTATGATTGGATTCCATGTAACTTCAAGTGTCAGTGAATTCATGGCTAAGGTATTCACCTCGCCGATAAGATCGAAGAGTCTTTATACTCTTACCAAGTTGCTTCTCTTTGACTTTGAACTCCTTGAATTTCTCAAAAGATTTGGATTTGTGTTTCATAAGATACGTATCCATATCTTGAAAAATCGATAAAAAAGTGATGAAGTAGGCGAAATTACCCTAGCTAGAGTGGGCGATGGTCCACATACATCATCGTGGATCGACTCTAGAACTTCTTTGTACGAATCCCTTTCCCAGAAAAGGGTTTGTTGGTCATCTTGCCCTTGAGACATGATTCACAATTTCCATAGGACTCAAAGTCGAATGGGGTTAAGTAGTCTAACTTTCTTAACCTTGCAATCCTGTTCTCATTTGCATGACCAAGCCTACAATGCCACAAGTAAGTCGGGTTTTCATGATTACTAAGTTTGAGTAGTTTGTTTTGTAAATTAAGAATATTATGTCCACAATTAAGAATATTATGTCCACAATGCAACAAATATAAACCATTCGATAAAGGAGCATTTCCATAAACATCACCATTAAGCGAAAAAATAACTTGATTATTATTTGCAAAATGGAAGGAAAACCCTTCAATGTCTAACATCGGAATAGAAATAATGTTGCGAGTAATAGAAGGAACAAAATAACAATTATTCAGTTCAAGTCTAAAACCAGAGGGTAAGTCTAAAACATAAATGACAACATGTTCAGCAGCAACTCTTGCTCCATTCCCAACGTGTAGAGGCGACTTCACACGCCTAAGCGCCTTTTCTTATGCTTGAGACCACGCACATTAGTACAAATGTGTGAGCCACAATCGGTATCTAATACCCAAAGAGTTAGTATCATTTGTGGACATGTTTATCTCAATAACAAACATACATTTCGATGGTTTGAGACACCTTGTGTCTTCTTTTATTTCTTTAGAACCTTCTGATCCTTCTTCCAATGCTCCTTCTGCTTGCAGTGGAGGCATACATCCTTGTCCACCCTCTCCTTCTTTTGAATTCCACCTTTAGGCTTAAGGAAGTTTGGCTTAGAGCCTTTCTTTGCCTTGCCCACCCGACTTCTTCTTTTCTTCGGAGCGAAAAAGAAGTAGAGGCCTTCACCATGAAACCGCGGGTCTTTCCTTAGTAATGGAAGACTCAAAGGTCTTTAGCATGTTATGCATTTCGGGCATAGTCGATTAAAATCTTATTCATATTAAAGTTTACCACGAAACTTCGAATATGAATCGGGAAGCGGCCCAAGAATGGCATAAACAACAACGCGTTGGTCTTGAGCTCAATGCCCGAACAAGTTTCTAGATTAGCCCGATCATCTTCAACACATGAGGAGAAACCTTCCTCCTCCGAAATCGGCATCTAAGCGGATCTCTCCATCACTTCATAAATCTGGGAACGAGATTCGGAATCAAAGAGATCCTTTAGATGCTTAATCATCTCGAAGGGAGCATCTTCTCATCTTTGCCTTTGCAACTCGGGAATCATCCCGAGTAGTATAACACATCGAGCACAGGAAGCATCCTCTTGATGCTTCTTACTTTCGGCGTCAAACGCCTCGACTTCTAAGTACCGATCTCGGGGAGTGGAGGGATTGGCGTGTCCAACATGTCTCTCGATTTTTTCTTGCTTAAGCACCAAACGCACGTTTGGTTGCGGTCGAAAAAATTTGCCCAACCAATTTGTTCGTTT
Organism: Stenogyne calaminthoides; assembly: GCA_037126765.1. NCBI lineage: Eukaryota > Viridiplantae > Streptophyta > Magnoliopsida > Lamiales > Lamiaceae > Stenogyne > Stenogyne calaminthoides. The sequence goes on from JBBCBC010000040.1 coordinate 5,487,077, forward strand.
CAAAACGCTTCTCGATTGATAAGTTATTCATTTTAACAATCCAGAAATAAAATAAAACGAAATTAAAACACATAATTCCATGATCAATATTCAACAATCAAAATAAACATAGTCTTTTCAAATTTATTTTGTCTCCATTATTTTTTCACATATTCAACGACCCATCTCGGAAGAATACAAATTTATATCCAATATAAATCATAATGGAATTTGGATCCACATTCCTACTATCATAATCCAAATAAATTTCGAATATCACAATAAGATAACTAAGAGGTCTCCAAACCAATTGCAAATTGCAACTCTGGTTTGTCGAACCTAGTTCGACCGATGTCCTTACCCCTTTGTCCCCATGATGGCAAGTTAAACAATGTTAAGTTGGTTTACAACAATCAGCGGCGACATTACATGTCCCTATAAAAGTTAGATTAGATGTAGATCCGAGCAAAAGACGAGGGCCTTAAATACTCATTGGAACGAAATCTCCGGTTTTCTTTTAATTTTGATGGAAGATATCTTATCAAATCAATGAGAAAACCATATTTTAGTGAGGAACATTTTATAGGCGGGGTATTAATTGTTTAATCGAGATCCAACATGTTAATCTACATCACATTTGAGCATTTATTGGGTGCCGCCTGCCCAAACATAATTTTACACGGACTAACACTTATATGGAGCGCCGTCTACCCAAACAATAAATACGGTCCGACAGTTATTGAGTGTAATACTCTCTTAAAAAAAGTTATAATCGCGGATAAAAAGTTTAACAATTTATTTTAATACAGATTAAACAGTGGAATTTAATAATTCTTTTTTAATTGAATTTTAAAACAATTTTAATTTGATTCTAAATTATTAAAACCCAATTAATTATTCAATTTAAAATCTAAGTAATAATTAATCCAATTAATTATTCAACTTAAAATCTAAATTTCAATTTAATTTAAAACTTTATAAATTTTCAAAATTAAATTTTATATGTTTCATTGTTAGGGGGCTCAGGTGCAAATTCCTATATTGCACTGGGGCCTGTCTCAAATCGAATTTGCAAAACAGCCCCCCAAACATCATCACCCATTCCAATCGGATCCAATCCATCCAATTCGTGCAGTTTCAACAATTTCCAAACCCCAAACATAATTTCCAGGTTCATCATTCATGAACAAGAATCAGGAAATTTCAATTTAGGAACATAGAAAATTAATCGATACAACAGTAATCGGAATATCAGAACAGAACCGGCCAAAATCAAATCGAACGCCGCACAAGGCGACGACAATAAAAACAGCCAGGTCGTCGCAACCGGAATCAGCGGGCTCCCGACGCAAAGCCTCGAGCGTGATCTATTTCACCGCGTCGCCCTAGGCGCGCTGGTGTATCGCCGCCGCCGCTCGGCTTCGCGTGTCCGACGACTCAAATCGAGGACCGAGCGACGCCGCCTTTGGTCAGGGAAAAGATGATGCATCAAAGACGACGGTGGTGAACCGCCTCGCTTCAGAAGTCAAGTCGTTCGAGGGTTTGCAGCGATAGTGACGAATCGCACACTGGCCGATTCATTCACGAGGTCGCGCCGCCGTCGCGCTGAGGCGAGCGGGTCCACACGGTCTTCGCCCAGCGACGAGCCGTGGGTCTCCGCCCTCTAGCCGAGCGGTGCTGCAAAAGGAGGGTGCGATTTGGGTTTTGAAAAACCCTAAGATTTGGGAAGATGAAAGGGATCGAGCCGTGAACAATGAAAGGCGGATGTGGGGTGCGGTCTTATCAAATAAACCGTACCCCCTGATTTTTTTAAAAAAAAATTAATTTTAAAATCAAAACAATTATTCAATTAACTAATCAAGAGTCTGCGCTCTGATACCGCTGTTGGAATATAGAGGCACGTAAACACGTAATACATGCGCAGCGGAAAATAAAATTCACCAACAATGAACAATTAATTGCACAGATAGGAATACAATAATCATAATGAGAAATCTTACAGTGATTGTGTTGGGGAATAAGTTGCACAGATCTATTCGGGGTGAATATTTAAATACAAATTTAATTCTTATAATTATTACTAGCATGAATTAATCTTATATTAATTCAAATAATAATCCAACAACATATCATGCATATAATTAATTCACGTAAATCCTACGACGCGAAATTCTACGAGTTTACGTGAGCGTCTTATCTTGGGATGACAACCTTGATCTGGTGATTAGACTAACCAAAAGAACTTCTCAAGTATTCCCTTAATCCTTGTTCGACTATCCGGTGGTAGGACACTTGTGAACAATTAACAAAAGGAAAATAAATTATGTTGCACCACCTTTGTGGATTTACTAATTTTTCCAGTACATGGAATTGTACTTGGGAATGAAAGAATCATCCCTTATTTATAGAGCACAAGTGTTCGAAATTTTGGCCAAAAAATAATGTGGGAAAATCTTTTCTTGATCTCCAAGAAATCTTGAATATATCTCATATATTAACTTTTTTCCCATAATTATAATATTCCACAAAAATCCCACCTTATTTGTTATGGATAATTTCGAAAATTATGAGTCAAGATTCCAAGATTTGGATCTTCTTGAATTTATGAGATATTCTTGTATTTCAAGAAATACATATCTTCCATAATATCTTTTCAAGAAAATTAAGAAAATCTTTCTTGCCCTTAATTTATCAAAATTTTTGAAATTCTCTTATAGATAACCAAGTGGGAGATTTCTTGAATTTAATGAGATAATCTTGTATTCCAAGAATACATATCTTCATTCCATAACAAAATTCAAAGAAAATCTTTCTCCCCTTTTATCCATAAATTTCGAAATAAATGAGGAAAAATAAGCAACAATATTTATTTTATTTTAAACACCCTTTTCAGTTATTGGACTATATGTTGAGCTACTCAGAGGGCCTTTAGGAGAATTAAGATTGGACCTTCCAATGGATCTTGAATTATCAATATTGAGCCACAATATTATTCAAGCCCATAAATATTAATTAATCCCACTACATAATTAATATTGCACTATCCATCTTAACCCATATTACAGTCAATATGGCTCCCGGTTATTATTTCCGTGTTTTAAGATTATCTAGCCCATTAATTAATTCAAGCCACTAAAATAGCTTTCCATTAATTAATATCTTTTGTCCTTGGTCAGGAACGGTTCAACATTATTATCCATACTGAAAACTAATTCCACTTGCAAGATTTGGTATGATAAAGCTTATGAACCTCCCAGGGGGCAAATCGAACAAAGCGTGCTTGCACGATTCTTAAGTATTAAATCTTAGCAACCACATGTGACCAATAATATTGCCCAAGATAAAAAGTATTGAATCTCGTTGATTCTCTACCCATGATAAGTCAAAGCAATAGTTACCAACCACACGTGATCCTATTTAAGGAATCGAAGATTAAGAAATAACGAACCATTTGGTCTAATTCTTCCTTGTTCGGGTTAAAGAATTTATCCTCCTGTGGGTCCTATTCGATTAAGATCGGTCATGCATTAGTGTAATCTCTTGGTCAAGACAAGTCAATCCGATCCGAGTCTTACACTTCAACCATTCACGATGGATTGTTCATTTCCATCTAGGTCGTGAATGGCGTACTTTTTAGTTACACCGAATTTGTTAATTTAATCTTACGTGATGCGGTATCACTAAATTAACTACAATGTAACACGTTTATTTATTGAACAATTATGCGATAAATATATGTAACATTCAATGATATTTAAAGCATCAGTGATAAATAATTTATTTCAGTAAATAAGTCCGAAATTCAGTTTTGATTATACAAAGTAAAAGCATACTTTCCAGTATAATCCCAACAGATTGTAGTACAGATTCCTCTACTACGGTATCCACGTAATCCCCTTGAACGGATCTGCACGATTATGCCAGTGTTGAATCCTAAGTTGAATTAGCTAGGAAAATCCAAACTTGAGATCTTATGGAGAGAATATGAAGTTACGTTGTTTGTGAATTCCCAAGAGTCTGTATATATAGGGGAGGCCCAGCTTAAATCTTAAGCTAGCCCAATTAGGTAATTAAAAAACCCTAATCCTTATTTAAATAAATCTCTACAATTTATTTCCCCATATAAACCTCTACGGATTTAAATGCCTTATATGAAAATCTCTACGATTTATTTCCATATATATTAAATCCTACAATTATATTCCAAATATAATTATTGGGAATTCTCATTTAATTAAATCCAATTCAATTAAATGATATTAATAATAATTAATTCCAAATTAATCTATTATTAATTTCTTCTCCATAAATTAAATATTAAATCCAATTTAACATTTAATCAACCAACTATAATCCGTAAAAGGGAACTACTTGTTGTGTGACCCATAGGCCCTCATATATCGAGCGATTAATCAAACTAACGGTCTTAATTGAACCCTAGACAATAAATCAGACATTCTCAATATATGAGGTACGTTGCGAGAAACATGCAACTACCTATAACTGTAACGTGGGCAATTGCGATTACCTCCTTTCATGCACGAATACTCGATTAGTCTTGAACATGATGAAGTGTCTATTCAAATAACTTAATCAATTTATCTCAAATCACTAATTGATCATTAGTGTCACACTTAGTCACAAAGTCTAAGTTGACGTGCATTAGCCAATGACTTAGATCCAATTATGATGAGAAGGTGAGTAATCTCTCTAAATCCACTTTGATGAATGAATCCTTTTCTTGGTTCAACTACCACGCACATGCACTTCGTGATGAACCCAATCCAAGTAATATCTACACATAGAGGGGTGCAAGCGTCGGTCATGGTCAAAGTTCATCACTCCACACATGTCGTGCGTATTGACCTCAAGTCAAAGGAGTATCGCATCGCTCCCACTAACCAAGACACCCATAGACACATATAGTGGAACTACATCAAACGGTTTCCCGGATGGGTATACCAATACCATCTAAGGTATTTGTGCATCCATCATGAGATACCTAATATCTCGTAGTAAGTGAGATCTTACTACACTCTCTAAGAGTATGATGCAGATCGCACACCAATCTCCATTGCATCATCAATATCCCTTTCTTGATGATCCTCGATTGGAGCTATTTAAGAATCATGCTTAAGTCATCTCAGTTCTCACTCACTCAATGACAACAGTTATTCAAGGGAACACATATAAGAATAAATGCAAACAATCAAACATAATATTCTAATGAGTGTAACGACATATATTTAATATTAAACAAATAATAATATTAAACCAATACTGAATATTATCTGAGTATTATGTTCTTACAAAAGATTGTCTCTAGGACACTAACACTAACAGTTCCACTATTTATAATGAAAGTATACAACAAATTTCCACTAATTGTGGGTACAACAACTTTCGTAAATACAGGAGAAAATATCACAACAAATTTATATACGATTTACATCAAATAATTCGCTTGAATCTAATTTAAGAGATATCCGTAGAATATTCCCTATTACTAATTAGTAATTAAACAATTTTGTTAAACATAATCACAAATTTAATAAGACTTGAATAAAGCAGGAGGTAAACCTTTGATGAGCAAAGAGGCCAACGTGCTCTACCAGACAATGCATCCCTCCGTTCTTATAAAATAGATTGGTTGTCAACTTCGTGTTCAATTCAATTTTGGTAAAAATAATTATGCTTAAGCAACCATGAATCGATCGTTCAAGAACCAGCGTACGTCACTAAACAAACAAGGCCAAGAAATTATTATAGACTATTTTCCATTATGTACATGAAATTACATACGAATCTAAACCATACACAACTAAGGCAAATGTTTCTGTATAATCTTGTTTTGGTTTTGCAACCACAATTCTTGCTGCTGCTGCAGCAAATTCTGCTGATCCACGTTATTGTGATGATAATTAGAATATCACCGTTAATGAGGTGATTGGAAGAATTCCACTATAAATAAGGATACAATTACAACAATAATGACCAAGAATTAATGACCAATAATGACCAAGATCTAATCTATTAATTACATAATAATGACCAATAATGACCAAGATCTAATCTATTAATTACATATTAATTATCCTTAATATATAAATTAATTATCCTTAATACCCCCATAAGCATTAAGTGGGGTGAAAACAAAACGCGAAGCTTGGATCGAAGAAGCTCAAAAAAAGCGGTCGAGGCGGACTCTTGGTGAAAATATCTCGCAAAATTTGAAGATGAGATGGAACAAAAGCGTGTGGAAATCTTCCCGGAGGATACTAGTTCACGAACAAAGTGGTAGTCGGATCAATGTGTTTTGCTTTCGTTTGTGAGCAAATGAATTGACTAATAAAAATAGCACTCTTGTTGTCACACAAGAGTTCGGAGACGATGGAGATTTTGACCGGAGCTCATCGAGAAGATTGGTGAGCCAAACAATTTCATTATTTGCATTGGCCATATACAGTATTGATTCACAACTCGAAAGCGAGCCATTGTAGGTTGTTTCTTTGCACTCCAAGAGATGAGATTTCCGCCAAGAAAAATTGAGTAACCGTCACGTGGATCGTCGGTTTCAATCTGTGAGACCCAATCGACATCGAGTACCCATGACGACCGACTACGGATCTGCGAATAAAGGATAAGCCAAAGTGAATTTGTACCCTTCACATAACGTAAAATCCGCTTAAACAAAGACATTAAAATGATCATCTATCGGTGAGTGAAGAAATTGACTAACAACATTCCACAAAGATCACGATAAATCCGGGCGGGTAATAGTCAAAATCTTGAAGGGCTCCGACTAAAGAGTGGTATAAAAAGTGGGATCGTGGAACGGTGGGCCATCACTTACCAAAACCTCTCTAGCGAGCAAGGGGGTGAAACGGTTTGGAATCCAATAGTTTTGCCCGTTCCAAAATGTCGATTAGATATTTGGCGACCAACAAAAGACCATCCGAAGTTCACGAGACCTCAAGACCAAGGAAATAGTTAAGACGCCCCAAATCCTAATAACAAATTCCTTATGCGTCGCGTCAATGAATGTCTTGAGCATGTCACCATCATTTCTGTGATAATTATATCATCTCGATAAGAGTAGATAGAGAATAGAAGTACCTCGAGCGAGATAGAACAAAGATGAGTCGGATCGACTCGCCAAATCCCAAGTCAAAGAGATATGTACTTAAATCGTTGAAACCAAGCAAGAGGGGCTTGTTTGAGACCATACAACACCTTCTTTAGGCGACAAACATGATCGGCGTGGATCAACAAATCCGGAGGTTGAGCCATGAAAACCCGGTTTGTCAAGAAATCCATTGAGAAATGCATTCTTGACATCTAACCGATGCAACGACCAATCGAGATTGCACAAAAGAAGAGCAAGAATAACTTCGAAACGATGAGAGACTTGACGACGAATTTGAATGTATGATGAAAACCGGCCCCGGGAACTCCCAGAACCCCTCATTGCCCGCCCGAGCTTTATGACGCTCAATAGTACCATCGGAATGAAACTTGGTCCGAAAAACCCACCGAACCAACAATATTAAGACGTGAAGGACAAGGTACAAGATCCCACGATATTTTTTGACGTGAGAGCATCAATCTCTTCTGCATAGCGCACAACCATTCCGAGATTTGGGCGGATTTGAAACCTCTGGGTTCGTAGCTAGCGAATGAGAGATAGCAAGACAAAGGAAAAAGATCAACCGATAACGAGGCTTGAACACCCGGCGAAGACACGCGTCACCATAGGATGGACGGGCCCCACGGCCGGGACTTGTGGATCGAGGACCGCAACAGAGGCGGGTTACGGGGCGGATCGGCTAGTGGTACCAACGGTGGGGTTTTGGGTTAAAGCGGCGGCGGTCGAGGTCTTTGTATCTGCGATGGGAGTTGTTCCTCATCATCGAAAGGAATGATGTGAGGGCGAAAAAAAGGCGATGACCTGGACGGATGGATGGCGGCGAGAGGCATGGACACGATGATAGTACCATCCAAAAAACTTGAAAATCCAAATTGGACATCGGTTATTGCGGGCGAGTTCTCGAAGAAAGGAAAACATAGTTCATCAAATTGAGCATGCCTCGATAAGAAGACAGAAGTAGGCGGATCGAGGCAACGAAAATCCCTTATGTGTCTATTGTACCCAAGAAATCTGCAAGGCCGATTTTTTGGGTGCCAACTTGTGTTGACATAGTCCCTCAAAAATGGATAAACTCGACAACCTAACGGTTTAAAATTGGCATAGTTTGGAATTGATGATCCAAAAAAAAGCTCAAAGGGAGACTTGTTAGACGATGCAGATGAGGCGGGGCGATTAATAACATAAAACTGCGATGGCAAAAGCATCAAACTACAACGATATAGGAGCATGTGAATGAAATAACATAGAAAAGACGCATTTTTGAAATATGTCTATGTTTGGGTTACGCCGCCCGTTCTGGCGAGGAGTGTATGGACACGAGAGCGATGAAGAATGCCATGTAGTGACATAAATTCACGGACTCTAGAATTCACAAATTACGTACACCACCATCACTTTGGAAAACCTTGATTTTTACGGAAAAGCGAGTCTTGGAAAAAAAACACGAAATTTCTCAAAATATCATAAAATTCAAACTTAGCACGAAGGGGATAAATCCAAGAGAAACGAGAATGATCATCCACAAAAGCGACATAATATTTAAATTAATTATCCTTAATAGTTACTGCTCAACGTCTCTTCACAAGCAAAAGGGTCTTCTTCATTCTTCACATCTGGATTTTGCGCTGAAAACGTCGGAGTCGCTTCCACCGTCGCAGATTGCGAAGCTACACTTAATTCCATCAAATCCTGTAAAAACGGGTTGTAAGGTTCATTTCTTGGAAATTGGGGTTCCGGCAGTGGCTGCGGCGCCTCCGCCGCCTCGAACAGCACGATGTCAGAGCAGTTCGCGGCGGTAGACGGGTTTTCCCCCGCCGTTGATGGCTGTTCTGGGAATGCAGCAAAGGTGTTTGCGTTATTGTCTGAGTGAATTTGAGACTGTTCTGGGAATGCAGCAAAGGTGTTTGTGTTATTGTCTGAGTGAATTTGAGGCTGTGATGATGATGATGTTAGCGTTTCGGATAACACAGTCTCCCAATCCAAGACCCCTTTTTGCTTCTCTTGTTGATTTTCTTGATGATCTTGATTCCTCTGCTTTTCGTCGTCGTTATAATCGTCTTCATCGTCATCGTCGTCTATCCAATCGTCCAACGACAGGAGATCAGCGCCGGAGATGGTCACGGGCAACGACCTGCTCGACCCCGTATCGCTCACCCCGAATGCATCGTCCCGTTTCGCAGCAGAGTAGGTCTCGAGGTCTATAGAGATAGCAGGGGCGGCTGTCCACGTTTCTGCCGCGCTTATAAGGTCTTCAAGCGATGCGGGTTGTGATCTAACGTCTGAGCTTCTGTCCGATCCATCTGTTGTGGCTGAAATGTCCGATTGCCCGCCTATGCTATCGTGTCGAGCGGACCTTTTCCGCACATGTTTAGTCGGGGCCTGAATCACCGGCTTAACAATCGAAGGAAACGATGACTGGTCTTTCAGAAACTCCTGCAACGTCTCGATAACCTCTTCTGATATCGATTGTATGCTTGGATACTCGGAGCTTCGTCCCACGCCTAAATTCTTGCAAAAGGAAAAGAAGCACGAAAGCTCTTCGAACTGCTTAACGGCCTTCAAACATGTCTGGAAGGCCGTGACGCAGTTCTGGTATTGCAAATGGAAGAAGCTATCAAGAATGAGAGAAAGACCGTCGGAGATGTCTTTATAAAGATCGAAACTTTCTTGCACTATGGCGTATAGAGCAAGCTGCACCATACGGTTCGTTTTGGCAGCGCCCGTTGGCCTCGTTGCAATGGCTCGGTCGAGTAGTCTCTGCCAATAGGACATCCTGTCGAGCAGCATTGTCGGATTCATGTCCCGTACGGGCTCGTTCTGCTTTCGTGCTCCTCTGCTTTTGCTGCGTTGGTAGGTTGAACCCGACCCTTCATGCTTGTACCTAGAGAGGTAAAAGAATCAAATATTTTTTAGTCGATTTGGCATTCGTATTCGAATATTAAGATTTGAAGTCGAGATACACAAATTTGAATTAGACTAAAATTTATTTTCGATTCGAAAAGTATTCAATTCAAATACGAGCATCATTGTATTCGATTTGGATTAAAAAAATATATATTAGAAGTACAATTTTGAATCGAATAGTCGAATAGTATCGAATAATCTGAATGCCACCTTCGAATCGAATGCGAGTCATATTTAAATTCGAACTTTAAGCGAACACGAATAGAATATTATTAGAATAGTTTAACAAATCGAATAATGCAATCTTCGATTATGATACCTACGCTGTAGCTTCCCCGTTAGGAAGCACTCCAACCGCTCATCTAAATACAGGGCAAAGATCCGGACAAAGGACGTAAAATCCCACGGACTAGAATTCGAATCGTCTCTAAAGCTTGATAAATTGAGGATCTTGGCGCCCTTTTTCATCGCGTGGAGGACTTCTCGTGGGAAGTACGGATCTCCATCCTGGAAGATCCGTAGCACAAGCATTAACGACTTTAACGCCACGACCCAATTGCGTGTGCGGCCTATGCGCTTGCCTATAGCACGGGCACAGGCCGCAGCGTGGGCCTTGTTGGACGAGACGAGCTGCAAAACCTCGTATACGTACTTGTCGTCGATAGGGACATCATCGTGGCTCGTGGCTTTGAGGACTGCAACCTCGAGATTTGTCGAAGCGTTGCTCGATACCTTAGCAAGGCCGATGCTCGTTTGATCCTTCACCGCCGCAATAGCCTTCTTGAGCTTGCTTGGCATTGTATGGATGGATTTGAAGATGCTCAAAAACTCATTGCAGAGAGGGTGATGATCATTTTAGAAAAAGTTGATGAAAGTTTGTTTCTTGCTTTTGTTCTGATCTTAGTATGTTTGTGTGTGTGAGAGAGTTAGAGAATGAGAGAGACGCACTAAGAATGAGTCTTTCCTTAATTTTCTCTTATCCAAACATATGCACAAGGAATTTGGCTTATTACATCTTGTGTTTCGGTTTGTGGTTGGCTTTGGAATGAATCTCGTTAAGTGTTGAGAGATTTGAGTGTTTTGTTTTGAGTAAATAAAATTATTTGGCAGGTAGAACTCAAAATATTCCCAAAAATATTTAATGTACGAAGTTGATTTCAATTTTATGCGAATCAGACCAAAAATCGCTCTTATTGAGAAACAACATCGTTTTTCGTCATGCGCTTTACATGTGAGCATTCAATTTGAAGATTTTCGGCTGAAATGCATGACAAAAAACGACGTCGTTTCATTAATTACAACAAAATTAAGATGAAAATGATACAATTCGCGAAAAAAATGGATCAATTTTGAACACCTAACTTTTCTTAGACTATTTTTTAAAAGTTGAAAAATTATAGAATTATTTTGGATTTTATTCCTTATTTGGCATGCAGAGTTTCTTTGAATTATCGATGTACATTTTATTTTTATCAACACTTTATCAAATATAAAGTTAATTATTTATAAACATTGAATCATTTGAGTCTTTCTGTCGAGTTTTACGAAATTAAGTTTTTTATGAGACACTTAAACTGTTAAACATTGGTATGATTAGTATTTTAAATTAAATTCCTTTGAGATGCTGTTTGGTTGTTTGTCATGAAATTCTATTGCCAAATAAATTTGTAAGTCATTATCTTATGTAAAAGTTTTAGTTCGCACCTCTTATTAAAAAATTGTATAACTAAGTATTATCATAAAAAATTCAGAACTATTGCTCTAGGTTCCGTTTATTTACAATTTTGAGGGGATTTGAAATTCTATAAAAAGGATGTGAAAGGATTTTGTATAAAGTAAAAAGTGTATTTATATTTTATATATATTTAAAAGTGTGGATTTTATATAATTTAATAAAAGAAATTGTTAGGTTTATCCAATGGGTAGACTACCCACCCATAAAATTATATGTAAAATAAAATAAAAAACATTTAAAGTCACAAAAATATTCAAACTTTGTTGTTAACCCCTTATTTATTGGACTCTCCTTTCAATACAATTTACTTCTTCCAACTAACCCATTCCCAAAGTTTTCTAAATACTCCAAAATCCATTGCTCTAGGCCCCGTTTATTTACAATTTTGAGGGGATTTGAAATTCTATAAAGAGGATTTGAAAGGATTTAGTATAGAGTAAAAAATATATTTATATTTTGTATATATTTAAAAGTGTGGATTTTGTAGAATTTGATAAAAGAGATTGTTAGGTTTATCCAATGGGTAGACTACCCACCCATAAAATTATATGTAAAATAAAATAAAATAAAAAGCATTTAAAAACACAAAAATATTCAAAATTTCGGTTAACCCCTTATTTACTGGACTCTCCTCTCAATGCAATTTACTTCTTCCAGCTAACCCATTCCCAAAGTTTTCTAAATACTCCAAAATCCAAATAACTCTTTTTATATTGCAAATGCCGATTTAGCTGTTTTTTTTTTCTTTTTTTTTACGGAAAGAAAACTTAGGTGGAAGAGTTGCACCTATCGAGCAGGTCCACCACAGAAATTGATGGTTCAACCCAACAACAAGGACTATCAAAATCACGACTAGTCCTGACAATATTATGAGCCAAATAATTGGTTGTACGACACCCACGCCACTAAAAAAGCCGACTGGGCGGCAACGAGTCTTCGAGCTTCATTGATAAAATCCCCAAAAGGTGTATCGCTCCTTTGCTCAGTGTTGACAGCATCAGCAACCCTCTTGGAATCAATCAGTCTCCAACCCAGATTAACAGCCCAGGTGAGCGCCTCCACTACGGCCCAAGCCTCGCCTTCGTCCACCGCAAGAACGCCGTTTCTAACCATTGAGCGACACGAAATGAACTCCCCCAAATCATCGTGAATGATCATATCCACATTTATCTTTACAAAGTCCCAACGTGGAGGATGCCATTTCCGGCAACACTCGACGGTCTCCTTCATCCCTGTCTGTGCTCTCATCTCTTGCCAATCCCCCAAGCACATCGAGGCTGTACGGAGGGTCTGGTTTGCCGTGCACAGTTTTGTCATTCCACACCTTGTCATTTCTGGCACGCCACAAAGCCCAAACAATCATCATTGCCCTTTCCATCTCTCCCGGATCAAGATGTCGCGGCAACTGGATGAATAGTTCCTGATGGCTTTCGACATCATAACACAAGTTATCAATCTTGTCTCACGTCCTACTGCCCCCCTCCCCCCAACACGCCCAAGCGAATCGGCAATCAACGAACAGGTGCCATAAATTCTCAGGCATGTTCGAGCAAAGAGGGCACATTCCATTAATACCCGGATACCACTTTTGTAACTTTGTCCGCACAGCTAGCCAACCCTTGCATAATCTCCAGTAGAATACCCGCACTCTAGGCGGAACTCGCATCTTCCAAATTCCTTTTCAAACGGTGCCCGTACGTATACTGATGAACATCATCAACGAGTCGGGCCGCAAGATGGTAAGCTGATTTAACATTAGGCGTGTGATGCCATACCAATTTATGGCTGCAACCAGACGGGCTAGGGGTAGTGTGCATGATACGTGCACAGTCCTCCGTCGAGAAAACCTCGGTTATGACTTCGGTATCCCATTGCCTTGTACCTGGGATATACAAGTCGGCGACGACCATGTCCTCAAAATTAGGAACAACTGGGTCGAAATGTGAAAAGACCCACTATTATTGAGCCACGGGTCTCCCCAAATGAGCACAGAACTTCCATCGTCTATTTTCCACCGTGTACCTTTCCGAACCAGGTCTTTAGTGGTGAAAATACCCGTTCAGGTGTAGCTCTGGTTGTACCCCAGCCTCGCATTGAAGAAATCCGAGTGTGGATAGTAGCGAGCCTTGAGAATTCGGGCAACCAAGGAATTTGGGCACGTTTGGAGTCGCCATGCTAGTTTCCCCAACGTTGCTATGTTGAGCATTCGGTGAAGTTCATCCAAGAGAGTGAGGGCAAAAGGAAGGTACTCATGCATTAAGCCGGAATCGCCTGTGACGCCAATTTTATAAGTACTTCTTTGCCCGCCTTGGGTAACTTCTTTCCCCTCCAATTTTTTATTTTGTTCCACATCCTCTCACGTAAATACCTGAAATACCAGCCTTGTCCCGCCCAATGAGGGACGGCAACCCTAGATACTTCCCTGTATTGAGTGGAAGCGAAATGCTCAACAATCGATTCAGTTTGTCTCGTGTGGCCAAATCGACATTCGGGCTATAAAAGATGCCCAACTTTTTGTAATTCACCGCCTGGCCCGAGGCTCTCTCATATAAGTTTAGCGTTCCTTTTAGGGCCTCCCATTCAGGTTTGGTTGCCTTGCAGAAAAAAAGGCAATCGTCCACGAAAAGAAGGTGAGAGACATAGGGGGCTCTCCTGTTAACACTACTTCCATGAATGTGGTGTTGGAATATAGAAACCGTTACTTGTTATGTGACCCATAGGCCCTCATATATCGAGCGATTAGTCAAACTAACGGTCTTAATTGAACCCTAGACAATAAATCAGACATTCTCAATACATGAGGTACGTTGCGAGGAAATGTGCAACTACCTGTAACTGAAACATGGGCTATTACGATTTTCTTCTTTCATTCGCGAATACTCGATTAAGTCTTAAACATGATGAGGTGATCTATTCAAATAACTTAATCATATTGTCTCTAATCACTAATTGATCATGTATGTCACACTTAGCCACAAAGTCTAAGTTGACGTGCATCGGCCGATGACTTAGATCCAATTATGACGAGAAGATGCGTATTCTCTCTAAATCCACTTTGAGGAATGAATCATATTCTTGGCTCAACTACCACACACATTCACTTCGTGATGAAACCAATCCAAGCCATATCTACCCATGGAAGGGTGCAAGCGTCGGTCATGGTCAAAGTTCATCATCCCACACATATCGTGCGTATTGACCTCAAGTCAAAGGAGTATCGCATCGCTCCCACTAACCGAGACACCCGTAGACACATATAGTGGAACTACATCAAACGGTTTCTCGGATGGGTATGCCAATACCCTCTAAGGTATCTGTGCATCCATCATGAGATACCTAGTATCTCGTAGTAAGTGAGATCTTACTACACTCTCTAAGAGTATGATGCAGATCGCACACCAATCTCAATTGCATCATCAATATCCCATTCTTGATGATCCTTGATCGGGGCCATTTGAGAATCATGCTTAAGTCATCTGAGTTATCACAACCTCAATGACAGCAATGACTCATGGGAACACTTGCATGAATAAATGCAAACAATCAAACATAATATTCAAACAAATGTATTGACATACATTAATATTAAATAAACTATAATATTAAATCAAACTGAATATTATCGAGAATTATGTCCTTACAATAGATTGTCTCTAGGATACTAACACTAACATGTGGCCTCTTCGATTCTCACGTCGTAATAAACTAGAGAGTCCCTCAGGACAAATAATAAAGAGGTATGGTGAGAGAGGGTCGCCTTGACGAAGTCCACGACCCGGGACAATCGGCCCTACCACATCTTCGTTCACTAGGAAGGAATAAGATATTGTCTGTACGCAAAGTCGCATCCAATTTACCCATTTTTCCGAGAACCCCATAGTTCGGAGCACTCCCTCAAGATACCGCCAGTCAACACGATCGTACGCTTTGCTATTGTCTATCTTGAGAGCAACATCGCCCATCTTTCCCTTACGTCGCCCCTTCATGGCATGGAGTGTCTCGAAAGCGATAAGGACGTTGTCTTGTATAGAGCATCCAGATTGGAACGCCGATTGAAATTCATCTATGAGGCCAGGAGAACCTTCTTGAGTCTATTGCATAGCACCTTTGAGAGGATCTTGTAGACCACGTTGCACAACGAGATGTGATGTAAGTCCCGGACTGTTTGTGGCTGGTCGCACTTTGGAATAAGCACCACATTAGTATTGTTGAATCCCTGAGGAATGACATCTGGGGCAACGGAACCCCAAAACTTCTTGTAGAAAGCTGGGTTGAACCCATCTGGGCCCGGCACCTTATCCTTGTGCATTTGAAATGTAGCAAGGCGAAATTCCTCGTCGTCAAAGTCTTGAGTAAGCAATCTATTGTCGTCCTCTGACACCGTACTCAATACAATCATGCAAACTTTCGCTAGCCTTGAACACCCGTGAAGTAACCAGCAACAGCCCCGTTCAACTCCGACTGTTGCGAGACCCAAGCATTACTCTCATTATACAGTCCCTGTAACTTGTTTGCTTTTTTCCGGGCGATTTGGCAGATTTTAATTATTATTGTATTTGATTTTTTACTGGAAAAAGAAAAAAAAAATCAAGTGGAGTAGTTCTTATTTTTTGTCTAACGTGTCTAAGAGTACCTATTTTTTTTATTACTGTATACAGGGACGGACCCAGTTTTACCGAGGGGGGGTCAATTTATAACATAATATAGTTAAATGCACTTTTAAATTTTTATATATTTTAGAGAATTATTTGGAGTAAATATCGTTATATTAACAGAGTCGAATACATATATATATATATTTAAAATGTGAATTATACATATTTATTTCTCTATTTCGCTACCCCTTTCTCACCTAAAGATCAATATTTTATTTATAGAGTGTTGATTTTTACAAATATTATTAGTAATAGTGGTGTATGGTGAAAATGATGCACATAATACTTTGTTTAAAGGAGACAAACACTCATGAGACAATTTTTTTACATAATATAGGGTACAACCTAACACAAATAACACACAACACATAATTTATTCTCCGTCTTACAATGAAACCATCTCACGCAGATGTATCTTAATTATAAATATATACATATAAAAAGTTCAAGTGGGGCAAGGGGGGCCCAATGACCCCCTTGGCCCCAGTGTAAGTCCGTCCTTGACTGTATACATTTAACTTTAATTTTATTTTAAATTAAGAGTTAACTTATAACTCAGATTAACAATTAATTATAACTAAGAACTATTTAAAATTTACTTAAATTAATAAATATAATATATAAATAATATGTGTTAATGCACTTGAAACGAAACTTTGAAATTGCTAAATTATGGAAGGAGAGAACAAATGAAAAAAAACATTGATTTTTATTTTTTATTTTTTATTGATGTTGTATGCTTTAAATTTATATTTCGAATATTAAATATTATTAAATTTGTACTTTGATTTTTTTATATTTTTGTATTAATATTGCGTAAATTCGATCATATATAAACGTGTTGTGCATATATGAGTTTTTTGTTATGTTGTGCCTGCTGTCGATTCCAGTGTCATAGTGAAGTCTTAAATTTTTTTTTTTTTTAAAATTTTGTTAGTTTATTTATTTATTGGTGAAGCAAGTGCTTCTTTTTCATTAATATCTTACGTTTTTTGTTCTAATGAAACAGGAATTATTTATTAAGATAAAAGCGAGAGTTGCTGCTCAACTAACCTCATGGATGGAGATGACAATTTTTTAAAATAATAATATAAAAAGGCGGGGAATGAAAATTAAATCCCATTCTCCGCATGGATATGGACATCCATGGTGGAGCGGGGAATGGGATAGTTTTTCTCTCGAATGCTTCGGGGGGATTTCTCGCCCCGTCCCCAAATTTCGCGGAGATGGGGAGTGTCTCCCGATCCTGCTCCGTCCCATTGCCAAGCCTAATTATTAGTAATATTTTTTCTACAAGAAATAATTTGAATTTAGAATTTGTACCTTAGCATTGGAATTACATATAATATGAATTGCAATAAAAGTTCTTCAATTTTTTTGAAATAGAGATAATATATTTTAACTTTATATATACATGCATGTCTATGTTTTAAAAACATTTTAGAAATTATGTTTTAAACTTTAATAAAAAATATGAAAATGATTTTTCTACAAAATTGGTGTACGATAAAAATGTAGTAAAAAATATCTATTTCATACTAATAATAAGTGACAAACTCTCATATGAAACTTGTCAGTCGTATGAACAAAAATATTTATTTCAAACTAATAATAGGTGACAAACTCTCATATGAAAATTGTCAGTCGTATGAACTGAGTTCATACTAAATATCATAATATTCATTCACTGATACCACTATTCTTATAAAATAATATTATAACATTACACATAAATGATATGTTATTTTTTATAAGTGTAATAGTATCAGTTGATAAATATTATGATATTATTTTATAAGTGTAATTATATTAATTTCATATTATTTCACCGGAAGCTAGCGCATAATATACACATAAATATACATAATTATATATATAAACTTTATACATAAATTATTATTAACTTGTAATATGAAAGGAGTATATAAGAAAAGATAATTCATACAATATGAGAGTTCTATATACTATAACTTAAAATAAAATTATGTAAATTATATTTTTTATATCACAAAGTAGACTTAAGTAGATCTACGTTAAGTGAGTAGACTTCTTATCAACTCGAATTTATGTGAACTCTTTTTCTTTTTAAGTATCCTTATTATGCATGCGCACTATCACTATTTTAAAAATGTTTATGCATATGCATAACACTAATAGTGCGTGTGTAACAGTGGTAATGCATATGCACATGCAATATGGATATTTGGAAAAAAAAAAGTTCAATTAAACTCCAGTTCACATAAGTTTTTATCATGTTGTGTCACCTCTAACAAAACGTATTCACCATGGATTCATTCGATAATACCATTACATTCATTTAATAATATCTTTATATTTATAAACCAATAACAAATTCTAAATTCAAACTATTTCTTCTAGAAAAAACATTACAATATAATAAACATATATACATATATATATGTTTTGCATTTAGATATAAATTAGTTGCATAGCATTAGAAATGAAGAGACGCTACAAGAATAAAGAATTAATTGTCGACATAATTGTTCAACATGCCTATAAAATTTTCGACGAAAATAATTTTGTAGACAATTCTTATCATTTAAAGACCACATTTTATTTATTGGAAAACTCCGTAGTTATTTGAAAAATTTTGTAGACAATTCTTTATTTTCTAGTAGCAATATGAGTCAAGATTTTAAATTAAATCAAATATAAATATTTTTTAGTTATAATTAATTTTTAATTTGAGTTATAAGATATAAATTCTTTATTTAAGATATAAATAAAGTTAAATGTGTATGTATATATATATTAATAAAAAAACAATACGCACCCTTGGGCCGTTTTAGATAAAAATGAATAAGAACTACATGGAAGTATTTACAGCTATATGGAATAAGTGGGTGCCGACTAAAGTGAGTATTCATGCTGGGCGAGTATTATGGAAACGAATTCCAACCATGACAAACTTGAGAAGACGGAACGCACTTCCACATGCTTCAACTCAGGGCAGTGCTTACAGTGAGTCCAATGAGTCAGTCGACCCGGGCTCGAAAATTCTGTTAATTTTTAGGGGCCCAAAATTATATCGGTATATATATGTAGTATATATATACATTATTTTAATTATAATTATGCAAACATATTTGTAATACTTGTATGGCCAGCCAAAATGGTTGTGTTCTTGTTTCCACTTGAGCAAGGTTCTTGGTTTGAACTCTCTTGAGGGGACCAAGTTCTTATTTTTTTTTTTCCTCTTTTGAATTAAAGAAACCAGCATACCTATGTATAATATATAAATATAATCCTATTTTTAGTTATACTTTATTTTTGTTTCAAAGAACAGCAAAGAGAGAGGAATACAAATTCAAAACTCAAAACTCAAAACTTAAACATTAAGTAATTTATATATTTAGATATAAAAAGACAAAAAAATTAAGGATTGAAGATTTAACTATAAATTAAATTAGTGATATCAATAAATATATTAGCTCTATTTTTTTTTTCCGAAAGCAAATATTTTAGCTCTATTAAAAAACAATTAGTCATAGAGAAAATTAATGAGGTTGAGAATTTATTGGATGAAAGTAAAGGTGAAAAAATGGTAAAGGAAAAAATCGGAAGAGAATAATGAACTTGATATATTTTGAAAAAGTGACTGAAAGTTATGATAAATATGCATCAAAGGATAATGAAGAAATGACTAAAATGAGAAAGACGGTGACTTTGTTCATCCAATTATAAGGGGGTTATTTTTAAATAATTATTTTGAAGATATTCATCATTTTAATTTAAGCTTAAAAGTCTTTTTGTTTATTATTGTATTGTGCAATATTTAATGTCATGTCATTAAAAAAATTTATTGAGTCATATAATTGAAAGAACTACGTATAAGGGTCTAAATTTTAAATTCGACCCAGCCTTCATAATTGCTAGGATTGGACCTGCTTCAATTATTCATTGTCCATTCTACAACGTTGAACCAGAAACTGTAAGACATGTTCTATTCTAATGTTATTTTGTGTTTCGTATCTGGATGGAATGTATTGATTGGCTTGGGGTGTGCACGGTCATAACATCCAACCCAAAGATAAGTAGACTTATTAGAGGAAATGATGAGAAGACCCTCATGGGGGACTTGTTGGAATGTATTGTTTGGACCATTTGAAATACCCGAAACGCCATAATCTTTCGAAAAGAAAAAACAGAGGTTAAGGAAATCGTAGAAGATGTTAAAAGAAGACTTTGGAGCTGGATCAATGCAAGAGGAACTTGGAGATACAAAGTGTCATATAATGAGTGAAGTTCTGAGCCTAGAGCAATTCTTGGTTACACCTGTTTACAAATCAGATTTCTTATGGTTTCTTTGTAGTTCTTTCTAGGCAATTCTTGCCTTATTCATTGTAAAATCGGGCACTTCTCATGCCCTTTTATCAATGAAATTTTTTTTTATTAAAAAAAAACTACATGGAAGTCTCTATTTTTTTTTCCCCCAGATAAAACATCAAATACATTATCAATAAAAATCTGTTGAATCGACGCTTAATTACAATTTTGGAGTAATTAAAAAATGTTGGGGAATGAGTTAGCCGGAAGAAGTAAATTGCTTTGAGAGAAAGAGTCCTATAATTATGGGGTTAACAACAAAGTCAAGAAGTACCTGTAGGAAAATATGTAATGTAGATGACTGAAAATAGAATAAACGAATAATCAAGCTATAATAAATTGATTTATAACAATAAAGGTTCACTGATGTTACTCAATTCACTGCCAAAATCTCTTGAAAATTTCAAGGAAGCACTCTTGTTTGGAAGAAAGGATCGGCTATGTTTTGATGAGATTCAAACTGCCATCAAGACTAAGTTTCTTCAGATCAAGAGCGACAAGAAGTCTTCATCATTGATAATAAGGGATAGTATATTTTGTATATATAGAATAGTTATTGATACTATTCACTGCCAAAATCATTGATACTATTCTATATATACAAAATATACTATCCCTTATTAATTGAATGTGGCTATTCACTTCTTCACTTTACTCCTCTGAATGCTTCCATTTTCATATGCACAAAGCTGCTATCAGAAAAAGCTACTGATCCCCTTCCCAGCCTCAAGCATAGACTAACTCCACTCTATACGCACACCTCTGTGCACATTAGATATAATTGTCAATCAATTAAGCATCCCATAACCTTTTAACGCAAATCAATTCATAGGTTTGCCATTTTTTTAAAAAAAATATTGACAATGGGTTACCAATTTTTTAAAAGGAAAACTCGCAGATTCATAGAATGAAAACTAAAATCACAGAATACTCAAATGGTGGTTAATCAATTTATTAGGAGAATAGGAAATATGAACAGTACACATCTCAAGAAAATTTTCATGGTAGTAGAAAATAAAAATAAATGAATACTTCAACACAAATAGCAGAGTATATTTTGCTTGTTCTATGATAATTTCCAGGGTAGTATAAAACAAAAATCACAGAACAATGAATAAGAAAAGAATTGACGAAAATTTACATACCTTTTGACAGCTTCTCCACCTCTTTCGTTGCGTGATTGTGAATTACGTTAATGGAAATCTTATTTAATTGTTGTAGAATTTTAGAAAATATTTGAGGACAAAAATGGTATTACACGGATGATTTTAACTGAGATAAAATCTGGACAACTGATCTTACCCCCTCCCCACCCCCGACCACTAATCACGCATCTGCTGGATTCTTTTCAAAAAGCAGCACGGGCCGACTTCAAATCATGGGCCTAAGACCAGCAAACTAAACGTTGGACTAAACTGCATAAAATAATCTATCAAGGCTTATCAAATGAACCAAACGAGGCCTTAAGCTTTGGGTTTACTTGGGATAAGTTTGGTGAAGTAAAGCGCTGAAGCTAGGACTTGAATGTGTTTTATGTTTCAGTTTGATTTTTGTTAATGTTAGGTAAACTTGGTTGTAAAATATAATTGGTAGATTATAATTGATTGTAAAGTATAATTGGTCGATTGGCGAATGTGATTCCTTTATGATGCAAGATTTGGTTTTTTAAAAAAGTAATGATTCTATTGATCTAAGTCAATTTTGGTGTTTTTTTTAACCAGATGGCACCACTACCCGAACTGTTGCAAGAGTTTCGTATTGTTTTTCGCAGAAAACAGAGGAGAATACAGATGGCTAAATTTGCCAATTTATTTTTTAAATTGGCAAAATAAAAAACGAGAATCAGTAAGTATTCTTACTTTATTTACTTACTGATTTTTGTGGTTCTAACTTGATTTTTTTGAGATCCCAGGAGTGGTAGGGAGAAATTACCATGCTATACGGCGTTGTACTTCCTATTCTCGATGACTGAATAAGAGGTATTATTGGGGTTATATGTGAAAGTATGCTTTTACTTTGTATAACAAACTGAATTTTGCATTTATTTACTCAAAATAAATCCTTTTATCACTGTTGCTTTAAATATGATTGAATGTTAAACCATTCAATATTAGTACATATTGCATTGTAGTTAATGTGGTGATACCCGATCACAGAAGATCACATTAAAAGTTCCTTGTAAATAAGTACATTTTCACAACCTAGATGAAATTGAACACTCCATTGATAGAGGTTCTGTGTAAGACTCAGATTGATTTGTCTTGACCAAGAGATTACACTAGTGTATTGTGATGCTCTGAAGCGGACCTACAGAGAGGATAAATTCTTCCATACTGACTTACAGGATGAAGAATTAGGCCTCAGTGGAGTTGATTTCTTAATCTTTGTCCATTAAATAGGATTGTGTGTAAATAATATTTATTGCTTTGATCTATGTTGGGTTTAGAATCATGGATCGATTATATACTGTGTATTTTGGACAATATTATTAATTACTTGACAATTGCTAAGATTTAATACAGAGAATCGTGTGCAAGGAGAGTCTTGTTTGATTTGTCCCATTGGTGGGCTCAGAAGTTTTATCATACCAAATCTTGCAACTGGATTAATCTCCGGTATGGATAATAATGTTGAGTTGTTCTTACTCCAAGGAATAAGAAATTAATTACTATGAAGCTTTTCAGTGGCTTAATTAATTAATGGACAAAATAATCTTAAACACGGGAAATAATAACCGGGAGCCATATTATGGTAATATGGATTAAGATGGATAGTACAATATTAATTTTATAGTGGAATAAATTATTATTAATGGGCTGAATAATATTGTGGCTTAATATTGAAATTCAGAGCCCATTGGAAGGTCCAATCTTAATTCTCCTAAATGTCCCCTAAGCAGCTCAATATAAGTCCATTAATGAAATGGTGATTAAAATAAAAAAAATATTTGTTGCCCATAATATTTATTTTTTTCGAAAATATCAAGAAAAGGAAGATGAGATTTCTTGAAAAAAAAATATGGCAAGAAGATAAGTATTCTTGGAATACAAGATTATCTCATAAATTCAAGAATCTTTGACTTTTCTTTGAGGGCATTTTCGAAAATCACAAAAAAGGAAGGAGAAAGATTTTTGTGGATAATTATTTATGAAAAATAGAATATATTGGATATATTCAAGATTACTTCTTGGACAATAAATAAAGATCTTCCCACATTTAATTATTAGTCAAATTCTCGTCCCATACTCCCTATAAATAAATGCTGATTTCCAGCTCTAATATAACACATAAATTGATTTTTCAAAAAAATATCAACATCGACAAAGTAACAAATAATTTTAAAACGTCGATAATTTGTATTTTTTCAAAAAATTTCAATTGTGTGCAACAAAATTTTCTTTTCTTTTGTTTAAATTGTTCATAAGGATTTCCCACCGAATCAACGAGCAAGGACTTGAGAATACTTGGGAAGACGTTTGGGTTGATCCATTGATCGTGTTTATACTTCTCAACGGTTGTCTCTCCGAGGGTAAGATTCGTGTAAACTCTTTGATTCCGCAAGTGTAGGATTTTACGTAAATTATTTGTACACATGTATGTTGTTGGTGATTATTATTTGAATTAATAGGATTAATTTATGCTAGTAATAATTGTTTATTTAAATTTGTATTTAATATTCATCCCGAATAGATCAGGGCAAATTGTTCCCCAACAGATATATGTCCTACCCTCCCGACCAACGGTAGTCACTAATAAAATTCGTTAATGTTGCATGTATGGAGCTGCAAATGGATTTTTGTATGAGTAAATACTACTTGTTTTCACTGAAAAGTATTAGAAGTATTAGTTAGTTTCATTAAATAGTACTAGTAGTTATTTTACTGAACAAGTATTTGTTTTGAATAAACAAACTATTTAGACTCCCCTCCCCCTTCCCCAAACAACAGTGGGGCGGGATTGGAGGAAATGGGGCTGGGAATGACCCTCCCTCTTCCCCCAACAACAAATCATTTTGGAGGAAATGGGGTTAATGGAGGAAATGGGTTGAACCTCCCCCTTTTTCCCATCAACAAATGGGGATTCGGGATTGGAGAAAATGTGGCTGGAAATGATGGACGACGACCCCATGAACAGTGAAAACGGAGCAGGGGACAATGATCATGTTGAAGATGAGGATAGCTCGGAGGAAGAGGACCTCGACGACAATGTTGTGGACAGTATGGGGGTCGTGAACGGAGAAAATGGACAAAATGAAGCAGGGACCTCGGACCATGTCGAAGATGAGAATGACTCGGAGGAAGAGGATTGTACGGGTGTCGTGAACGAATGAATTGTTGCTCGGGAGCCTAAGGTCCAGCAATTGGTTAGGTTTGAGTATTGTCTGCGTCTGTGTACCAACCAGGGTTCGTCCACATCCCAGTCCCAAATTCCCATAAGGCCCATCACAGCTCATCATGTTCGGTGACCGTGTACTGAACCAGGCACAGGATCCTAGACTAACCGAAGTCCCAACAATGAACCCTTCAGAGACTCCGATAGATGGATAAAACAAGCCCACTGTTGTTGCTGCTGTGATGCGGTTCTGGGTCAGAGAACCTCGACCTATGACTTCTGGGAAGAAGTTTGCTGGGATACTGTGCTAACCACAATGACAATGTTGTACAATCGGGACTATACTGGTAGAGTGGGAAATTTGGAAATCACTGGTAAAACGTGGGTTGAGATTCAGAAAGACACACTTGCTATGCTTAATCGAATCAGGAATTCTAATCTTTTGCCCCTGCTTAGACAATCATGAGATATCGTCTGATATGATGAGAAGTCAAGATACTCTAATTTGATCCCTATCTACTTTTGGCTAGAGTGCGTACTTCCTACCCCTACCCATACCCTCTTATATCAGAATTTGTCAGTTGTTGAGTTTTGATTTTGGCAATGTTAAGATTTTGGCAAAATGTTTAACAGTTTAACATTTTTCTGATTTGATAGATTTTGGTAATACGTTGAGTTTTGGTACGTTGAATCTATGATCATTCTTTATCAATTGTTGCAAATAGAGTAAGATTGATTAACAGTTAGTAGTGTGTGTTTGTTTTGAGATTTAAATAGGGGAGAATTCAATTTTATGTCAAATCAATATGGAAGAGTATGCTTGTATTATTATCATATTGTTGATTGTAATTGTAATGATTGTTTTTTTTATATAATTAGAATGTTTTATTGAAATTTGAAAAAGTGAGAATAAATTGGGAGAATGCTACATCTACCCGGTGGGTAATCCACCCGCCATATTTAAAAAAAAAATTTGAAGAAAGAAACATTAAAGATAATGTTATTGATCTCCTAAGTATTTATTGCCTTTAATTATTTCTTCTTGAACTCTATTTATCTTATTGATCTCCTAAGTATTTATTGCCCTTAATTATTTCTTCTTGAACTCTCTCCATTTAAAAGCAAATAATATTTTAATTGGTTCTCAATAGATATTTTTAAGCACTCCCTTCTTGAACTCTCTCCATTTAAAAGCAAATAATATTTTAATTGGTTCTCAATAGATATTTAAAAAAAGAACAAATATGAAAACAAATAAATATTAAATTATGCTTAGAAATTCTGATAAAATAAAGTACTAGGTGTGAGTTTCTGGCTTGAAGCTTCTAAGGTGATGAAAATAGAATGATCAGGGCTATATATATATATATATATATATGTGTGTGTGTGTGTGTGTGTGTGGGATGGAGAAAAGAATTTAGAAAAATAATAATGAATTTGGAAAAAAATCTAATGAAAGATATTTTGAGATATCAATAGATTTGATCATGAATTTATTTTTGATATACATATTTGATCATAATTTTATTGGAATACACTCATGTGTTTCTTCAATTTAGCCATATTATGCACATAAATGAAACCAAATGATGCATATCATCTCTTTCCCTCTCTTAGTTTCAAGATTTTATTCCCTTAGTCATGTGCTACTATGAGAAATTCTACACGACTATGAGAAATTCATAGGTAGAGTTTGGGGAATGTTTTCTGTAAAGATTGTGAGTGTTTTCTGTCATGTGGAAAGAGTATGAATAATAATAAAATTCATCCATAAAAATTGAATCATTATATAAATCATTAGCAAAATTGAATCTTATATTACTAGTTGAATCTCATAATACGGGTCACCATGGGATGTAAGAAATGATAGAGTCGAAAACATCAATGATAAGTGGATCGATGCACCAATCATAAAGTTGTTTGAGGTGGAGTTGATTGATTTGCATTGTTCAATAGAAACATACTAGGTTACTACATGATTTGAATGTCTTTAGTAAGTACTGTAGGATTTGATATTTAAGTTGTTTTCTTTCTTGGGATCTTCTACGGTCAGGAACGACTTCGCATATACTGACGTCAGGAACCCTTTGATTACCGTTGGATTGTTGATCTAACACATAATTTTAATTTTAAATGACCACCCTTTGCACTAGTGCGTTTGCGTTGTGCATACTGCAATCGCACTGCATCGCCTTACTAATAAATTAAATTAATGTTTATAAAATGATAAAATTATCCCTTTAATAAAAAAATAACATATATATTATAACACTTTTAAATATAATTAAAATTATTGATATCCCTATTCAAAATATTCTTATTGATCTAGCCCTAATTATTTGGGAGAAACCAATTCTGCCTCAAGTCTTAAATCGTGAAGCCTGATCGGCTCCCCAATTTTGGCGTCGAGTTCCATGTCTATTTCTGTTTTATCTTTTTCTTATTGTATGCCTTCGAGGGGTATGTGATGGTTATTTTTGTCAAAAAGCGAAAGAACAAATCAAAACCCTAATTATTGGGTTTGATAAATTTTGCAGGGGCTCTTAAGATGAAATACCGACGACTAGCTAATAGTTATCACTAATGCTGATCAGCATTGATTCGAAATTTAAACACCCAACCATTTAAATTTTGTCAGATGGAAATGATTTTAAATTCCTTACACCAACTTAAACACCCAACCATTTAAAATACATGGAGATTCTAAAGCTAATTAAAGGAATCAGTTTCCAATATGCATCCAAAAATTAATCAGTTTTGAATTGTCAGAGGATTGTGAATGTACTATGTACAACCCATCTATCTGTTTTTGTATAACTCGTATGTATTACTGCATACCTCAAGAATTCATCGCCATATATTCGTGCATAGGGATAGTACGACATAATCTAGGTTCTTGATGATCTCTTAGGAGAAAAAAAAATTAGGGTTCTTCATTTGATTTGGAGAAAAAATTAAGAAGACGCCCTTTCTAGTCCTTCTTCATTGACCTGTCTAAAGATTTAAACGATTGTTAATACAAATAGGACTTAAGTTTTTAAATTTATAAATTTTGTATTTTTATAAAGAAAAATATTATAAGGATGTTTAAGTAATTTTATCATTTCTATTAAAAAAATTAATTTAATTAATTTAATGACGAAACTATATCGTTCATGGCGAAGTTAAATGACGTGACAACATTTTATTGGATATCTAACTTCAGGAAGGGCGAAGCCATTCCTGACCATAGAAAAGCCCTTCTTTCTTTAAGACAAATCAAGATTTTAATATTGTAGGATTTGATATTTAAGCTATTTTCTTTCTTTAAGACAAATTAAGGATGTGGTCTACTTGCTGACTTTTTGTTGGTATTGGATGCATATTGAATACCAGTTCATATTCTTTCCACATCCCTGAATTTGAATATTATTGAAAATTTATTTACCCCAACCACCTAATTACCTTGGCCTCAACCTCGCGATTTCGATATGTATCATCAATATTTTTTTCATTGATATTAATGACAGAATTATTGATAGTAATTTCCATCTATCGATATATATCATCAATATTTTTGTCATTGATATTTTTGCCATCAATATTTCTACTGTTGGGAGATGAATTTAATAAAAGTTTATATGATTTTGATTAAGATCCCAAAACCCCTAAGTATGACATGTTCAGTAATGATCTTGATAAATGAGTCATTATAAATTTTAGAGTATTCAGGATGTTATCCGCAAAAATGTATAGTCGGCAGATATAGTTCGGGATAGGTTACAAGATTCTCGAAGAACTCAAGATGTTTACGAAGATCTTGAAGTTTCAATCATGAAAACCAAGACTTGATTGATTTCGAAGACTCAAAGATATCGGTCCAAGATAAATCTAAAGACTTTAGTAAGAGACTCAAGACTCGAAGACTCTCAAGACTTTTTCTTGGACCACGAAGACTCGAAGACTCAAGACTCGAAGACTCTATGAACGCAAAGTGAAGACCGAGAGATCAAGATCAAGAATAATAAAAGACAAGAATTTTAAATGACCACGATTAAACTCATTCTTTGCATTGAATGCTCGATATGAACTCAATGTTCCGGAGGCAATCAATATATCTATCCGAAGGAAATTAATCTTTAGAAAAAAAATTATGCCTTAGAAAGATTAGATATTGCCAAGACATTCAAATCTTTTAAAAATAAGTCGGAAGTGTTGTTATCCCTTATATCAAAATATTCTTAGTTTGTAACCAAAAAAGAGCTGTTGAAGGTGTCTACCTTTAATCAAGAACAAAAGTCAAAAAAAGAGGAAGACGACAATTTTACCATCGAGACCCATGTCAATTTCATTTTAAAAAGATGTCGGATGTCACGAAAAGTTCCATGTGATGGTTAAAAAGTTTGTCAAAAAAGCATAAAAAGGCTATTGCCTAAAACGTGTTAGAGAGTTTCAAATCCTAAATATAGCCGTTTCTCACACACCATAAGAGGAACTCACGGGTTATCTCTCCAACGGATAGTTTTCAAGAGTAACCTTGGTGTATGCCTATAAATTCTTGGTGACCCTCTACATTGTAAGGTTACGGAAATTTATACGAAACTCAAGAGCTCAAACTTATTCTTGCAAAAGTTAAAGCACTCGAAATACCTTGAATTTCCCAAGTGCTTTATATTGAAGAGAGCTCATTTACTAAGCCTGGAGCTTGATAAGATTTATCCAAAGAATAGTCGAGATATCCTAACCCTTTGCATTTTGAATCATTGTAAAGGATATCTCATCTTAGTTGAAACCAACCAAGAAACCCCAAACCCTTGTGAAGGTAGTTGGAGTGTGTTTGTTGGTGAGTAGAGTTGTAAATTAGTAAACTACGGGAGTAGTGACATAAACTCTAAGAGAAGAAGTTAGTATGATCTCTTAGGAGTCCGAAAGCTTGTGTGTGATTGAGTAAGTTTGATTTGGAGGTAAAAAAAAACCTCGAGGCCCGGGTTGAGTAAGTAAACCACGGAGTAATCCCGAAAAAACTTTAAACCATTTTGAGTAAGTAAACTAATAGAACTTAAGATTTCAAATTTATAAATTTTGTATTTTTTATAAAGAAAAAATATTATAAGGATGTTTAAGCTTTTTATCATTTCTATTAAAAAATTTAATTTAATTAATTTAATATCCGTCCTATATCGCTGCATTAACTTGATTAAATGATACTTTTCAACATTTTATTGGATAATCCAACTTGAAGTTGCATAAGTTCCCTCATAGAAAAAAGCCCTCACTATTTAAAGACAAATCAAGATTTTTAATATTGTAGGATTTGATATTTAAGCCAACCATTTTCTTTCTTTAAGAACAAATTACCAATGTGAACTCTCTTTGGATTCAACTTTTTTGTTGGTATCGGATGCATATTGAATACCGGATCTATTCTTTCCACATCCCTCATTTGAATATTATTGAAAATTTATTTACCCCAACCACCTAATTACCTTGGCCTCAACCTCTCGATTTCGATATGTATCATCAATATTTTTTTTCATTGATATTAACCTTCGGATTATTGATAGTAATTTCCATCTATCGAAATATATCATCAATATTTTTATTCCCCCATATTTTTGCCTCAATATTTCTACCACCAACATCTACTATCAATATTTCTGTCATTAATAATTATGTTATCGATATTTCTTGTCATCAAAATTTATGTCATTAATAATTCTGCTATCAATATTTCTGTAATCAAAATATATATATATATATATATTGTATTTCGTTAATGGAAGCAATCCTTCAGGGATTTCCATAAGCAACATATATTTTCTAGTAAGATATTCATTTTCAAGTCTTAATTGAGGTGATATCGAAGAAAACCTGCGATTTTTATTACATTTATGTGCATAATATGGCTAAATTGAAGAAACGCACGAGTGTTGTCCTTGAATTTGAAGAAAATTGAGACATTTATTACATAAAAGAAGACAAAGTTAAAAAAGTCAAGGTCGAAAGCTTTCTTCCAAAAGATGATGACATTGACCTCAGTCTATCCCATAAAAATTTCTTGAATAGAAAATTTATCGGCTACTCAAAAGACGGAGAGGAGCCGAGTCGAGTAGTGCTAAACTCGAACTCGAACTCGACTCGATTAAAATACTTGAAGCTCAAACTCGACTCGAATTCGGTCGAGCCTAATTTTTTAAGCTCGAGCTCGACTCGAAAAAAACTCGATATACTCGAACTCGACTCGATTACCTATATAATTTTATAAAATTAAATATAAAATATATTATTAAAATATAAATATATATATATATATATTGTATAATTAATGGCAGAAACTCGATATACTCGAACTCGGCTCGAGCTCGACTCGATTACCTATATAATTTATAAAATTAAATATAAATATATATATATGTATAGTAAAATTAATGGCAAAATAGTAATTACTGTGAAAGCTCGATTAGGCTCGCGAGCCTCTCGAGCTGAGTATATGTGAGCTCGAACTCCATAGCTACTCGAGTAGCTCAAACTCGACTCGACTCGATTATGATCGAGTTGATTTTGATCTTTTTACGAGTCGAGCACGATTAGCTCGCGAGTTGACTCGACTCACTTACACCCCTAGGAGGAACATGTGTATGAGTCTTTTGATTATTCTTTATTGCAGTATGTTGACATTCTTAGAGCCAAAAAAGTGTATTCCTTGCCCGAGGGGATTAAAGTCGAGGGAATTATGCCCTCGTTGAGGTATTCCATGATCCAAAAAATTCTTCGTGATGTATACATATATCATCCTGGAAAATCAGAGAGATTATCATCTCCATGATTTCCTTTGTGGTGTATATACACTCGAAGGTGTTGACATTCCATGATAATTTTAGTCTTAAGTCCGAATCAAATAATTGTGTTTCTGATGGAATCTTAAGTTCTAGAAGATATTATTCAACGAGTCAAAAACCCACAGTGATGGAAAGAAAGATTTCCGCCAAATCATCCGTATAATACAGTCTGATTTGCTAAAGAAAGTGAAAACTGAAGCCTGTATGAAAGATTCATTGTTATAATGCACAAGTACCCTGTACCGACAAAACAATAATTTGTTATCAGGTTAAATTGAGGATATACTACCTGAAGAATATTTTGTGATGCATATGGCCCTTATGTCTCCCTCAGGGAGACTAAGGGGGTGCTTAGTTAAGGGCTTTAGAGGTGAGAAATGTAAATGGAATGAGAAAAGCGAGTGTTTGGCTAATATGTATGATTAAATGAATAGTGATTTCATATCCAAAAACTAAGGAATGAACCATTCCTCACCATTTTGGGAGGAATGACTTTGATTCCCTACAAATAATTATGGGGTTCTTGGTAGGTGGGTGAGGAATAGTAATTGGAACGATGGTGATAGTAGAGGGAATGATAATGGATCTACTAGTTATAGTTGTGGTGTTTGGTTTATGTCAAGGAATGACAATCATTTCTGTTTAGAAAATAAATCATTATAGACAATTCTAATCTAATTTCTCTAGTAATTAATTCAAGACAAAATCTTATGTGAAAAAAAAATATTAATATTGATAACCGAAAGTATGTTTTTATTTTGTATAACCAAACTGAATTTCTGTCTTATTTGCTTAAATAAATTATTTATCAATGTTGCCTTATGCCTTAAATATGATTGAATAATACAAATATTTATTGCACAACTTTTCAATAAATAGTACGTGTTACATTGTAGTTAATTTAGTGATACCAGATCACCAAAAATTAAATTAACAGTTCCTTGTAACCAAAGTACACAATTCACAACCCAGATTGAAAATGAACAATCCATCATGAAAGGTTGAAGTGTAAGGCTCAGATTGGCTTGTCTTGACCAAGAGATTGCACTAGTGCATTATGATGCGATGAATAGGACCTACAGGAGGATAAATTCTTCAGTGTTGAATATAGAAGACTTAGACCTCAGTGGTTCGTTATTTCTTAACCATCGTCCCTTAAATAGAATCGTGTGGAATTAATAATTATTGCTTTGACTTATGATGGGTAGAGAATCAATGTGATTCAATACTTTATATCTTGGGCAATATTATTAGTTACATGATGATTGCTAAGATTTAATACGGAGAATCGTGTGCAAGTACGTCTTGCTTGATTTGTCCCCTTGGGAGGCTCAGAAGTTTTAACATACTAAATCTTGCAAGTGGAATTAGTTTCCGGCATGGATAATAATGTTGAGTCGTTCCTGAACCAAGGAAAAAGATATTAATTAATGTGGAGCTATTTCAGTGGCTTAAATTAATTAATGGACTGGATAATCTTAAACACGGAAAATAATAACCAGGAGTCATATTAACAGTAATATGGGTTAAGATGGATAGAGCAATATTAATTATGTAGTGGGATTAATTAATATTTATGGACTTGAATAATATTGTGGCTCAATATTGATAATTCAATGTCCATTGGAAGGTCCAATCTTAATTATCATAAAGGCCCCTCAAGTAGCCCAAAGATAGAGTCTAATAACTGAAATGTGTTTAAAATAAAATAAATTATTGTTGCCTAATTTTCCTATAAATTTTGAAAATAATAAATAAAAGAGTGGAGAAAGATTTTACTTTGAATTTTGTTATGGAATGAAGATAAATATTCTTGGAATACAAGATTATCTCATTAAATTCAAGAAATCTCACACTTGGTTATTTGTTGAGAGATTTTCGAAAATTATAAAAAATAAGGAAAGGAAATATTTTCTTGATTTTCTTGAAAAGATGTTATGGAAGATATGTATTCTTGGAATACAAGAATATCTCATAAATTCAAGAAGATCCAAATCTTGGATTCCTATTCCTTATTATTTTTGAAAAAATTCATAAAATAAGGAGGTGGGATTTTGTGGAATATTTAATTATGGAGAATATATTCAAGATTTCTTTGAGATCAAGAAAAAGATTTTTCCAACTTATTCATACACTAAAAATCGGCCACCACCCTTATCTATAAATAGGGGATGAATTTTTCATCCCCAGTGCAATTTCATATGTTGGAAAAATTAGAAATCCACAAAGGTGGTGCAACATAATTTTTATTTTTCCTTTTGTTAATTGTTCGCGAGCATCCTTCCACCAGATTGTTGAACAATGACGAGGGAATACTTGAGAAGACTCTTTGGGTTTGTTCGTGTGAACGGGATATCCATCTTCTCAATGATTATTACTCCAAGAGGTTAATTCACGTAAACTCCTAGCAATTCCGCATGCGTATGATTTATGTGGCTTGTTTATATGCATGATTTGTTGTTGAATTATTATTTGTATTAATATAAGATTAATTTATGTTAGTAATAATTTTTAAAATTATTATATTTAAATATTCACCCCAAATAGATCCGGACAATTAATTCCCCAACAAATATAGTTGGGGATAGAACGTAAGATGCCCACACAACAGATATTACCACTGAGCACTACAATAAAATGATTTATG
This sequence comes from Stenogyne calaminthoides, assembly GCA_037126765.1. Taxonomy (NCBI): domain Eukaryota; kingdom Viridiplantae; phylum Streptophyta; class Magnoliopsida; order Lamiales; family Lamiaceae; genus Stenogyne; species Stenogyne calaminthoides. Next base: position 5,521,644 of record JBBCBC010000040.1, read on the forward strand.
TTCATAAATTGAGGCTTTCTTTATATACTAATAAAGTTTATAAATTGAGACTTTCTGTATATGGGAAAAAAATGTCGTTATCATGATTAGAAATTTAGAACCCATGTCACCAAAGCATTAGATAGTGTTGTTAACAATTATGCTACTAAACATTGATGATTTTTATTATTAATGTTTTATACATAGTTACTCATGTTTACTTGTTTTAATTTAAAATATTTAAAATTTCATTTGTTAAAAGTAAGAGAACTATACAAGTTCATGTCAGTGTTAGTGTCCTAGAGACAATCTATTGTAAGGACATAATACTAGTGAGAAATTCAGAGAGAACACAATTCTAATGTTCTTGAGAGAGTTGTGAGCAATTCGATTCAATTAGATTGAATTGGTGTGTGAAATTTGTAATTTCTTGTTCTCATAGTAAAAGTGTGGTACCTTGATCCCGTGGATGTAGGCATTTCAAGCCGAACCACGTAAATCTGTGTTTTCATTGTTCGTTTCCAATTTCTGGCTTGAGTTACAGTTAGAGTATTAGTCGCAGTGTTGTATAGTATCACTTCTTAGTCTATATAGTACAATTTGCTGCTACTTAACAAGTGGCACCGTCTGTGGGAAACGTATTGAAGGATTGTGGCAACAATGAAACTAGATATTGAGAAATTTATGTGCAAGAATGATTTTGGGTTATGAAAGATCAAGATGAAGGCACTTCTCACTCACCATGGGCTTTTGAATGCTCTCAAACCAACAGATCAATGGCTGGCTTCATCTTCTACAAATGCGCAAAATATCAAGCAAAGAAAACTAAAATCCTTGAAAAGACAGCACCATTATTTTGTGCCTTGGTGACAAACCATTGAGGGAGGTTGCAAAAGAGAAGTCTGCTCTTAACTTGTGGAAGAGATTGGAGGATTTGTATCAAGCAAAATCTGCATCTAACAAGTTGTATATGAAGCAGAGACTCTTAGCCTTTAAAATGATAGATGAAAAGGGGTTGAGTGAGCAGTTGGATGAGTTCTTGAGAGCCATGAATGACCTGGAGAGTTTAGAAGTCAAGATGGAGGATGATGACAAGGCTCTGATGCTCCTGAATTCTTTGCCTAATTCCTTTGAGAACTTCAAAGACATTTTGTTGTTTGGAAGGTAGGAACAACTCAGTTTTGATGCAATTCAAACAACTATCAAAACCAAGTTTCTGCAGATGAAGGATGTCAAGAAAGGTTCAAAAGATGGAGAAGGCCTGGATGTCAAATTCAAAGGAAAGAAGAAGTTCAATAAGAAGAAAGATGGGAAAGGTGGTCCATCTGATCAGAAGGAAGGTTTTGTGGAGAGGAGAAAGTGTTTCTCTTGTCACAAGATTGGTCACTTAAAGAAAAATTGTCCAGAAAGGGAGAAGAACAAGGACAAGAAGGCAAATGAAAAGGCCAAAGATGCAGAAGCAGCAGTTGCAGCAGAAGGCTATGAAAGTGCTGAAGCCATGACTATTACAAATTCTAAAATGCATGATGAATGGGTTCTTGATTCTGGGTGTTCTTTCCATATGTCTCCCACTGCTAGATGGTTTGAAAACCTCAAGATGAGTGATGGGGGTCTGGTTCGCTAGGAAATGATAAGGGATGTTAGGTGAAAATGAGTGGGTGTGTGAAAATCAAGATGTTTGATGGAAAAACCAGAATTCTCACAAATGTGAGATATGTTCCAGGACTTAAGAGAAATCTTATCTTACTTGGATCTTTGAATGCTTTGGGATATGAGTTCAATACAGAAAATGGCTTAATACATGTCACTAAGGATAGCAGATTAGTGATGAAAGGGGAAAAGTTAAATGGACTCTACATTCTGATAGGAGAAACAATGGTTGGAACAGTTGATGTTGGAATTTAGAGGCACGTAAACACGTAATACATGCGCAGCGGAATTAAATAGTTCACCAAAAACGAACACGTAATTGCATAATTGAATACGTATAAACATAAAGAGAAACCTTACAGTAAATCATATGCATATTTCTCTACTATGGTATCCACGTAATCCCCAATCACGGACTTGCACGGATTTGCCAGCGTTGAATCCCGAGATGAATTTGCTAGGAAAATTCTAACTCTAGATCTTATGGAGAGAATAATGAATTAATGTTGTTTGTGAATTCTCAAGAGCTCATATATATAGGGAAGGCCCAGCTTAAATCTTAAGCTAACCTGTTTAGGAAATAAAATATTTAATCTTATACAATAAATCTCTTAGATTTATTTCCCGTACATAAAATCTCTACGGATTTAATTCTCGTGTATATCAAATCTCTACGGATTTGATTCCATATATATTAAATCCTATAATAATATTCCATATATTATTATTGGGAATCCTATTTAATTAAATCCAACTTAATTAAACATTAATAATAATTAATTCTAAATTAATCTATTATTCCCCCAGTCCTGATTTTGATTATCTACTTTTCATAAATAGTCGTCATAATTTTGTTTATCCATTTCCAAATAAGGCAATAAAGCAACATTCAATACTATTTAATATTATTATTTCTCTCCACCAAACCCACTTTACACCATTTAATACTATTATTTCCCTCCACCAAACTCACTTTACCCATTTTACATCATTTAATATTATTATCTTCTACTTTTTCTTAACCTCCGTGTCTCAGAAGTAATGGATAATCAAAAAATAGGACGGAGGGAGTATTAATTAATTCTCCATAAATTAAATATTAAATCCAATTTAACATTTAATCAACCAACTATAATCCGTAAAAGGGGACTACTTGTTGTGTGACCCATATGCCCTCATATATCGAGTGATTAGTCAAACTAACGGTCTTAATTGAACCCTGGATAAAAAATCAGACATTCTCAATATATGAGGTACGCGTTCTGAAACGTGCAACTACCTGTAACTGAAACATGGGCTATTACGATTTTCTCCTTTCATTGGCGAATACTCGATTAAGTTTTGAACATGATGAAGTGTCTATTCAAATAACTTAATCATGTTATCTCTAACCACTAACTGATCATGTATGTCACACTTAGCCACAAAGTCTAAGTTGACGTGCATCGGTCGATGACTTTGATCCAATTATGATGAGAAGATGAGTATTCTCTTTAAATCCACTTTGAGGAATGAATCATATTCTTGGCTCAACTAGTGTATAATATTCAAACAAGTGTATTCAAACAAGTGTATTCAAACAAGTGTATTCAAACAATCAAACATAATATTCAAACAAGTGTATTGCCATACATTAATATTAAATGAACTATAATATCAATATCCCATTCTTGATGTCAATGAAATATCATCATCGAGTTTTATGTCCACTTATGCAATAAATGATTGTCTAATATTCAAACAAGTGTAGGAACATATTGAACAAACTATCATCGATTGATGCCACTTCAAGTTCACCATATGCCACAAGTTCACCATATGCATCTCTATGGCATAAGAGGCTTGCTCACATTGGAGAGAAAGGACTTCAAGCTCTCTCTAAGAAGGGAGTGTTCCCTGGAGAAAATCTGACAAAGCTTCAGTTCTGTGAACAGTGCATACTTGGAAAATCTAAAAAGCAACCATTTCCAAAAGGTACTCATACCACTATTGATAAATTTGATTATGTGCACTCTGATATATGGGGGCCATCTAGGGTTGAATCTCGTGGTGGAGGTAGATATTTCATGACAGTCATAGATGATTTTTCAAGGAAATAGTGGGTGTTTATCTTGAAATAGAAGATGATGCTTTCAATAGATTTAAAGATTGGGCTGTTGAATATGAGAACAAGTTAGGGAAGAAGTTGAAACACTTAAGAACAGATATTGGCCTTGAGTATTTGTCAGAAGAATTTCAATCTTTCTGCAGGGAAAAGGGGATTACAAAGCATAGAACTGTGCCTGCAACATCAAAATGGACATGCTGAGAGAATGAATAGAACCATTCTAGAAAGGGTCAGGTGCATTCTGTCTGATGCCAAGCTTCCAAAATCTTTCTGGGGAGAAGTTGAAAATACAGCTTGCTACTTAATCAACAAATCTCCATCTGCTGTCATTGACATGAAGACACCAGATGAAATATGGTATGGGAAGTTATCTGATTACTCTAAACTGAGAGTATTTGGTTGTTCTGCTTATGTTCACATCAAGCAAGATAAGCTTGAACCCAGAGCTTTGAATTGTATTTTTGTTGGTTAGGGGTCAAAGGCTACAGGCTCTGGTGTTTGGAACCAGGAAATTGGAAATACATTGTGAGTAGAGATGTGACTTTTAATGAACAGAAATGGAATACAAAAATCAGGGAAGATCTCAAGATATTGATGGTGAGATTGAGAATGGAGATACTTCAGTGGAGGTAAAGATGCAGAAACAGGTGGAGATGGTGAAGACACTCAAAATTTTGAAGCAGAAGGTGTAAATGAAGCTGATGAGCGTGAACAACCTGATAATATCAGGGATTACAATTTAACTAGAGATAGAGTTAGAAGAAACATCAGACCACCTACCAGATTTGGTCATGCTGATCTGGTATACTTTGCTCTAGTTACTGCTGAAGATGTTGAAAACCAGGAACCAAAAGACTACAGAGAGGCAATTTCTAGCACTGATAGTGATAACTGGATGGTTACCATGCAAGAAGAGATTCAATCTCTTGAGAAGAATGGCACATGGAAGCTAGTCAACAAGCCTATAAATCAAAAACTTGTGAGCAGTAAATGGATCTTCAAAAGAAAGGTGGAGATGGGAGTTACTGAGCAAGTCAGATTCAAAGCAAGGCTGGTAGCAAGAGGCTTCACACAGAGAGAAGGAATTGACTTCAATGAAGTGTTCTCTCCAGTTTTAAAACACTGCTCTATCAGGTTGTTACTGTCCATTGTGGTGCAAGTGTTGGGGTTATACTGGAAAGTATGCTTTTTACTTTGTATAACCAAACTAAATTTCTTATTTATTTACTGAAAAAAATTATTAATCATTGTTTCATTAAATATGAATGAATGTTATATATATTTGTTGCAAACCTGTTCAATAAGTAAGTACGTATTACATTGCAGTTAATTTGGTGATACCAGATCACAGAAGATCAAATTAACAGTTCCTTGTAATTAAGTATAAATTCACAACCCAGATGAAAATGAACAATCCATCATGAAAGGTTGAAGTGTAAGGCTCAGATTGACTTTTCTTGACCAAGAGATTACACTAGTGCATTATGATGCGCTGAATAGGACCTACAGGAGGATAAATTCTTCGGTACTGAATATACAAGAATTAGACCTCAGTGGTTCATTATTTCTTAATGTTCTCCCTTAAATAGGATCGTGTGAAATTAATAAATATTGATTTGACTTATGATGGGAAGAGAATCAACGCGATTCGATACCTTATATCTTGGGAAATATTATTAGTTACATGACGATTGCTAAGATTTAATACGAAGAATCGTGTGCGAGTACCAAATCTTGTCCACTTGGTGGGCTCATAATCTTTATCATACCAAATCTTGCAAGTGGAAATTTATTTCCGGTATGGAAAATAATGTTGAGTTGCCTTTACTCCAAGAACAAATATATTAATTAATATAAAGTATGTTCAGTGGCTTAATTAATTAGTGGACTAAGATAATCTTATACACGAAAAATAATGACCGGGAGCCATATTATTGTGAAATCGTAATATGGGTTAAGATGGATAATTCAATATTAATTTTATAGTGGAATAAATTGATAATTAATGGGCTTGAATAATATTTGGCTTAATATTAAAGTTTCATAGCCCATTGGAGGTCCAATCTTAATTCTCCTAAAGACCCCTCAAATAGCCCAAATTAAAGTTCAATTAATGAAAAGGAGAAGAAAATATTTTGCCTATTTTTCCATCATTATTTTCGAAAAAAATAGGTAGGAGAGAGAAAAAGATTTTTTCTTGATTTTCTTGGAAATATTTTATGGAATAAGTATTCTTGAGATACAAGTTTATCTCTTATTTCTTTCCTACTTATGTGTGATTTTCGAAAATAAGGAGCAAGAAATGAGGAGGAGGAGATTTTTTGGGAAATAGAATATATTGGATATATTCGAGATTGTATCTTCAGGAAGAAGCAAGGAAATTTCCCAATGACCCAATTAGGTCAAAATTTCCACACACACCCCCCCCCTATAAATAGGGGATGAATGTTTCATCCTTCAATACAATTCCATGTGTTAGAAAAATTAAAAATCCACAAAGGTGGTGGCAAATAATTTTATTTTCTCCTTTATTAAAATCGTTCGTTGAGAATCCTCCCACCGGATTACGTTCATGAACGTGGGATATATTTGAGAAGACACTTTGGGTTGATTAATCGTCTCAACGGTTGTCTTTACGAGAGGTATGTAATCTCGTAACTCCTAGATTCCGCATGCTTATGATTTACGTGGATTAATTGCACGCATGTTGCTAAATTGCTTGTTTAATTATTATGTTGAATTGATTTAGGATTAATTCATGTTAGTAATTATTTGATTAATTTATATATGTATTTAAATTCATCTCGAATAGATCCGGGCACCCCATATTTCCCAACAGCAAGAAGGTTTGGAGTTACAACAAATGGATGTCAAAACTGAATTTCTACATGGTGATCTTGTAGAAACCATTTATATGCAGCAACCTGAGGGTTTTATAGCAAAAGTAAATGAGAACAAGGTCTGCTTGCTGAAGAAATCTCTTTATGGTCTTAAACAAAGTCCAAGACAGTGGTATATGAAGTTTGATAACTTTATGTTGTTTGTGGGTTTTGTCAGATATTCTTATGACAGTTGTGTGTACTTGGAGAAGCATGGGCAGAAAGTTGTTACTTATCTATTGCTATATGTGGATGACATGCTTATTGCTAGTAAGAATTTGGCCAAAATCCAAAGTTTGAAGGGAAAGCTCAACTCAGTATTTGAGATGAAGGATCTTGGTGATGTTAAGAGGATCTTAGGCATGGATATTGTCAGAAATAAAAGTAAGGGGACCTTATTCTTATCTCAGACTTGCTATCTCCAGAAAGTGCTTCATAAATTCTTTATGCATCAAGCTAAGTCTGTTAACACTTCTATTGGTCAGTAATTCAAGCTGTCAAAGGAGCACTCTCCAAAGAACAGCGCTGAGAGGAAGCTTATGAGTGAAGTTCCTTATGCAAATGGTGTTGGAAGTTTGTTGTATGCAATGGTGTGCAGCAAGCCAGATCTTGCTTATGCAATGAGTGTGGTGAGTAGGTTTATGGCTGATCCTGGAAGCATTCACTGGGATGCTTTGAAGTGGGTATTCAAATATGTGAAAGGCACAACAAATTCAGGGTTGTTGTTTGAAAGAACCAGCAGCAAAGCAAACCCTCTACTTGGTTTTGTTGATGCTGATTTTGCTGGGAATGTTGACACTAGGAAGTCATTAACTGGTTACATATTCACTTTGTATGGCACTGCAGTGAGTTGGAGGTCCATACTTCAGTCTGTAGTTGCCCTATCCACTACAGAAGTTGAGTACATAGTAGTCACTGAAGCTGTGAATGAGGCAATGTGGTTGAGAGGCATTCTGCTGGAGTTTGGGATGATTCAGGATAGTGTTGATATCATGTGTGATAATCGTAGCACCATTCATTTGGTGAAGCATCAGATTTTCCATGAGAGATCTAAACATATCAGTGTCAAGTTACACTTTGTGAGAGATGAAGTGGAAAAGGGATCAGTTCAGATTAAGAAGATTGGGATTGAGGACAATGCAGCAAACATGCTCACTAAGTCCTTACCTGGAAACAAGTTTAAGTATTGTTCTGAGCTTGTAAAGCTCGGTCCTTGTGAAGTGGATTGATGAAAAACAAGGCTAGGAGATGATGGGCACCTAATCTTACACTTTGGTTTGAGGTGGAGAATTGTGAAGATCAAATTCAAAGTGTTGTGCAAATGTGATAGTCAATATAAGTCAAGTGTGATGTGTATTTCATGAAACTGGATTCGGCATATTTCTGTCGAACCGGCCTCGAGTTTCCACCTGCAGAAGAAGCCGGCTCAAGGTCGTTATAACTGTTTTTGGGACGTGTTTTAAGTCGGTTTTCAGAGCTCGAATTGTGTGCCTTGCACGCGGATTTTCACCAGAATTTGTTGAGAGGTTATGTTTGTTAGCATTAGGGGATTCGATTGTAATAGTTATCATCTTCAATCGTGAAAAATTCAGAGAGAACACAATTCTAGGGTTCTTGAGAGAGTTGTGAGCAATTCGATTCAATTAGATCGAATTGGTGTGTAAAATCTGTAATTTCTTGTTCTCATAGTAAAAGTGTGGTGCCCTGATCCCGTGGATGTAGGCATTTCAAGTCGAACCACGTAAATCTGTGTTTTCATTGTTCGTTTCCAATTTATGGGTTGAGTTACAGTTAGAGTATTAGTTGCAGTGTTGTATAATATCACTTCTTAGTCTATACGGTACCATTTACGGCTACTTAACAGTTGGTGAATTGTTTATTTCCGCTGCTCATGTATTACGTGTTAAAGTGTCTACATAACAGTTCACCATGGCCAAGATCAAAATTGGGTTATCAAAGTTACAAAGAGGATTTCATACCATCGTACTGTAACAACTTGATGTGCTAACTAATGTAGAGCCACAATTTTGTAATAAATCATATTTATTCATTTTAATTATGTATATAAATTTAATTATCTATATATTACATTTTTACAATCGATTGGTGAATGAAAAATAGAGCTAACCCTAAATTATCTAATTGATTTAAATATATAATGAAACATTTATAGTGCGTGTATTTACAAATAGTGTGTATAGTACATTTAAAATCGTATTTTTTTATTGTAATATTGTTATGTTTTGCATTTCAGTTTTAATTAGATAATCTTTGTAACTTACCTTTTTTATGCTTGGATTGTAATATTGTTTTTTTTTTTTTATTTTGTAATACTGTTTTGTTATTTCATGTAATACTTTTAAGTTTTTTTTGTAATACTGCTTCAGTTTCTTATTTGAAATCAAAGTAGAACACATTATTGATTGTTGATTATGAATTTTAATACAATATTTTTAAATTTTTTTTTTAACATTTTCTTATGTTTTGAATGTAATATTTTTATATTTTTACATGTAATAATGTTATGTTTTCCATATAATACTGTTTCAGTTTTGCAAGCATCCTTCGATTTTAAAGTAGGGTTAACTTTTTCAATTTTTTGGCTTATAGAGAAAAAACATGGAAAAGGGGTTAATTTTTCAGTTTTTCTGAAAAAATACATGAAAAAGAGCCAATTTGCAAAAATTGGTATTTGCAAAATCTAACATGTTAATTTAAAAGTTAGAATTAAAAAAAATCAAATAATTTTTTTTAAAAAAAATTCAGTTTTTTGGTTTATTGAGAAAAAAATTGGAAAATGATTGATTTTTCAGTTTTTTTTTGTTTATAGAGAAAAAATATGAAAAAAGAGCCAAATTGTTAAAATTGGTATTTTCAAAATCTCACATGTTAATTTAAAATTTTAGAATTAAAAAATATAGCGTTCAATGGGAATTGAGCTCATTATTACCTATACACAAAAGTCAACCCCATTAACCATTCAGAAAAAAGAAAATAACATGAATGGTTTGAACCATTTCTTTATTTATTTTAGAGCAGGCAAGATTAGTGTGCTCCAAAATCCACGAGATTTGTTGAGACTAGCAAAGTGGCCCGTGGCCCATTTATTTAATTTGCTTGTCAAAAGTGGATAATTTTCACACTTTTCATATAAAACCTATTCTTAATTCAAAATATGTAGTTTATGGATTATGGTGATTCTGCATGCTTTGCAAGTTAACCTGTATAATAGTTTATGGATACAAATCAATCTATATAAGATTTCAGGTATTAAATTGGATCCAAACAGGCCGTAATATTTTTTATTTTTTTTTCAAATTTCAAGGAGGACGACCCATTCCACAGGCCGTAAACTTTTTTTTTTCAAACTTCAAGGAGGACGACTCCATCCCCACACCCGATTGAATTTTCCTGTTTTATTTTTTATATTTCATTAGTGTTTCACTCCTTAAAATTTTTAATATATGGATCTAAGATATGATGGTTTGTTGAATATTTTTTATTATTTCACGCATCATCAATCCACATTATGAAATACAAAGTAGAACATTAATCATGGAATAGACAATTATGGGGCAGAGCCACCTTGTGGTCTAGGGGGGCCATGCCTCCCCCAGTAGCACTACCCAATGTACACATTAAGTTCTTGGCTTAAGTGAATACACATTTAACGATTTATATATTTTAAAGATCATTTTCTTTTACTCTTAAATCTATATAGAGATGTTAATTCGAGACGGGCTAAATGGGTCAGCCCTTTTAATCCTGTTATATGCAAGGTTAGGGCCGAGTAATGGTAGACCCGTTTAAATTCGGGCCTTTTTGGCCCGAACCTGTTAGCCCGCGAACTAAATGGGCTAGCCCGCCGATTAATCGGGTCAGCCCAGCGGCCCGCCTTATATAGAAACAGATTAGCTTTGATATCTTATGTATATTTGGTGTTTTAATTCATACTATATTATTTTTAATGTGTGTATATGTTTAAATTGTTAATATTATTGAGGCAAAATCTTGAACTAAATTAATACAAGTGATATGAGGGTGTAGAAGCTCTGCCTGAAAACAAGAACCACATGCACAAATGAAAACAACCATGGATCCTCCAGTTGAATTTATTTTTTTTAATTTATTGGGAGCCTATTAGTGGCCAGTTTAGCCCGTAGCCCGCTAGGGTTAGATTTAAGTCTCAATTATTAACGACCCATTAAGAATGAATCGGTTAAGGTCCTGAATCGTTTAGCCCACGACCCTATAAGATCAACCCTAATGGATTAGGGTCAGTCCGTTTAACATCTCTAATTTATCTATATATTAATTAATAGTCATTTACATTATCAATAACTTCCATAATAAAATTTTCTTTTGGTGAAATAACTTGACTATTTATTTGTTATTTGATTACTAATGCATGCTAATACATCTTTTCTTATTAATTTTATTTATGTAAGTAAAATGAAATGCTTTATTAAGTTTAATGATAAAAACTTGTGTGAACTCGAGTTTATGATAAACTCTATTTTTTGTTAAATATCGTTGTTATGTATACGAATTATCGCTGTTATGTTTATACACTATCACTGTTTAGAAAATATTTTATTTTTTAAACAATGATTGTACATAAACATAACAATGATAGTGTGTATGCATTACAGTGATAAAATTTATCTTAAACTCGGATTTACGGGAAATTTACTTTTTCCTGACATAATTTATTAATAAAGCGATATTTCTTTTATTTATCAATTAGCCCCCTCGATCACATATCCTGTCTCCACCCCCGAGAAGATCTCATCCCCCACACCACCTTCCTTTAAGGACAAAGATCTCTTTAAATTGAAGATACTTGTTATTTTAAAGAGTTATCCCATAAAATTCTCTTTTTAAACACATACATTTTATTTTAATAAAGATAGGTGTATGATAAATTGCATCAGACTAATGATTCCTAACTTAGAATACACCATTTATTTACATTTCACTTTAAATACACAAATCCTTAGAAATACAGGTGTACCTACATCTTGAGTGTATGATTCTAAAACTGTGTAATAAATAAATATGGAAATTTTTAAAATAAGTAAATAAATAATAAATGTACAGAGTGTGTTGGAAGATGTCATTAACCTGGTTGGCTGGAAATATTATGGTGAATTCGGTAGAATAAATTTGTTGTGTAACCGGTTCAAAAAAAAATAAAAAATGTTGTGTAAGTTTATAACATTTAAATTTAAATCATCTGATAATAGAAAAATTATAGATGACAATATTTTGTATACATAAGGGGGACCATGTAATTTAAAAATATTTTTTAAATATATAATTTATTTATATTAAAATATACAACGTATTGCATATTTAACAAATGCACTAAATCTTTTGTACATCTGAGTAGCATCATGCAATACTGCATAACTAATATTTTTCAATGTAAAATAATTGCTCCCTGTTCTAATTATATACTAGCTGATTGGTTTTGTACAAGGATTAATAAAAAAAAATTCGAAGACAAATTATAAAAGTAAATTTTTTATTATAACTTTATTTAATAATTATTATACTTTTCAAAATAGTAAATACATAGAGATATATTAATAAATAAATTAGAGAAAATTATTTTCTTTCCCAAGCTTATATAATTGGGATATCCATAAAAAAAAAATTGTATAATTGGTATTGATGAAATAATATTGTTCACTGAAATCAACTAGTACTAACCATATAATTTTGTTAAATGAAAACAATTAATAATCCATACATTTAATAAAAGTATGTTCACTTCTCTTATTTCTTTGTCCATAAAAAATATGCACATTCCCCTTATAAATATAATTATTTTATTTTCACCCTACAATCATTACTTAATTATTCAATTCTCAGTGCAATTTATTTATAAACAATCATTTTATTCATAAATAGACCCCACAAAAAGATTCATCTCAAACTTAATTGAACATTTCTATAAATAAAAATAAAATAACTTTTTTCTTTTTATCCACGCCCCTTAAATATCTCAATATTACACCATATATCATTACTTTTTTCACATTAAAATTAATTTTATCTCTTTTAATTTACACAAATATCATTATTTTACCATTAAACCTCCAATAAAAAAATAACTTTATCTCTTTTAATAATAACAAATAACTTCTATATTGAAATTCATATAAATAGAAAATATTCAAATAAAAACGAAAAGGAGGGAGTAGTATTTCATATGAGTTGGTCTCTCATGAATCAGGTCAATGTTGTGAACTTGGAGTATTTGACTCATTTCACTCATTTTTAACACACTTTTTTAAATCACTAAACTTGACTCCTATTATATTCTGAGTAGGGCCAATATTATGAATTAAAAATAAAATTCACAGCACGAAGCAGTTCTATAAATTTTTGTCCTTTAATAATTCATTTAAGTTGTATAGTATCTTTATTGATTACAAAAGTGTAGCCGTAGATATAAACTCGCACAAGGATTTTTAAAAAGAAAAAAACATTTATTGTGTATACCTGTGACAGATAGAATTTTCTAAAAAGACCAACTAAATACGAATTAAATGCTCCATACGGCATTACATACAGAATACACCATTAAGTCTCGTGATTATATGACCAAAATGGCAAAATTCGTAAATTACATGGTGGAAAATGGCTTAATTAAACAAACATAATGATACATTTGTAACAAATTCAAATTAAAGGCAACTTCTGCCATTTTCTCAATGTTTTGTTTCATCTTGTATTTTATTTTCTTTTATATATTAAAAATATATTATTAATGTAATCAATTAACACATAACAGGTCTGTTTGCAAACTATTGGGGTGTTTGAAAAAAATTATACTAAGCGATTATAGTCATATAAAAATAAGTTTAGAAATAATTTTGAGTGTTTTATTTTTTTTTTAATTAGATTAAATAAACTTTGAAAAGCTATAAATTAAAAGTATAAAATGAGATATTTTAGTAATTTATTAGTTTTTTTTAAATACTTTTACCTTTTTGGCAAATACTATTAACTTTTCTTTGAATTTTTTAACAAACACTATCAACTTCTACTACTAATCACTTTTCTTATAATCACGTCAAGTGTGAATAACTCAAATGGTTAGGGTTTCATTACTCAAGATCTCGAGGTCTTGGTTTCGAAACACCGAGAGAAAAATTGAGACTTTTCTCATAATCACTATCAATTCTTCAAAGTTACAAATTTTTGCAAACATCCCCTCAATCAAATTGGGTAGAAGTATTTTCTGTTTTAAAGCTTTTAAACTTTTTTTTTAAAAGTGCTTTTATTCGTAGTATTAAAGAGCAGATTAAAATCGAGAATCTTAGTGCGTGTTTGTCCCCCGTCAAACAAATTAATTAGCCTCACTCAAACACACACTGACACTCACAAATACACCTATACATACATATTCTTGTATGTATATATTCTCTAGTATATATTGAAGGAGAGTTGTACTCTATTCATTTCAACTCCTCTGTTGCTAGCTTACTTGCTGCGTCACATTGTTGTACCTTACTTCTTCTTCATTTCTTCATCTCCATTTTCTCTCTCACACAGTAATGGGTGACATTTCACATCCCCCAATGGAGCAGCTGCAGGACCTCGACTTCTGCATTGACTCCAACCCTCCATGGCGTATGTTCAATCATCACCTTTTCTTTTCTCTCTTTCACACACTCACAAAACAGAGTTTAAAAATCTGTTCCTTTTGTGTTTTTGTGTGTTTATGTGGTGTTTATTTCTTTTTTATAGCTAATTTTTTTGTGGGTTTTTTGAATCTGCTGCATTTCTTTGTTGTCACATCATGTACATGTTTATGGAGGTTGTGTGTTGCAGGAGGAAAATTTCAAGAAATGGTCTTGGAAAGGGACATTGTTTCTTTTTTTTTTTTTTCGAGGGATGTTTCTTTTGTTTTCTGAAATTAATGCTTGTTGATGTACATTTTACAGCCTTTTTCTTTTAGAACTGTGTTGTTAGCTTTTTGGTATGTTGTGGTCTTGTAAATTGATTGATGTTGTTATCTAAAAGTCTTGAAAATTGTTTGAAAAATCCTGTCTTTTTTTAATATACTAGTTGGTGATTTTGTTCTTAGCATTTTAAGTGTGTCTGTTTCTACGTGTATGTGTGCCTTTTTTTTGCTTTAAAATTGAATTCTTAGCTTTTTGATGATTGTGGTCTTGTAAATTAAATGGCATTGTTATCTAAATTCTAAAGTCTTGAAATTGTTTGAAAAATCCTGTCTTTTTTAATATACTAGTTGGTGATTTTATTGTAAGCATTTTCAGTATGTGTGTTTTTGCATGTATGTGTGCTCTTTTTCTTTTTCTTTAGAATTGTGTTGTTAGGTTTTTTGACGGTTTTTAGTCTTGGGATTAAAGTCTGAAAATTGTTTGAAAAAGCTTGTCTTTTCTTTGAAGTGTTGGGACTGTAAAAAGTGTACTTACTTTATTGAAAAGTACTGATTTGAGAAAGAAGAAGAAACGATTTTTGTAATATTAACAAATAATAATAGCTGGATTTTAAATTCTGTATTTCATGACATTCTCATTTGTCTCAAATTCTGTTTCAAACAAATTCAGTTTATGTTTGATGCTAAAGTCCATTTGGTTTTCAGCCTAATGATTCAACTTAGTTCATGTCACACCTTAACTTGTTTTGAAACTAAAAACCATAATGTAATTGAAAATATTCATGTTTCAAAAGGGGGCTTTTGGGAGTAATGTTTGTGCCTGAACTGATTTTAATCTTTATGTGGAGTCCTTTGATTTGTGAAGAACAATAATTTCTTGAATGACATTATCTTGTGAATTTGGTTGTGAAACGTAAAGATACGAATCTAACAAAATGTACGGGCCATGCAAACTTTGTCGTTTCCATCTTACGTTGTACTTGTTGAATAAGATGCATTTATTATGGTCGTTGACGGGCCTCATGAATAGATTAATGTCGTTTAGCGGAAAAAGGAACGGAAAGGGATTCTGTTTACTTTGCTTATTCTGTTTCTAATAGTTTCCTTTTATTGTATGCAGCTGAAGCTATCCTCTTAGCTTTTCAGCATTACATTGTCGTGCTTGGAACATGTGTGATGATCCCCTCGATGCTCGTCCCAATGATGGGCGGTTCAGATGTAAGCTCAGTTTTAAACTGTTCCATTGATAATTGCTAGTTTGGATACATTACTCTTGATTGTATTGCTATAATAACTTATCTACTTACGCCCTTTTGTCGTTTTTTTATCTACATATATACTAATCTGTGAGATTCTTAAGACAGTATGAAATAGTGTCGTTTATTTGTCTTTATTGCGTGCCCTAACGTCGTTGACAACATTCAAGCCGTACAATCTTTCCATTTATGGGTGTTAAATGCGTTTCTTGATCCGAATTTCAGCTAGCTTTAACGGTTTTTCTGATCAAACAGGGGGAAAAAGCACGTGTTATCCAGACACTGCTGTTTGTAGCTGGCGTGAATACGCTACTACAAACTTTATTCGGAACGAGGTTGCCTGCCATTGTGGGAGGTTCCCTCGCATATGTCATTCCTATACTGTACATAATCAATGACTCGAAACTGCAACACATTGATGATCCTCATGAAGTAAGTAGCCAAGTTTCTTTTCTTGATTGTCGGCTTCTTTGTCTTCTGTGATACGACATAATTTATTTTGCAGAGATTTTTACACACGATGCGAGCTATTCAAGGAGCCTTGGTAGTTGCATCGCCCATTCAAATAATCATAGGCTACAGTCAAGCGTGGGGCTTGTGCTCACGGTATTGTTTTAGTATCCAGTTATAGACACGTCTAAAAACAGCTCCATTTGCATGTTTAAATATTTATGATGTTTTTCTTTGCTTTTTCGTTTCAGCTTTTTTAGTCCTCTTGGAATGGCACCAGTCATCGGCCTCGTTGGTCTGGGCTTATTCCGACGAGGATTTCCCATGGTAATTTTGTTTTCCTTTTCCTTTCAAGTACAAAATATCAGTTTAAGAAACAAGACCAAATCTTTTTCCATGCTCGTGTATTTTCTGTTTTGCAGCTTGGGAATTGCGTAGAGATTGGTTTACCAATGCTTTTACTAGTAATCGGTTTATCACAAGTGAGTAAATCTCAAACCTTTTAAGTTTTTGAATTCCTTATATTGGATTACGACGTTTATGCAACTGTTTTACCAATTGCAGTACATGAAGCATATCAGACCACTGAAGGACATCCCAATCTTCGAAAGGTTCGGTGTATTGGTATCTATCACTATCATCTGGTTATACGCCCTTATATTGACGGGTGGTGGAGCCTACCGCAACAGACCAATTGCAACTCAGGACAGCTATCGTACAGACAAAACCAACATCATAACAACCGCTCCCTGGTTTGTGTCTGAATAAGCTTCGCCTTTTCAAACTTTTAATGCAAATCTAACGGTTGATTTTGGTTTATTTTAGGTTTATGTTTCCGTATCCTGCCCAATGGGGCGCTCCCACATTCTCACTAGGCCATTCAATTGCCATGATGTCTGCTGTTCTCGTCTCAATGATCGAGGTAATTTTGAAACCATCAGGATTTTGATAATGTGCAGACTTAGTTGCACAATTTCGTATATAAAGTGTCTGATGCAAACCATTTTCACCATGCAGCTAGTTTGCATTTTGTGTATACTTGTAAATAATATTAGTTGTTTCATTCAAACGTATTAGTTCTTTAACTATAAAGTATTCAACGTGACTTGGTTGTGTATGCAGTCCACCGGTGCATACGAAGCGGCAGCTCGTCTGGCAATAGCCACGCCACCTCCTGCCAATGTACTCAGTCGCGGAATTGGTTGGCAGGTCCCGCTTGTTATACTCGACTCTTGCTCCCGTTTTTTCGTTTTTGCAATAATGAAATTGGTGTATCATGAAGTGCTTATAATATTAATATACTCGCATTTGCAGGGAGTGGGCGTTTTGATAAACGGGATTTTTGGTACATGCACGGGCCCTACTGTATCTGTGTAAGTAGCCGAGCTCATTGCTGATTTAATGATAATATCTCTGTACAAAAATCAACTGTTCACGAATTGGCTGCATATTTCAGCGAAAACGTGGGACTTCTTGGACTGACTCGTGTTGGGAGTAGAAGAATCGCCCAATTGACAGCTGGATTCATGATAGTGTTTTCAATATTCGGTCAGCACCATTTTCCTTTTAGGTTGCAGTAACCATGGTTAAACGAAACCAAGGCATTTCTTGAACTGTAGTTAGCTAACAAACTGCTTTAATGAATCATGGATATGTTTTACAGGGAAATTTGGTGCCATATTTGCATCCATACCTTCCCCGATTTTTGCTGCATTAAACTGCTTGCTGTTTGGGCTAGTGGGTACGACTACCGTACTTATTTTCTCTCTCTCAATCCAAGTGTTCGATTGCCTAAAGTTTCATATGCATGCTTGCAGGCTCGGTGGGGTTATCGTTTCTTCAGTTTACGAATATGAATTCCATGAGGAACCTCTTTATTACCGGCCTTTCCCTTTTCCTGGGCATCTCAATACCGCAGTTTTTCAACGATTATTCAACTAGTAGTCGTGGATTAGTCCACACGCATGCTGGCTGGGTAAGTACTTCTGATGCATGATGTTTTCGTTGCTCGTTTCTTATCATGTTTCAAATTCGTACTTCTAAACTCTGGCTAAGAACCTTGGGTCCATGAGCTGGTGTCTTGTGCACCAGCTGCACGCGTACAACTGGTGCTCAATTATCACTTTTCAATAACACAGCTAATACTTTTTAGTTAAACGACTAATACTAACAAAGTAGTAATACTTTTTAGTGAAATAACTAATACCTTTTAAAATATAAGTGATTTGTATCACCTCCATTTTTTCTGATTTTACGCGTTGTGATGTGCAGTTCAACGCCTTCATAAACACCTTATTCATGTCGCCTCCCGTAGTAGCACTAGCCATTGCGGTGTTTCTCGACAACACGCTGGACGTCGAGAAGTCGAAGATGGACCGCGGAATGCCGTGGTGGGCGAAGTTCCGGTCGTTCAAAGGGGACAATCGGACCGAGGAATTCTATACATTGCCGTTCAATCTGAACCGATTCTTTCCACCAACTTGATCAAGGGTGATCTCTGGATGAGGGTTAGAGTTAGGGTTCCTTTAAAAGAAGTCTTAAACATGGTTAGATCGGATTCCATGGGGGTTCAAAGTCTCCATTGTGAATCATACAAACTTTTAGGACTCATTTTTTTAGGGCCTTGTCTTGTTTTGCCTGGCCCTCCAAGGAACCATGAGCCTCTAAGCCAATGTTTCATTCATTTTTGTTGAAATTAGAAATAAAGTTTACATTTTTTTCCCTTTAAGCAGGTTTGAGCTTGATCATATGCAATAATAGTAATATTTGAAGATGAAAAATTTACGTGAACCCGAATTCATGTAAGTTTTTGTTAAAAATAAAATAATATAAAAAATTTAAAAAAAACTGACAAAAATAATATTCCCTCCTATTCTTTTAACTTGTCATTGTGAATTTCTTCTGACAAATTAAAGATAACTATGTACCAGGCATCCCGTGCACTTCATTGTATATTTTAAAAACTTACAACTTGTTGTACTAAAATTTACAATTTATTACACTGAAATGTGCAACTATGTGCACGGGAGACCCAATCATTAGGATATATTTTAATGCCAAAATTAACATTAATTAATAATATTCACACCACACATTTATACAAAAACTGAAAATATAAATGACAATAAAAATTAATTGATGGGGGTTTTATATATGAGATAATGGGAAAAGAAAATATAAAAACGACATATACTATGTAAATAATGTAGAAATAACACTCATGTGAACCAAATTTATATATGAATTCTATCACTGATATAGTGTTATGCACAAAAACTATCATGGTTATATAAAAAAAAAACTATCGCTATTTAAAAAATGACTTTAATTTTTTAAACAAGGATAATTTTTGTGCATAATTAGTAAATAATGATAATTTTTATACATAACAATGATAATAAAAAAAAAATAGAATTCACTAATTTATATAAGTTTTTGTCATAATGTGAAAGGTTTTAAATTTGGACGAAGTAAATACAACTTTTAAACAGGTTGAATTTAATATATGGGCCGGGCTGGAGCCCATTTTTCTTGGATCATAAATGAGTGTTGCTAAACTTGTTCAATTTATCACATGACACTGTCTATTATGCAATATATATTTCTCTTTTATTTCGAACTATTTCATAAAAATGAATTATCGTTTTTAAAGATATAAAAATAAAACATTTTTAGTCTTTATCAAGAAAGAAAATAAAGTTTGGACATGGAACCAAACTTTGCTCTTTTCGGATATTTTGTGGTGAACACTCAATCAACTTAATACTGAAGTAATTTATTATTTCATTTATTATTAAATACAAATTTTATTTCATCATTATTAGATCAAAATTCAGATTTTTTTCATTGGTTAATATTTAAAATTAATGACAGCTGAATGCTATTCACACAAGCCAAAAAAATTCAAGAATATATTAAGCAGGACTATGACAAAATATTATAGAATAATAATAAGTAAATGTAGGAAAATAGTCAGAGTATATTAATTTCATTGCTACAAAATAATATTCAACCCCAAAGTTGTTTTCAATTAGTCGTAGGATGACCTCAAAGTCAAGTCTTCACAATGAAAATGGCAATAACAGGGGGACCAAGTCAAATCAAGTTGTTAGATTTTTTTTTCTTATTTAATATCCAACATATGGTTTATATTTTAATGTAAGAAAAAATAAATTAACATCAATATAGTTTTTTTTTTTTTGAAAGAACATCAATATAGTTGGTTTTGTAAAGTACGTACTTTATTATTGTCTATTCTCAATAATTTACTAAACTATAAAAAATATCATGCACATTATTGGACTATAAAAAATATATTTAGTAGTGATTTATTTTTCATTTGATGGGCTTGACTGAAAAAGTATATATAGCATTCCTCACCTTCAATTAATTATCCCAAAGTAAGACACTCCCAAAATGCAATGCAATATCCATTTTATATATTGACGTCTTTTATGTAAAACGTGTTCATACAATTTAAATGTATTTTTATTTTATTTATATTAAAATATATAATTTATTTTCACTTACATAAATTGTATATTTTAATGTAATAAATTATATTTAATGTGATTTATGTAAAAAAATAAAAAGAAAAATTTATACTAATAAAAAAATTAATGAAGATTGTTTGTTCTTTTCCAATTTAATAAAGTTATTTTTATTATGATGTAAAAGTTAATGAAGATTCCTTTTTCATTTCCAAATTAATGAAGTTATTTTTATTATAATATAAACAATTAATGAAGATTCTTTTTTAATTTCAAATTAATGAAGTTATTTTATTACTAGGATGTAACAAGTTAATGTAGATTCCTTTTCTAATTCTAAATTAATGAAGTTATTTTTATTATGATTTAAAAAGTTAATGAATATTCCTTTTTTTAGTTCCAAATTAGTGAAGTTATTTTTATTATGATGTAAAAAGTTAATGAAGATTACTTTTCTTTCTTTTCCAAATTAATGAACGAACACGTCTCGCGTGAAGCTGGTTTCAAATTATATATTATATATATATATATATATAATTATTCAGTTATCATTATTAATACTTTTATGTAGTATAAATCATACCTTTCAATTAACACTTGTAATATTTATGTTGTAATATAAGTCATACCCTTCAATATTATGAGTAGTAATTTTTATGTAGTAAAAAGACATACCCTTCAATTATCGCAATTAATATTATTTAATAATATAAATTATATTATTTAATTAGTCTCATAAATTTTTGTGTGAAATTTATTAGCATGTACTTTATCATTAGTGAAATCATTTTTATTATAATGTATGTCTCTTATTTCTATCATTTTGTACTACTTCAATTTGCAATTTTAATTTAGTAATTTTCTTTTCGAATTAAAATCATAAATCACAAAATGTAATTTTTTATGGGCCTTTAATTAAGATTTTAAATTAAAACAATTCTAAAATAAAGAGTTATATTGAGAGTCAAAATACCTTGATACGAAATTTTTTTCCAAAAATAAAAATAAGAGATTTCAATTTATAAATCCCCACCCCCAAATTCCTCCCCACTTTTTTCACACACAACACACACGGACCTCCCGCCCCACACCTCTGCGCCTCTATTATTTCCACATGCATTTCTGACTTTTTTAAAACAATAAACACAAACACTCGTAACCATCACAAAAGCAAAACTAAAATGCCTCCCGCCACCGTCCCTCCACCGCAAATCTCGCCGGCGCCAGAGATTCCTTCCGAAACGCTCGAAAAAATCATCCAACTCCTCAACAGCCTTCTCCCTTCCACTCTCTCCATAACCTCCTTTGCCTCCAGATGGCAAGTCATCCGCTCGAAGCTCGCTTCCCTAAAATCACTCCTCGCCGAAATCTCCGACTCGCCTCACTGGTCGGAGAACCCTCTCCTGCCGCCCATGCTCCCCGCGCTGATGTCCACTCTCCGCCGCACCGAAACCCTATGCCGCCACTGCTCCGACGATTCGCTATGCCGCGGGAAGCTGCTGATGCAATCCGACCTCGACATGGCCGCCGGGTGGCTCTCGAAGCAAATTAACGACCTCGAGCTTCTCCTGCGCTCCGGCGTTCTCCACCAATCGACCGCCATTGTTCTGCCTCGACCTAATTTGAGCTCCTCGAAAGAGGAATTGTCGTTTTTCGTTAGGGACTTGTTTACTAGACTCCAGATCGGAGGGTTAGAGTTTAAGAGGAAAGCCCTAGATTCGTTAATTCAGCTAATTTCTGACGACAATAAGTCCGCTACTATAGTAGCGAGTGAGGGGAATTTCAGTTGCTTGATTTCTCTGCTCGATCTGAACGCTCATGATTCCGTTAGAGAACAGGCGGTTCACGCGGTTTCGCTGCTCGCATCCGCCGGCGATTTGCCTCGGAAATGTGTTTTCGAGGAAGGAGCCCTGGGGCCTTTGTTGAGAATCATCGAGTGCAGCACGATGCCGATGAAGGAAAAGGCCGCCATGGCTGTCGAATTCATCACCGCTGATACGGATAACGCGTGGGCGATTTCCGCCTACGGTGGTGTCCCCATTCTAATTGAATTGTGTAAATCTGGCTCTCTCGTAGCTCAATCGCACGCCGTTGGTGCAATTAGAAATGTTTCCATTGTTGAAGATATACAGGTTTCGTTAGCAGAAGAAGGCGTCATCCCTGTTCTGATGGAGCTGCTTGTTTCCGGGAGTGCTTTGGCGCAGGGAAAAGCAGCCAATTGTATATCAATTCTTGCTTCTACAAGTGAGTATTTTCGCAATTCGTTGTTACAGGAAAAGGGGTTGCAAAGATTGTTGCATTTGTTTCAAGAATGCCCAGTTGCTGATACTCTAGAACATGTATTACGCGCTATTTATTATTTATCTTCCTCCGAAACCAGCAACAGAGTTTTATCTGGATCAACCATGTTTATACTGCAAATTGCTGATGTTATTAAGCATGGGAATATAAGGTTACAGCATATAGCTGCTTCTTTGCTTGCTAAATTATCGATTAGTGATGGTAATAAGACGATGATTGCTGGGTGTATGGGTTCTTTGGTGAAGCTAATGGAATCTGTTAAGCCGGATGGGGTACAGGAGGTTGGTACAAAGGCCTTATTGTTGTTGTTATCTGTTAAATCCAATAGGAAAGAGTTGGTGAGGGATGAGAAGAGTATGATGAGGCTATCTCAGATGTTGAATCCTAAAAATGAGGTGGTTTCAAAGAAGTTTCCGGTGGCTGTGGTGGCGGCTATCATGGCCGGAGGGAGCCAGAGCTGCCGGAAGAAGCTCGTTGCAGCTGGTGTTTATGGCCATTTGCAAAGGTTAGTGGATATGGAAGTGGCCGGTGCGAAAAAAGCTTTGCAGAGACTCTCCGGAAATAGGCTAGCAAGTATCTTCGCAAGGGCATGGAGGGACTAATCAGTAATTAACCATCTCCGGTGGACAAAAGGGTAATTGCTCTTAACAGTCATTTGATTCGTTTGCTATTTCACTTATTGCACATAGTTTTTGAGCCTAAACATGCTTTGATAGTTACATGCCTTTAAAAAACAGTAGTTGTTGGATTAAAGCTATTAAATAATTTTTAGGTGCCTAGTCGAAGAACTGTTGTATATAGGTTGGTTGAGGAACTTATTTTTGAAAACATGCGTTTAAATGAGAAAATTCTTCGATTGAGATGTTTGCTAAAAACTGATTTAGCAACAATTGATTGCGTAGAATGATGAAATCACACTTTCAGAAGAAAACAAGAACAGAGAATATCGAAATTGTGAAAGTTAGCTCCACCTAACTCTCCCTTACCCGATATGGTGGTTAGCTTCGTCATAGTTTTATAACCGTTCGATTTCCATTGTTGTGTGTTACCAAGTTGGGGCTTATAAAGTCCAAAGTGGTTAATGCTCACATTAATACTCATGTTCAATTTTCACGGTGCTCAAAATCTTGCATGCTTTAGAAGTAAAAACAGGTTTGGTATGGGACCATAATGATCAAACATATAGTTAAGATTGAAAAATGCAAACTTTATTTACATTTATACAAAGAAAACAACTAGCTGTTCTTGATATGATATTACAATAAATTCATTGACAGAAAGAAAAAATCACATTCTAGTTGTAAGAGGGGTCACATTGAAGTATGATTTTAAGTTATACCTATATTCATACTGTATTTAAATCATGTGAAGCCTTGAAATAATCCAAAATTCCAACTGGTTGGATTATCATAATGGAGATGTTTCTTGTTAGGTAGGAAGTATATGCTTCATTGGCAACATAATGGACCAAAAGTGATTCCCCATCACAATTTTCTCATGTTATGCTTTATTTATCTATTTAAGCAAATAATTATATGCACCACTTGCACGGAGTTGCACGATATTAGTTGTTTTCACCGAACAATATAAGTGGTTTTCATCGAATAGTATTAGTTGGTGCACCCAAGTGTTACTTGTCTGTTTAATATCTTCTAAATTTGTCGTTCTATGTTATTTTCGTGCAGGAGATTGATCGAAAGCTTCTAATTGTGGACGAGTTGCCTACTCTTGCACAGTCTGAACAGTTGTTATAGCTCAATCTTACTATAGTAGTATACTGTATTATATGAAAAAATTATTGAAAATAAAATTAAAAAAAGCTAAAAAATAAGAAATTAAAACGAGTTTTCTAAATTACTACTACTACTATATAAGAAGAAATTTGAGTGTTTCTATTTATAGAGTATAGCATGGATGCGTTTTTTTAGTGAGTATCCTTGTTTGTTTGTTTTTCCTCCTAGTATATAATAGTTTATTTAACGTGTAATGAGTGTGACAGGTTGTGGTTTCTTTATTCAGTTGTTTTCTCATTGTAATATAAATCCATTAATTTTGTTACTCAGTTTGATCCATTCGAGATTCTCTATTTTAAATAGAGTTTGATACCCTGAATTGTAATTATATTAAATGATATTACTAATATAATATGCAATTTGCATTAAAAGAATTGAATATTGTAACAACATTTGTAATAGAGATATTCAATTGCATTTCAATTTTAATTGAGTGGAGTTGTGATTTTTAATTATCAAAACATTATTACAGCTCTTTATATGGAAATAGAAGTTTAACTTTGATTTATAACCTGTATGAATTCAAGGATTACTGCTAACGTTGAGGCGATTTTCTTGACTCAAAGACTCATCTAGAAATACTGCTTTTTCTTTTAAAAAAAATTGAGAAAATTGAGTTGATTTAATTGATTTTTTTAAAGTAATCAATTAAAATAGTTTTCTAAGATAATTAATTGCAGTAGTTCCTTCTAAATTTTCGTCTCGTTTTAGATCGGAACCACAACCACCACAAGGGGGGACCACTGGAACCGCAGCCACCACAAGAGAGAATAAATTTTTGCTCTTCATGTCTCGAATTCAAGATCTTGAAGTCTTAGGTAATGGAGCTCTAATCACTTAAATTATCCACACACTTGGTTGATTTAATTGATCCGCGTGAAATAGTTACTCCCTCCGTCACAGGATGACTGCAACAGTTGATTTTTACACGCATTTTTGTGAGCGAGTTTTGTATAAGTAATTGAAATAATAAAGTAAATTTTAAGGATGAGTATGATAGATGAGTCACTTTATCATTTTAAATATTTGTACAAAACTCGCTCATAAATATATGTGTAAAAATCAACTGTTGCAGTTATCCTGAAACGGAGGGAGTATATTTTATTTTTTGGAGTTTGCTTGTACCACAGTCGACTCAATCTTGAGTTGTCATCCTTGTCCAATGCAAGTTGGCAAGTTAAAGCAAAACAAAAATGCATGTCTAAAAAAAAATCAGCTGTCTGTTAAATCTTAAATGGGGTTGAGCAAGTACCCTACCATATATTTAGATACAAAATACCCATAACTCTTTAAAAGATTAATAACACTTGTGTAAATTTAATTCATGTAAACTCTATTTGGAGTATTTTATTCATTTGCAAAATGAGTCTAACAAAATTTTTAGGGTAAAGTCTTGTATGCACCAATTGCACTGTATAAAATATAACTCAAGTATATTTTAAAAATGTGCAACTTGTCTTTTTGATACGTCTAACTTATTTACACTGAAATATGCAATTTATTCAATGTGCACGTTTATAAGATACACTTAAATTGTATGGTGCACCTGATTTCTACTCGAATTTTATTTATCATATATTTAGAACTTTTGGGTGATTTTGCTAAAATTCAATAAGATTTACTTTTTAAGAGTGGATATTGGTATATATTAACTTTATACTATACTTTGTTTCTTTACATCTTTTTTTGCTATTTTTGTATTGTCTTTTTAGCTGTTTATGTATATCTTTTTCTTTTATATATATAAAAGCAAAACACGAGAATGTTTTGACTTGGAATAAAGAGCAACTTTTATAAATCACAAAGAGATGCTCAATTGTCAAAAAGTAAAAATTTCCCTAAAGTGTACCAACAAATATATGAACCCTTTACAAAATGGAAAGTAATTGTATATGGTGCGTGGTAGGTTTGAGATGTCATGCTTTAATTTTAATTTTATGTTTTAATACAATCTCAACACGTTCATATATCCCCCGCAGCCCCGCTTGAAGTTAATTTGGATGCGATGTCACATTTTATTATATTAATGTGTTATTTTTTATTGATTTGTAGTTAATATGTGACATTCATGTAAACGGATTCTATGTTAAAATCAACGTTGATGCTAGTTTCTTTGCGGATTCCATGCAAACGGGAGTGGGCATGATAATGCATGATGACGGGGGAAATTTTATGCTATGTCGTACCCTGGTTCGAAAGGGTCTGCTGCGTATTGATGATGGTGAAGCATGGGGTACGATGGAAGCACTACTTTGGGCTAGAAATCTGGGGCATCCAAATGTTGAGGTTGAAACGGACTCTAAGAGGGTGGCGGACGCATTCAAAACAGAGGTTAACGGTCATACTCCTTTTGGGGATTTCATTCGAGAAGGGAAACGATGTTTGGGTGATGGGCCGAGGTATACAGGTCAAGTGGGTTTGTCGTAATGCCAATAGTTTGGCACATAATCTCGTTAGGACTGCTTGCAGTTTTGAAAGCCCTCAGTGTTGGGTTGAGCCTCCTACTCATGTCGATGACCTGCTCATTAGGTGCACTACTTGCACCTAACTTTCTTTCCTGTAAAAAAAATAAAAATGTGACATTCATGTAACATTTAAATATATAATTTAATAAAAGAATTGCAATAATTAAGGTTTGAACATTGCACACCTCTTAGATAATATTTATGTTACTTATCAATTAAGCCAATCTATAAATTTTTAAATATTTTGATTTTTTTATTGAGCACTAACTTCGTTGTACCAATCTTTATTTTATATCTAATATTTTAGGAAGAAGTGGTCAATGAGGTGGAAAGATTTATACGAACTTTGGTGGAGTAAGACTGGTTGTTTGTTCAGGAGTGAGTTGTTGTTGTCTCTAGGGAATGGGTGTAGGGTTGGATTCTGGTTGGACCCGTGGGTGGAAGGGTGTAGTAAGCTGTCGGTTAGATTTCCAAATTTGTTTGAGTTGTCGTCTCAGAAGGACGTGGTAGTTGGTAGAGTGTGGGATCACGGGAGAGAGTCATGGGTGTTGTCTTGGGAGAGAGAGCTTAATGCTAATGATTTTTTTGAGTTAGTGGATTTGTGGATGTTGATTTTTAGGTACAAAGTCAAGACGAAGGTGGCAGATTCCTTGAATTGGCGGAGTTCGAGACTTGGTATCTTCTCTACAAAAGCGATGTATGATGTTCTCTTGGATGCGCAGATGACGATGATTCGTTTCCTGTCTCATGGCATAAGTTATGGTGGAAGGCAATCCCGGCTAAAATCTCATCTTTTGCCTGGAGCGTTGTTCGTGAAAGAATCCTACGAAAGATAATCTCATGATTCGAGGGCTTTCTGAGGGTGTGGGGTCCGGAAATTGCTCTATGTGCCGAGGACCGCTAGAATCCTCAAATCATTTGTTTTTCTCGTGTCCGGTGGCCCTCCTCGTCTGGCAGGCCCTATCTGTATGGCTCAACAAACCGTTACCGTTCTCATCATCTGCTAGAGAACACTTATGTGAATTTGTTGAACCTGGGAGTGGTAAGGTCAAGTGTAGATTTTTCGGGCTTATTTGGCAGGCTACTGTTTGGAAGATTTGGAAGATTCGGAATGGACTTATCTTCAAGAATAGCTCATACACTTTAGACGAGCTTATTGATGTGATAAAGTTCTGCTCATGGAAATGGATTAGATCTCATTACCCGCTTGCGTTTGTTGTTCCTTTTCATAGTTGGGACTTCCATCCGCTAGAGTGTATCCCGACTAAACTGTAATTTGTAAGTGTTTTGGGTTCGAGTACCCCTTGTACTCGGTTAATGAAATTCATTTTTACCTTTAAAAAAAAAAACATCCCTCAAGTCCATTAATATAGAAAATCTACTGCTTAAGTGTCGCATTTAGTGTATTTATATCGCATTTAGTGTATTTATGTATATATTTATATTTTCAATTATTAAATATATTATTTACTGAAAATATTTTATTTTTAATTAAAAAATTGCGTAGCACGCGGGCACTATGCTGGTTGAATAATATTATTAACTAATCACATATAGATTAGTTAGAAATAATAAAACACGTGAGAACTACTAAATTGATAAATACGGAAATTTATTTGCACTAACAAGTTATATATTTCACTACAATAAATTGTATATTTAAAAATGCATTTGAGTTGCACGGTGCATCGATGCATACAAAAACCTTGCCCAAAATAATATCTAAAGAAGGAAAGAAAAATTTATTAATTATTATTACATACTATGATTTCTTTTAATAAGTAGAAGCAAATGCTCCTTTACTTGGTAATAATTTATGAAAATTAATTAAGACATTTATATTTTGAGTAATGATAAGAAATTCAATGCCATCGGTAGATTTTTTACATCAATGCTGGATTTCTCCATTATTGTTGCGCTTTAGATCTTTAATTGAAAAATAAAAAATCAGAGCATCTGGATTTGAGATTCTAAAATCTACTTACAACCTGTTGGACGCATCCTAACTTTTTTTTTTTTTGAGAACGAGAGATGCTAATTGGGCCTGACTTGGTTGTGGCCCAACTGCCAAAACGTAAAGCCCATTTAGAGCGGCTGCACTTCTGTTAAATGAAATCCAAGTATTGTATGCAGTGTATTATACAACTCAAATGCATTTGTGTGACATGTCATTTATTTAATCGAAATGACAATTTGTAAAGATGCAGTATACACCTGGTGGCTGGTGCACATGAGATCTACTCATTTTCAAAATAATTATTAAATACTTCCTTCGTCAAACAATAAGTTTCTCTTCCCATAAATGAAAAAAATAATTCCACCATCCATTATTTTTATCCTCACTTTTCACATACTATTATAAAAGTGTCACTCATTATATCTACTTCAAACATGTATTTTCTTTCTCCCAATTCCCAAAAATATAATTTATTTTTTATAAAGTCTCATGTGTCTTGGATATATCTGAATTTAAGATCTGTCTTTTTCCTTAACCTTACCTTATGTATCCACGAGAATATGCAATATATTTAATGTGTCAAGTATTTTTTTAAATGGATCATTCTTGTTGCATGAGTGCACGGTACATTTGAGTGCACAAGTGACCTATTCTTTACTTTTTAATAAAAGTATCCGTAATTATTATTTTATTATTATTTCTTAATCAAAGGGGAAAAGAAAAAAAAAACTTATAGGAAATTCTAAATAAAACCTTATATTCAAGCATAGTCTTCTTATTTCGAGTTTTCTATCTACGCGTGTCGTTCAATTCTAATAAATTAACTTATTAAGATCTAATTAAGAATAACTACGAATTTAACGGATAAATGAACTGGCAATTAACATAGCCACTTGCTTTTACCATCTATTAGATAATAAGAAAAAAAATATTGCACGATCTCATATGTAACATGATTTTATTGAATATTTTTATGATACTTTTGAAATTTGAGTATCATAAAAAAAATCAACTATCATCCATTAAATTGTCTCAACATTTTTTTAGGGGCATAATATTTATGTCCCATCTCAAAAGATTTACATGCTTCAACTCATGCATGTTTCCACAATAGACACATTTACAGTAATTGATAATCCTCGGCATTGCAATCAAACCAAACTTTACTATTCGAATTAGAACGTAGCTAGAATGTGGGGGAAGAAAATTAAGGAAAAAAATGGCTAAATAGGTGCAAATCTAGCTAAAATGTCCACGGACAATTGTAACAAAGATAATATGACCGTTTCGAATAACAAGATCAAACCTTTTATAGTCAAATTCATCTATCACGTAAATGTATTTTGTTAGTCTCCTACATATTAACATATCCCAAATTTGATACCTTTTAAAAAAAAAAAAACATATCGAAATTTGATTTAAGTTTGATAGTACACAATATACTATATATAAGAGACCGTTTTACACAAATTTTAATAAATAAAGATATGGTATCAAAATAAATACAAGAATTCTAGAAAATTAAATAATTAAGTATGAATATGCTAAATTCATATTGGCACTATACAATTTTACTGTGGGATCAACTTATTATTATTTATACATTTATTATGAAAGTGCCGCCTAAGGTGAAAGATTATTTTTGGCGGGCTTGTATGGGGTGTTTGCTGAAAAACGAGAATTACTTTAGAAGAGACAAAATTTGGGATAATTATGTGGCAATTATGGATGCAACGAATTCAAAAAAAAAAAAAAAAAAGTTGAGCCTCATATCTATCAATAATTTCGTGATTATATGAATTAATGATCATTCTTTATGATTTTGTGAAACTATAAACCAACTAGTTCTTTCCCAAATAAATAAATAAAGCCATTTAAGTTAATAATAATTTATGTAGTGTGCATGTCGCGCGAGGTGGGTCCAAGCCCACGCGTCTACGAAATCACAAATATGTAAGAAACTCATAAAATTCCTAAGCATAACACCTCGCGGAGAAGAATGCGAGGTCCCTTTATGCGACCTCTCTATTTGCGAACTGGAAGACTTCGGCTGCGTCAAAATCAAAGCATTAACTATAACGTGACGTGTGTCAGACATCGGGTACACAATATCTTTCCCAAACCATGCTTTGTCCATGAGGATTTCGGCGAAATGCAGAGTTGATTGACCCCTCTTAAACGGCTAATTCCCTGGAAATCCGGGAATTATCCAGTTCGATGTGCCCGCGAGGTCAACCTAGGTGGTCAAATCTCGATCGACCTCCAGCAAGCTCATTTTTAAGTCAAATTAGGTATCTTAACATTTAATGTACAACAGATCTCGGAATAGTCTTTCTACTTGTAAATTGGGAGAGTGAACTCCACTCTCTTCACCACTATAAATAGAGGGTATTTATGACCCTAAATACCAAGAGAATTAATACCCTGCCAAACCTCTTGCAAATTTCTCTCTTGCATGATGAACAATTATGCTTACACTCAGTCATATGCAATGAACGCTATATACATCTCATAATTACTTGTTTGTGTTACTAGAATTCTAAGCCACACTTAAACTCTCTAATCTAATATTTTAGTACACAATAATTTCAAAATAAGTGATAATAGAATTAAAAAAATGAGAATATTTTTTATTCTTGTTATAGTTATTTAAAAAAAAATTAAACAGCTTTTTATAAGAAAATGCTAATAGCTTTTTTCACAGGACAACTGTGATATGAGAGTTGCATATTGGAAAATTTAAATAAAACTTGAAATTTTAATCCTGGTAATATAAATCCTTTCTTATTGCTCTCTTCTAAAAATAAGTACTAGTATAAAGTAATAAATATTTTTGTCCTGAAAAAAATAAAATAAAAAATAAAATAAAATAAAACTCCCTTTGACCCCTCGCAACCAGACATACCTTCCAATTTCGCTTCTATTCCCCTTTTCTCAAATTTAGGGTTTTCAATAATTTTTGAAAACCCGAAATTTTCCTCATTTTAAATTCCTCTGTCGTTAGGGCTCATCCTGCAATTTTTTTCCTCAGAAATAACAATTTCAGGCACCGTACGGCGGAACCATCGAACAGTAGTTCGGGGCTTGAATCGTATCTTAGTTGCTCGGTTTACATTTTGCGCTACAAAAATTTCTAATGAAATGAATATCATCAATGTTTAAGGTATGAGCTTTACCGATTTGGCCTATTTTTTCATTAGCTATGATTAGATTTCTACGTCTAGATGGCTTCAATTCTCGTAGAATGCATTAGTTTTCGGGGCTGGGTTTGTGTGGATCCATCGGTTTGTTGGGTATAGTTTTGGGGTTTCTTTTGCGTAGATATGATTAAACAAATATTTGGAAAGCTTCCGAGGAAGCCATCGTCTAAGTTGTCGCAGCATGATTCAAACAATAATGATGTCCTAAATTCTGCCTCTATGAATTCAAATTCAAATTCTGCTAATCTGGGTCCTTCTCGCCCTTTGAGCAATGGGGCTAATCCTGTGAGCCGTGGGAAAGTGTTGGGGAATCAAGTGGGTCCCACATTGTCGAATTACGTGGCTGTTTGTGATGCGTTGCCTAGCTTAATGGATGCCCCGAGCTCGGAAAGGCAGAATCTCTTTATCAGGAAGTTGAACATGTGTTGTCTAGTGTTCGATTTCTCCGATCCTGCCTTGAATTTGAATGAGAAAGATGCTAAGAGGAAGATGTTGCTTGAGTTGGTTGATTATATATCTTCGGTTAATTCAAAGTTCAGTGAGGTCGTGATGCAGGAAATGACGAAAATGCTGGTGGCTAATCTGTTTAGAACATTACCTTCAGCCAATCATGAGAGCAAGCTCTCTGGTGATGTTTACGACCCAGAAGACGACGAGCCTACCATGGAACCTGCTTGGCAGCATCTCCAGATTGTATATGAGTTCTTTTTGAGATTTTTATCTTCATCAGAGACGGATGCTAAGCTTGCTAAAAGATACATTGACCATTCTTTTGTGCTGAGACTGCTAGATCTTTTCGATTCAGAGGATCAAAGAGAGAGGGAGTACTTGAAGACGATTTTACATCG
Source organism: Stenogyne calaminthoides (assembly GCA_037126765.1). NCBI lineage: Eukaryota > Viridiplantae > Streptophyta > Magnoliopsida > Lamiales > Lamiaceae > Stenogyne > Stenogyne calaminthoides. The sequence goes on from JBBCBC010000040.1 coordinate 5,554,937, forward strand.
TATATATGGGAAGTTTATGGTGCATAGGCCATTTATTAGGAAAGCAATCAATAATATATTCTATAATTTCATTTTCGAGACGGAGAAGCATAATGGGATTGCTGAATTGCTGGAGATACTTGGAAGTATCATTAATGGGTTTGCGTTACCTTTAAAAGAAGAGCATAAGCTTTTTCTTTTGCGTGCACTGATTCCTCTTCACAAACCGAAGTGTATGTCTCTGTATCATCAACAGCTATCGTATTGTATAACTCAGTTTGTGGAGAAAGACTTCAAGTTAGCTGATACTGTAATTCGGGGTCTTTTGAAGTACTGGCCTGTAATTAATAGTTCCAAGGAGGTTATGTTTATCAGTGAATTGGAGGAAGTCCTTGAAGCAACACAGATGGCAGAATTTCAGCGTTGCATGGTCCCAATGTTCCGTCAGATTGGTCGCTGCATCAATAGCTCACATTTTCAGGTATTGATCTTTTTAATTAATATTTTATATTTGGTTGATGTTTTCGAATTTGGAAGAACATACATAATTCTTGTCTCTATTTTGTTATCATTTCAAGTAATGTTAGTTTTACCATCTTAGTGCATCATCATTAATTAAGCCATGTTTGATTAAAAGAAAGTGGGGAGGGCAAAATAGAAATTCAGGGGCAATACTGATGCAGATTTAGGGACAATGAACGTCTTTTAGAATATTCTTTCAGAAATTTATGACGTTATTAGACTCGTTACAGAAATAAGCAGGAATTCTGATTCAATTTTGATTGGGTGAACAAGATATGCAATCATAGAAACTTTCCATTTCCTTTGCAAACAAAGACAGTTTTAATAAGGCTATTATAGGAACTAGTAATATGTAGTTTCCTTGACTTTTATTCTATATTTTTTGAAGAAGTGTACTTTCGACTAAGTTGATTATTTTCTTTTTGAGATCGGCATGTGAATTTGAATGAGTGCTGACAATTGGATTCAGCTTGCTTGTGTTGTTTTATAATACTCATATGGTGGATCAAATTTATCCTCTTGAATCCTTTTTACATTAACAAGATATCCGAATAAAATACTCAACCTTCCATGGGGTGTTTTTATATTAATATATCCGAATTCTGATGTCAGCCTTTAACTTCTGTCACATATTATCTTATTTAAGACCCCTTATAGCCGTTTTTTTTAAATTTTCTCATCCTTACAACTCCCAAATATTCAAATTCAATTCTGTTGTTGATTCATGTTTTTACTGGCATTTGGTGGATCTATCAACCAATACTATGGTGCATGGGTGGAAATAAACTTCGGGAATTTGTTGAAATCCAACATTATATGCCTTACCTTTTCTCTTGAGTCTTAAATTACTTGCTAGCTAAACTGAGCCGCCATTTACTGTCTATCTTGTTCATCTAAATATGCTCATCCATGCTAAACTTAATGTGTATATAACTGTATATGTAGATGTTGGTTCTCATTAATCCGTCCTATAGCATCTCAAATGTTTGGATTATGTAAGATTCACAGATAAGCTTCCGAAATGTTTTCCAATCTGTTCAACAGCAATATGGCAAGGACTACTGATAACACCAATTAACCAAAATAAAACAATGTGATAGTAATGAAAATGAAAGGTTCCAGCGAGATTACAAACCGTAATCTGCGCCAAGCATTAAGCCGTTCAAAACCAGTTCCTAAAGCCCAATCCTAGCTCTTCTAGGAAACTCAACTAAATACTCTCTATGGATAATATTCCATCAGCCTAAACCCTGACTCAATAATAATCTGCAACAACTAACTAGATATGAAAAAGGAAAACAGATCCCAGTGTATCTTCACTTTTTCCTAATCCAATACGAATCTTAAAAAAGGCCCCAACTCTAATGGTAATAGTAAGACTAACGAATTGAATCAACTACAAGAAAATAACACTTTTTAAGTTCCTATAAGATTACTCATGCTTAAACCAGAACAACTCTCTCTCTCTCTCTCTCTCTCTCTCTCTCTCTCCCTCCTCCCTCCCTCCCTCCTGGACCTTCAAATCAAGAAACACTCTCTCTATCTGCAATTTTGCTCAACATGTACTTCTAAGTTGACCAAATCAGACGGAGTTTGGGTAATTTAGTTCCTGGAGGTTAAATTTGCAATTTGGCGAGCATGCATGCTCATACATCAATATTACATTATTAACCATCTTACTAAAATGGATGCACTATTGTGCTAAATATTTCCACAACCTTCTTAATATCCTTTTGCAATTTAACAGACAAATACGAGAGCTTCAATCTCTATTGTGATTTCATAAGTTGTGTGGAACATGGTTATTTACATCACATTTATATATAATTTTCTCCGTATAATCCATGTTGAAACTTTCGAGCTAGTCCATTTTCTGCTTCTCTTGATCATCATATCTATGTCTCTTTATTCTTCCATAAATCCAGTCTTGATATGGTTTCCATCTTACGTGATCTATTGATATGAAATGAAAATGTTGGAGAACAACTTCTATGCAGAAATTAAGATCAGCATTATAAGTACTATTTACAAGCTTTAAACTCACTTCTTAGATGGTAATTGTCGTAAGGATGAGAATCTTTGCAAGACCGAGCATGTTTTTCTCTTATATGATTGATTTCCAAGCATTAACCTTCAGTTAGGTATGAATTAGCAGCTCATGATCAAGATTAATTAATCTTGACAAACATCTTTGCATGGATATAAAACTGCATTACAACAAAATTATTCTTGCAACTGTTGATTACATTTTTTTTTAAACTCATCCCTGTCATTTGGTGCATAGATGATAATTGATGGGAAAACCAAAACTGCGAGGTTTATTATAAGACAATGCATTTGTTTTAATGTTGCTGGTGTTTTCAGGTGGCAGAACGTGCGCTGTTCCTGTGGAATAATGACCACATAAGAAATCTGATAACTCAGAACCTAAAGGTTATACTCCCTATAATTCTGCCGTCATTGGAGAAGAACGCCCATGGCCACTGGAACCAGGCTGTTCAGAGTCTAACTCTGAACGTGCGCAAGATATTCTCAGATGCTGATCAATCACTTTTTGACGAGTGTCTAGCTAACTACCAACAAGATGAAATCAACAAAAAGGAAATGCTGGAGAGACGAGAATCAATCTGGAAGCAGCTAGAAGATGTATCTGTTCTTCAGCAGTGAGAAACGAGGCTGTGCTGGTTTCTATATTCCCTTCGTCCGTTGCCATAGCTAGGAGCACCAATTCAAGGCCAGCTATAGGGACCTGACTACCAACCAGCACACGAATATATCAAAGCTAATGACCTGTTTGGATTGGACTGGTTTTAATTTGAAGTTGAAGGTGGGGGCTTTCTGTGGATATGTTGATTTGTTTGTTTTGATTCTTCCTTTTGTTTTTGCTTGAGGGTGGTGGGCTCATTGATCATGCCTGGACCATAAGGCTGCTGGTTCTAAAGATCTATTTTCATGTCATTTTTACATGATGATACTATGATGTTCATTTGTAATTTTAAAAGATCTTATCACATTTTGTAATGGATTCATCACAGGTAAATTTGTAATTTAACTGTTCTTTTGTTTTATGCCGATTGATGTTTAATGCACCATATACTCCCTCCACCTCATATTAGTTTTCACACTTTATTTTTTGGTTTGTTCCACATTAGTTTTCACATCCAAAAAAAAGAAACTTTACTCATGACTCTTACTTTCATAATAAACACTTATTTACACTCTATGTCATTACTTATCATAATACAAATAACTTACAATCACACAATTAAAGTTGATTTGACCAAAATATTCTTAGCTCCATTTGGATAGATGTATTTGAAATCAATGGATTTCATACACAAATCATCACTCTCCAATGAATTTACAAATACTTGTATTTGAGAGTCTAATTTTAAATGGAGTGATTTCCCACCCTCTTCTCAAAACTCTCAAATACTTAATAGAGCAAAAAGTAACATTTTCTTGATTTTCGTGCACTGATAATTTTGTGCCCAGATCAAATTAATCTGCTGATCTGGGATTAAATGTCGATTCTTTCTAATAATGTGAATTGTTAGGGTCAACTGTTATTCGCAAGTCTCTATAGTCACAAACTATAAAGATTTAACTCATCAATCATCATATAAATCACAAATCAACAACACTGGAACACATAATTGAAAAAATAATATCTCTCAACACCTAAAAGATAACAACATTAATCTCCAAGTTAGAGACTGAATCAGATGCCTGTTAAAGAGTACACCAGGACAAGGCATCTTTTATCCAGCAAGTTGTAACCTCAACTTCAAAGCATTTGGAGACTCTGATTGGGCCAGATCTGAGATCAATAGAAGAAGTGTGACTGGTTATGCTATTTACCTTGGAGAGTCCTTGATATCTTGGAAGTCAAAAGAAACAACCAACAATAAGCAGGTCTTCAGCTGAGGTAGAATACAGAGCAATAATCGCTACAACGTGTGAACTTCAGTGGATCATCTACATCTTAAGAGATCTCAGAATACAACACTCTCACCCTGCCATTTTGTACACCATTATAGCAAGTCAGCATTTTGTATAGACACAATCCTGTGTTGCGTGAAAAGACCAAACACATACAACTGGATATTCATTTTACAAGCGAGAAAATACAAGAGGGAGTCATCAAAATTGTTCAACTCCCAGCAGCTGACAACTTGGCAGACATCTTGACCAAACCACTTGGTCCTTCAATGTTTCAAGATCTTAAGTCTGAAATGGGACTTATAAATATATACTCCCATTTTGAGGGGTATAAAGGGAAGTCAACCCTTATCAACAATAATAAGTTTATTGTATTAGTTATTAAAGGGAAAGGAATTAGCCGCCTTATTAAGTTAGAATATGAACTCTTGTATAAAGAGAGGTTCACCGCTCTATCGTATTTTTCACTTTTCCAATTTACAGTTTCCACATTGTAAAGACTCGTCTTCTTGAAGATTACATCTATGGATTCAATTTCATTTCTGTTATAAAACCCAATAACAATAATAAATAAAAGCTAATTGAAGGAGAGGCGTATCACCGCACTCGATCATCGTTTTTTCTTTTCTTACTAGACAATCTCTGTTCTGGAATATACGCTACAGACACGAACGATTTGAACAACGACACGAGCTTTCTCTGATTTCCGAACAATCTAACAATTTCCAAATAAATCTGAGAACCAACAATTTTCCCTCTTTGCAAGAGAACATTAAATTCAAAACTTTCCAGTATAATCAATTAAATTATACTCCCTTCGTCCTGATTTTGATTATCCGTTTTCCATAAATAGTCGTCCTAATTTTGTTTATCCATTTCCAAATAAGGCAATAAAACAACATTCAATACTATTTAATACTATTATTTCTCTCCACCAAACCCACTTTACACTATTTAATACTATTATTTCTCTCCACCAAACTCACTTTACCCACTTTACACCATTTAATATTATTATCTCCTACTTTTTCTTAATCTTCGTGTCTACAGTAAATGTATAATAAAAAATAGGACGAAGGGAGTACATGTGTAAATAACTCAATAAATTAAATCAAAACTCAAATTTAAAATCTACTAATTTAAAAATGACTAAATTTTATCGGCACTGGACTTCCGTATGACCGAAATTACATTTTCGCAATTTTTGGTGAAAATTGGATCAGAATTGGAAAATCAATTTAGTTATGGGATCAAAATTGTACATTAAATTTGTTGGGACTAAAAATTGATAGTAGATTTGTTATGAGACTCGCAACACCTCTAATAATTGGTGATAAGAGGAGTAGAGTAGCCCAGTACGTTTCTCAAATAATTGGTGATAAGAGGAGTATAGTAGCCCACTACGTTTATAAACGTAATCTTGCTTCTTTCAATATTTCGATGGTCGGACAACACATGTAATTAAATTCATATCAATATAACATTAGCCGAAACAAGTACCACAAGTCTACAATTTGCTGATGAAGAGAAAGGTTTCTCGGCCCGGCTTGGAGCCCGAGGGTCCGATTAAAGACGAAGTCAAACAGTTTTAAGGATAACCTTGAAGGTCCATAAGTTTTGGCTTGAAGGCATTGCATCCCACTATTTTCGACGATTCACACTCGAATGCATTCATAGCCACCAGACCTTTTCCGAATCAGATTAAAAAAATCTATGAAGACCTTGAGATCATCGACGACATCCCCTGTAGCGACGAGGCGCGGCGACAGAGTGGTTGGTGCGGAAGAGATCAATTCCAGTGGTGCTGATTTTTGTTGGCGACGAGAGCGCCACGACAGTTAGTGCGGACAAAATCAATTCCGGTGGTGCTGATTTTTGTTGGGACTTCACTGTATAGTTCATCGTTGACGTCATTTGACAACACTTGAGCACGCCATTTGAGAACACTTGAGTGAAAATAATCAACGCCATTTGACAACACTTGAGCATAGACGCCATTTGAGAACACTTGAGGGGAAAAAATATGTATTTATATGGCAACCAGTGTTTTTTTGGGTAGAGTTCGTATCAAGATACGCAAAAAAGGTTATATGCGTGACCAAGTCAAAACGTATTTGACAAATCTCTATATCAAATCTTGATATGTACTTACATATATGTAAAATCAAAATACAAACGAAAGAAATAGGGTTTTTTTTTAATTGATTTAAATTGTTTTTATTTTTTTATTTTGGTCCTATAATTTTTTAAAATTTTGACTAAATATATAACTCAAACTCATGACTAAGTTAGTCTAAGTAATGGTGCTCTTACCATTTAAGCTTATTTCATTTCGTCGTTATAATATAAATGGGGAATGTTGAATGAATTAATTTTCAATACAACAAAATATAATTTAAAAAGTGAATAAAGTGAGAAACAATTTGAACTAGTGACAACTAGTGAATGTTATAATTTTTTAATTTCTTACAAACACCACTTATTATACTAACTCACCCACTCAATGGATGTTGAATTTTTTATCTAGTAGTTAGGAGAATTTCTCTAGAATTTTCAATAATTTTCAATATATCATAAAACTTCTTAAATTATTTTTAAATACTCTAATTTCACAATTCTGGAAAGTTTTACATGTTTTTAGAGAAAAATAACTAGTCATATTTTTAAGGGAATTAAATCTCAAATGCTCTCATAGCTTTGCACTTTTTTTTTATTTAATCCCATAAACTATTTTTTAGAATCTCCATTAACACAATTTTCATTCCACAACTTTTTTTTGGAATGATTTAGTCACGTATACTTGAAGTGCTCAATTTCCATCTCATGTTGCGGGAAATAACCAAAAGGGTGATGTTTCATCTGCATTCTGGTCACATGTCATTTTAAATTGGGGATTCCAACGAGCCACATGTTTTAAACATTGATTTGACATAATTTAATACACTTGCCAAGTAAATTATTAATTAATAACAATTATGGGTATTTACCTATTCCGAGCTTCCATTTCCACTACCACGAGACATCTTGTTCTCTTAAAATTATGGGTTGGACAACTTAAGTAGGTATCAAATCGCGGTTGGGCAACAATTGTTCTTCAACAATTTTAGGCTTTCCACAATTTTCGAGAACCGGTGGATTTGGGGGTTTGTGTTCTGGAATCGCACGTGAACCCTAGTTTGTATTTCTGAGAATGTTTACCCCTTCCCCATTTCATATTCTTAATCTCATTTTTTAAAATTAATTAATGATGTGTATTTCATTTATTGTCAAGTGTATTAAATTGTGTCAACTAAGCACCCAAAATACGAGTCTCTCCATAATCCTCAATTTAAAATGGCATGTGATCGACCAGCACGCTGGTGAAACGACATCATTTTGGGTTATTTTCGGCAACATGGGATAAAAATTGAGCAATTGAAGTAGTTATTGGACTAACTCATTCCAAAAATAGCTATGGGAATAAATCATCCCAAAAAATATTTATGAGACTAAATAAAAAAGATGCAAAATTATGGGATAATTTGGAATTTAATCCCTATTTTTTAGTATATTATGGAAGACAAATAAATTTATTAAATTTAATCATAATTATTAAAGTTATATATGAGATTTATTAGATAAAAAATATTAATGTGTACCCATTCATACACATCTATTAAAAATAAATTTTATTAATTTTAAAAATTCGAGAATTGACACATAAGAAAATTCATGAGAGATTTTTTTTTGAAAGGTAATCCAGTGTTTTTAGAACCGGGTTGAACTAGGAACTGACCATAAAATCGGTCAAATTACCCTAAAAAAATATTTTTACGGTTGAATCGGAAAAAAATTGGCCATAATTGAAAAAAATCGGGAAACAGGTTTTTTATTTTTATTTTACTTTTTTAAAATTTAAAACTTAATCCTAATTTCTATCATTCCTAATTTAAATTTTAGTATTTTAAATTGTGTTGTATGATATTGTCTATGATACTATTATGTTTTTTCCACTATGAAACTTATAAATTATCATTTTAAGGTTTTATAAGTGTATAGTTATTTTATTTTTAATATAATAAACAAAATATTTTTAAAAATAGATAGGGATCATTTTAACGGTTTAACCTCTGGTCCGACCGGTCCAATCGGTTGAACTGCCAACCGATGCCAAGTCCGATTTAATCGTCGGTCCAATTATGAAAACATTGAGGTAATCAATTAGAATAGTTACCTAAGATAATCAATTACAATAGTTCTTTCTACCACCGGACACATGACACATCTTTTTGTCTCACTATAGATCGAAACCACAACAACCACAAGAGGGGGACCACTCGGACCCGCAACCCCACCGCAAAAGGGAGATCACTATCTCACCACAAGGGGGACCACCACAAGAGAGAATATTATTTCTCTCTCCTTATCTCGAACCCAAGACCTCGAGGTCTTGGATAGTGGAGCTCTAATCACTTGAAGTATTCACACTTGACAAATTCATGAAAGAATGGCACATACCTAAAATTTGTCGATTCATTCTAAAATTTGTCATGCCACTTCAAATTCTATTTAATTTCTTATCGGTAACTTTAATTTTCTCCATTCATATACATTTATTTGAGCTCCAAAACATGTTGAAAATCATTTAAAAATTATATCCTCAAATATTTTATTTATAATAATCCCAATTACCATACAACGAAAATATCTTACATACTCCTAAATCATCTATCAAATATATAAGAAGTTAAAAATGATTTCATTTTCGTTTTCTTTTTTTGAGGTGAGAAATTAAGATGAGCCAAATGTGAAAGACGATTTTCCAGGTATTCTTCTTCCCAGTACATCTGACACGTGTTTACCACACCTACTTCCCAAGTGAATGAAGGTGTCGTTATGTGCCCGGTTAAATATCGATTCACGGGACTAGGATGTTGAATATAGCTCAATTGCTATGTGTTGTCGCATGATTATAGTGTGAAACATGTTTGATTTTTCGAATTATAACTAATTAACAACTAAGCAAAGATTAACAACTAGAAAATTCAACAAGCAACAAGAAAGCAATTAGGCAACAAACAAGTTTTTTTGCAAGAGTGAGATGAGGTGTTCGGGTGTTTTTCCTTGTGAGACGATTATCAAAAGATTAATTATGGCATTTATCTCTATTTTCGATTATTACTTAATAGTGATCACTACACAATATATAATTCATGTACTTGGTAAGCCTAGGGTCCGATATCATTTGAGATCCTAGGATCGGGAGCAAAATCTCCCCTTTCTAGCCCGGGTAATTGCACGAATATGGTCCTCTAAATTAACTAACTACCCCGTCCCCGTGTTTTCCCACTTGTATACTTAGTTCAACTCTCCTATATGTTCTTCACTATCCACTCTAGGTGTTAACTAAAGTAGTTAATGTAAATTAGGGGGGTTCCTATGTTTCTATCCAACTCTCTATGCAATAGAGCATAATTAACTCAAATTCGACGAATTAAACCAATACCCAAATGCCTAATCCCGTCTACCCAACTCTCGTTGTAATAAACTAGCATAAACACACAAGCTAATAGCCAAACCCAACCAAATTGAACAAGTAAAAACCCCTAATCTAAAGGATCACCATCAATAGAGATAAACAACCATAATCCAAACAATTTAAACAATCATCATCACAATTCCAAACAACCAAACACAAAGGACCTTAGCCCATGGTGCTACAAGCAATACCCATGGCTAATATGAAAATAAACAAGAAACACATATGAAAACAAGCAATAAACAACAAGTAGAAACAAATAAACACCTTACTTTTAAAATTCAAGCACCAATCCATATAAATTCCATCAATACTCCTTGATTTCTTGCTCAAAACTGAAATGAACACTCTATCTATGCCATCCTATGAGAATCTAAGCTATCTATGGAAGCAAAATTGAAAAACATGTAAAAGTATTAGTTGCAGCTCTAAAAAGTATCACTTGCTCTATCCCATATCTCTGTCCTAGATGCTGAATGATGAAAAAAATGAAGTTGGGCCTCTTTTTATATGCTTTGGAATCAGTTGGCACGTGTCCCTAGGGCTTTTTGGCAGGATCTCTGTTTTTGGGCCAGCTCGACCCGAGCTGGGTTGCTTCGACCTCCAGTTGGTCGAGCTGGCCATAAGTCGCGCACGCGTTTTCATATTTTCGGCAGCTCGACTCGAGCTGGGTTGCTCAGGTCGAGTAGCCCCAAAATTTCCCCCAACTCACTGTACTCCGAATGCTCAAAATCCCGAGTAGATTGGCTCGACTCGATTGACCAGCTCGAGTCGAGTGGCCTGGCTCGAGTCGAGCTGGATGTTTTTTCAGCAATTCTTCAAAGTTGTGTTTTTCAAACCCGTTTCTTGCTTAACTTGACCCGTTCTGCACTGCTCGAGTCGAGCAACACTCTTTCCTCAAGTTTTTTTTGCCAAATCATCCTTGTTTTCCTTTCAAATCCTGCACAATCAAGCATACAAGCATTAGATGAACTTTTTTACCAATTCCAACAATATAATGATCAAAATCATGCAAGAATCATCACATCTAGCTATGAAAGAGCACAAAATCAAGTAAAATCACCACTAATCAACATCCCAAATTTCATGAACCAAGATCCAACAAAAAATTCACTCCACAATTAACCCACCACCAAATCTTGAAATATACACACATATCCATCAGATCTAAATCTCTTCCCACTCAATTAACCCACCACCAGATATTAAAATATACACACACATATACATCACATCTAAATCCCTTCCCACTCAATTAACCACCACTAGATCTTGAAATATACTCACATATATACATATATTATCAACTAATACCAGTTGCCAGATATCAAAACGCCATATCGCTTTTACAAAACAAAAATCAAACCAGAAAATTTTAGCGACGCGTGGTAGTGACGAAGGTGTTGGTGCGACGAGCGGAAGATCTTGACATGTCGGTGCGACACGCGGCAGTGACACGACGGATCTTGGAGGCGTCGACGCGGAGGATCTTGAAAGAGAAAGCATCGGCGTCGCGCGTCTCTTCGTGTCGAACTACACTTCAAGATCTTCCATGGGATAGAGGTTGCGGCGACGGTGCGGTGCTGTGCAGAGGTTGGAGGTTGGGGCGGTCGGGCGGTGTAGTGGGGAATAGTGGCGGCGGAGCGGTGCCGAGGTTGGAGGTTGGGGCGGCGGTGAGGTGGGGAAGAAGCTCCAGAGCCGCTCAATTAATTTTAGAGAGAGAGTCTGGCATTTGGAGAGAAAATTAATTTTGAAAATGAAATGTAAGAGTGAGTGATATATTGATATAATATGGGCCGATAATTTCACATTAGGGGTATTCAAGTCTTTTTAATGTTATTTTGTAGTGGATTGTAATTGAAAAAAAATATTTATGGTGGGTTGTTAGGGGATGGGAAATCTTGGGTTGTAATTTTCTCTAAAATAATACATACATATATTAAGGTCATTGATTTTAAAATTAAGGCACAAGCCTTGATCTTGTTTTCTAAGTGAAAGGCCATATATACGATGCAGTACGTAGGAAACAATTTTGAAACCAAGCCACCAAATTTTGTTTACAATTTATATTGTCTCGTTTCTTTTTAATTATTCTAAGTATATTTAATTTAAAAATTAAGTTATATTTTATAAAAGATATGATTTCAAGTTTTATCTCAATCTACAAGAATCAAATTTCAATATCTTCATGAAATGTTTAAATCTCAATTTCATTAGAAAATATATTTTCTTCCCTATAAATAAAGGTCTCTTCTTTGTGAAATCAAAACACGTAGACAAATATTATTTCATACTTTTCACAACTCATGGATTATTCTCAACAAAGATTAAAGTAATTCTACAAAAGATTAAAGTAATTATATTGCATGCATTTACACCCACTTGAATTTAAGGTGTGGTTTCTTTATTTATTTAAGGTGTGGTTTCTTTATCTATTTAAGGTGTGGTTTCTTTATCTTTATTAAATATTGCGTAAGTATAAACTGTTTATGTACTATAATATGACATGATGTATATGATAAATTATTTACTTGAGCATGATTTGATGATATGAAATTATAAGATTATTGTAAAAAGAAAGTTATGAAAGGCCAGAGGCTGCAAAGAGGTCCTCAGGGAATCTATAGACTGCATAGAGGTCTTTTGGGGAACTGTCCGTGCACATGGCCCGGGATTGCATAGAGGTCTTCGCGAGACCCAGTGGAATTGCAAAGAGGTCCTTGGGAAAACCATTAAGCATAATTTATTATATTAATTGTCCATAATTCACTACTACACATTTAAGCTTGGAGAGCGGTTTTATTTTTTTTTTTAAATAAAAAATTAGACAGTGGTTTGTAACCGTTGTCCAAGAAAATCATTTAGACATCGGTTACAAACCGCTTTGCAAGTTCACTTACATAGCGGTTCATAACCGCACTCCAAGTTAAAATCCCAATTTAAACGGGTTCAGCCCACTGAAGCCCCCCATTTCCACCATTTTTTCGACAAAAAAGGCGATATTTTCCCTCCTCCTCCCTCCCGTCATTGCCTCTCTTGCCGCCCCCTTGCTCCCCTCCTCCCCTACCCGTGCCCCCCCTCCCCTCTACAAGGTAATGCTTAAACTTTTTTTTCTTTTTGTTAATTAATTAGTTAGGGTTATAAATTTATGTGTTATATATATATCATGTTGGGTATATATATATGTCTTTATGTATATATATATATATATATGTTGTGTGGCTTGATTGTTGTTGGTAATTTGTGGATAAATTGTTAGTTTGGAATGGTGATTTATATGTTTATTTAGAGATGAATATATGATATGCACACCAAGTGTTTGATCAAATGCATGTGTAGGAATTTAAGCATAAATTAGGATTGTGATATATTTTTGAGTTTGTTGGTGATTTTTCATGTCAATTTATAGATGAATATATGAAGCACACCAAGTGTTTGATCAAATGCATGTGTAGGATTTAAGCATAATTTAAGATTGTGATATATTTTTGAGTTGGTTGGTGATTTTTTATGTCAATTTAGAGATGAATATATGATGCATATATACCAAGTGTTTGATCAAATGCATGTGTAGGATTTAAGCATAATTAGGATTGTGATATATTTTTGAGTTAATTGGTGATTTTTTATATCAATTTAGAGATGAATATAAGATGCACACCAAGTGTTTGATCAAATGCATGTATTTTAGATAGTTGCTTTAGATGATTGATGATATATATATTAATGTCTTGATATATAAATAAAATATATATTAATGTCTTGAGAAGAAACGTTAGGATTTAGGTTTGATATAGCTTTTAATAAGAAAATGATTAGGAAGATACATTAGGATAAAAGTTGAGATTAAGTATGGTTAGGTATATATACATTAATGTCTTGAGAAGCACTTCATATTGTCTTTCCTATAGACATCTATTTTTCTATATGGATCGAAAGTGGGTTCGAGCAGATCGATTATCAGATGAGTATAGGAATGGGGTGGAAGAGTTTTGTAATCATGCAATTAGACACTGCACCGACCATCGGTACATTCCATGTCCTTGTCCTCTTTCATATTCTTCTCGCTTTCTTCAATTTTCCCATTGTCGCAAATGTACAGGTCCTTCAATTCTTTTCCTCTTAATTTTCCAACACAGTCTTTTCAGATCCTTCTGCACTCTTCTCATGTTGTTATTTAAATATGTAATTGTGGACTGATGATTTTTTTTTCGCGCTTGTACTGTTTTTTTTCATGTGGTAACACATTTTTATTCATAGAGTAACATTTTTTTGTTCATCTAGTAATATATCACGTTGTTCTTTAAATCTGTAATTTTGGACTGGAGATTTTTTTTCGCGCTTGTACTGGGTTTTGTTCATGTGGTAACACATTTTTCTTCATAGGATAATATTTTTTTGTTCATGTAGTAACACATACTCTCTCCGTCCCAAAGTTATTTACCTCATTTCCCTAAAAGGTCCGTCCCAAACTTATTTACCCATTTCCATAAAAGGCAATAAAAGACCTACACCCTTTTCAACTATCATCTCCTAACATCTTAAAATTACATTTCATGTCATTACTTTTACCCACAAATAATAACTTACTTTAATAATAAATTAGAAAGGACTACAATACCCTCAACCAAAAGTCACTTTAAATATTAATAAACAACTCTCACATTAAAACCCACATTACTGACTAACGGCGGATAATATTTCTTAGAGGTACTAAATACAACTCCATGAATGAGCAAAATGAAGGTTGCATTAATGATAAAAATCTCTGGGGAAACAACTAAAAAAAGATTGAACATGTGGGAGGATCCGAACAGTTCCTTTCATTTCCACATGGAGTAATCGAGTTACTTCTTGTTCACGGTCTTTTTGCACTCTCTAAAGGCTAGGAATGCTCGCCATCTGACCTCTTTCATTTCCTATCTTGAAGAGATGCATTTACGTACTTGTAGTATTGGACAAGCTCTCGGGGAAGAATTTCTTTCTTTCTTATTTACGCCTTTCTTTCCCATGATGACTAAGGAATGAACCAAATCCAAAATTTCACTTTGAATTTCGGACCTCAACATCCTGCTGCTCATGGTGTTTCACGATTAGTATTGGAAATGAACGGAGAAGTGGTGGAACATGCGGAACCACATATTGGATCACTCCAGTGAGGCACGAAGAGTGTCAAAAGCAAAGGGATAAATAACTTTGGAACGGATGGAGTATTTTTTAGGTAACACTGTACATATGTCGTTGTAGTATATGTGAATACTCATGTGTTACCATATGAACAATAATGTGTTACCTTGTGAACATTCATGTGTTACGTTATGTTTTAATAGGTGTTACATAAGATATGAAGTTTTTTTTTCAGTATAAAATGTAGTAATATTTACTTATCCATTCAGTAACACATGGAGAATGACAATTTTTTTAAAAATGATAATGTAATTTTTATTTCACGTAATAACACATTTCGTTTCTATAAGTATAATATTTTTTATCATGTAGTAACACATAAAAACTTGACAAAATAAATAATATTTAAAAAAATCATGTGCTCAATAAGAATTGAATATACGACCAAATACATTAACAATAGTCTCAAAATCATTATGCTACAACATCTATTTGATAAATATAACCTTCTATAAATATATATACGTCCTCCCAACCTGAAGTTCACAGCCCACGACCCTTGTCCGACCTATCCGACCCGCACCCAACCCACCCCATGACTCGCGATTTTTTTGATTAATTTGCCTAAATTATAATGTATTGCACATATTAATTGGGTGCAATATTTCACAATAGACTCTCTCAATTTGCAAATTGCAAAGTATATGCATACACATATACACAATCATAAAAACAGGAATATTTGATTGATTTGGCCGCCATTGATGCTTATAACTATACATGCCTTCCTTCCTATTTTATAGTTGCTATTTTCAGGTTTGGTAAGAATTAATTATATGAAAATTATCTCTAAGAAGATGTAGAGGAACAAAAATGGAGAAATCTGCCAATTTCATCTTTCTAAGTTTATTATGTCACATAATTTTAGATAGCGTCTCTCCAATTGTAATAAATGTACAAGAAAAGAATATCGGACCAGATCATAGTACATAAAAGTATAATGCTAATTATTACACCATATCACATAGCATACAAAATCAAACCTCAAATGAATGTGATTTTCCTTTTATATAAACTTTTCTACTAGTTTCCAATGTAACAATTATTTAGGACACAATTTCGGCAAGCATTTGAAAAGCTAATTTGCGAAATAGATGCCGGATCCACAAAATTTTGGTAACCATATATATATAGCAGGCAATGCCTGTGCAGGAATTATATCCTAAATACTAAATTGTTGTGTTCATAATCTAAAACATACTGCTACTTGGAAGGCTGTACAGCACTTCGACTTCTTTGAAATAACCTTATTCCGAATAAACCAGTACCCGAGCTCTCCATGTTCGTTTCCTCAGTCCTGTTTGAACTCCAAGGGCTATTTAGGCCTGACCCTCCAGCAACATTCGAAATTCCATTAAGAGCCTACAAAAACACAGCACTACTGTTACACAAAAGCATGCAAAAACACATAAAGAGCCTACAAAAACACAGCACTACTGTTGCACATTTGCCATTATGTTTTGTCAAGAAGCATCTTCTCATTTATATTTGTAGTACAGGAATTCTTTTGGGCCGGTTATTCATAGCCGGACTTTTGCTCAATACACCCATATGTATTACATTTTTAGCAATTAGTACAATCACACACAAGCGTAAAGTGGGTGTATTGAGCAAACACCAGGGTGTCAATAGCCGCGCCCCAATTCTTTTTTCTAGGCAAATATGCCTATGCACCAACTGCATCATGTAACTCAATTGCATTTGTAAATGGTATTAATTTAATAGTTTTTTTGTTAGAAGGTACGGAGTATTACCTTTTTTTTTTAGAAGGTAGTATTAGTTTTTTCAATTAAGCAGTATTGGTTGTGCACCAATGGTGCAACTTGTGCACTCAAGTGTCATTCTTTTTTCCATAGCATTTTTCCAAGTGTTTTACCTTGAGGCCTGAAGCAGATACTTCACTCTGTGTAGAACTAAGAGGTGGGAATACAGCATTTTTCTTCAGGGATCCATTAGCAGTAGAAGGTGAAGGTGGCTCAGATGATGTGTTGGCAGGTAAAGAGAGAGCCTGAGAAGCACAAAGAAGTAATATGACTGAGTACACAACTAGTACTGTCCCACCAAAACTAAAAAACGGTAGGAATGCAAGAGAGATTTCATAGGCATTTAGAAACTAATTTACGAGATATTATTACCCGGGATGGAGATACTTTTGGCATTTCAAGAGCAGGCCGCGAAGAACTTGATGCAGACCCCTACTTAATCCATTACAGCAGTTAGGAGAATTATTTAAAAATAACAGGAATCAGAGAGCATAGGATTTAACTCTTACCTCAATTTGCTCTGGGCTACGGCTACGGGTACTACCAAGATTGTCCACGAAATTAAGCAAATTCCCCACTCCAGAGTTTATTTCATTCTACAAAGATGATAAAACATTAAAATACCATAACTATAAAAAGTGCTAATAACTGCACTCAGCTCAGGAACATGATACTGGGAGTTATTGTGATACCTGTTTTCCTTCTATCCTGCTAATTTTAGTTTCCTGTGGCATGTAAAGGTTAATTTCAGATCCACTATAAACAATACATTAGTACCGTAAGGCCTCGTTTGGTTCCACTTATTAGCGTGTTATTGATGACTAATATCCTCTAATTTTGTGTTTGGTTTTCTATATGAGTTATTCTTGGAGCACGGTATTAAATGACAACACGGTTTGTGTAATACCCTTTTGGGGTTATTATGGATACCACCTTGGAGCTGGTATCCCTAGTCTCTGTCTGCTCCCAAAATTTTGAAATTGCAAACTTACCCTTTATTTCAAAACAAATTTTGTGTACTGATTTTAGTACATAATACCAAACATGAAATTGATGTATAAGCACCTAAAAATTGATTTCATTATTTTGTAACCAAATGTAGTATGTACAAAGTGGTTCTGTGTTAACACATTTCAGTATTCATAATCACTGATTGTCCAATAATTGAAACCAAACGAAGCCTAAAGGTAGAGTAAGATTCACAAAGAAACTGAATAAAGTAGCAAGGCAAGGGATTAGTCACCAGAGATCGCACAACATGGTGAACAGATTGGACATCTGAACCTATCAGTTTCACATCACCGCGTAATTCAGTAACCTATATAAATTACCACTCAGTAAGTTGACAGGATTTCAGGAAAACCAAGATGCAGATTTGCAATAATCAGCAAATTATTTTGCCTAACCTCCTCTTTTGTTGCCGAGGTATTATCAGCACACTCCTCAATTTTACAATCTACACGATCTATTCTTGACGATAAATGTTTTTTAGTGGCCTGTAAAATTTAAAGGAAAATTTTATAAAAGCAAGGATTTGAAGAACAATAAATGATGAAGAAACATTATAAAACAGATAGATGTAAACATCAAATATCTATAGTTTTAAATCATGTGTGGCTCTCTCCTGAAGGAACAATAACAATCCAGATTCGGAATAGTAAATTAAAACAGTAAACTGAAATCAGATTTGAAAATTTACCGAAACTGAGGAGTAAACACCCTCGAGCTGTTTGGCTACAGATGCACATGCATCATTTAACCCACGCCTTGTTGCAAACATCATATCAGGAAGTTTCCAACCCTGCAAGCATAGTATTAAAAATTGTATCAACCTTTTCCTTTACCAAACAACAAAAAGAATATATATATATATATATATATATATATATATATATAATATGTATATATTCATTCTACCGAATGAGGTCAAGTCTTGTAAACCAAGATATTTTTCAATCTTGTGATTTTTAAATTAAAATAAACATTCCACTAATATTAAAGGGTAGCCTCACTAGGCTTGAGTTTACATCATTGTTTTCATAACCGAACCGTGATCAAACCGGGCAAACCACCGGTCAATGGTTCAACTGGCGGTTCAACCGCTGAAATGATCTCTGCTTAATTTTTTTTAAATATTTATATTTATTTAAAAAATAAAATAAATATACACCTACAAAAACTCAAGATGATACTCAATAACCAACAAATATTAACATGGATCATAACGTCGCATGTCAATAACCAACAAATACAATCATAATGTCACATAAACATATATATTAACTTTAAATTTTTATTTAATTTATTAGTAATGTCCACCCAAATTGCCTATCCAAATTCCATGTAGTCTTCTTCGCGTGTCTATACTTTTGACCAAATTCAAATTACATCATTTCCTATATTGAAACCCCATTTTAATGTGAAACTCCTAGAAAAACTCACTCACCGTCTCACTCTTCTCTCTCTCTCTCTCTCTCTCTCTCTCTACACTATCTTCCCAAAAACACATATCCTTACAACCAGTAGGACCAAAATTCAGCCATTCTCATCAAATTCTCTAATTGATCACAGAATTACCTTCAACAATAGTATTTCAATGAGAAAACCAAATAGAAGACGTGAAATCCAGTGCACTCTTCAATCTCCTTCCATTATCAAAAGCCCCTCCAAACCCCCACAATTCCTAAAACTGACTCACCGCACTGGAGCTTGCTAGCCGGTCACCACCTCTTCGACGGCAACGGCATGATCCATGCCGTTTCACTCACCGGCGCGAATTCCGCCACCAACGCGTGCCCCTTCACCGATTCGCAGAGACCCTAGAATCTTGATTCTTAACAATTTCATTTTTCTTTTTAAAACAATCGGTTGAACCGGTTTTACCAGTTTTGATCGGGTGTGACCGGTTCGACCGTTTTTAGGGAGTTTTTGGACCGGTGCCGGCACCGGTTCTCGGTTCAACCGGTCGAACCGGCTGGTCCGGTTCTGACATCACTGGTTTACATTATTGTAATACCCGTTACTTTTTCACTGGAATAATATCTACTATTTTCTTATTAAATCAGCTTTCAAAATTTTAAGTTACAATACTCAGTCCTAATTGCCACCCCAAATTAATATTCCCATAATCCTGCGGTTACTCTTTTGATAATGGGTAAAAGAAACAGTCAATTTTAAAGCTCAATTAAGGGGTCTCTCTCCTCCTTTTCTCATTATCTCCCTTACACAAAAAGATTGTCGACTCTCTCTTCCACCAAAAGGTTCCTTTCAAACAGAAGACAATCGCTGCCCCTTGTTCCTCACTACTGTTTTTTCCTCTGAAATTTTGCTGGAAGGTAATCTGTACATCCCTTTTCTCCACTGTTTCTTTACTTATTATTTTAGTACTCTGTTTTCTGATCCCAAACCCGCTTTGAGGAAATAATTGTGCATCTGTGAAATGTTGGATTGAGGGCTGACTGATTATATAAAGATTTCCCATGTCTTAAGCAACTTTGGTTGTCACCACTTTTCTTATTCTTTTAAAATGTCAGCAGCAACTCCAAAAGCCATGTATTTGAATGTTTAATTGTTTTATTAAACAAATTGCATTTGAGGAATTGATTTAACTACTCTCATTGTTTCCTAAAACAGAAAGTACTAAGTAGAGATATCATGATACCATGATTTAGTTTTATTTTATTATTTTGTTGAGATTGATATTTATTGAATCTATTATAGTATTTTGAATGTTTTTGTACAACTTCTCATGTCCCTCTATTATTTTTTGGGACAGAAGTTTGGTTTCTTTTTTTTATAAACCAGATTATATTGATTTAGGAATTTGAAAGGGTATTGTTCGAGACTTATGTCAAAATCGATTTGGGGATTTAGGATTTTTTATTTGGGAATCTTGGGTTTTGAATTAGGAATTTCTTCGTCCTAAATCGTTTATCCAGATTTATAATTAAGACCTTAGCCATTTTTAAACCCTTGCTATTGTGTCCTTAGACCTGTATTAAATCTCAAATGGCAACAATATCAGTTCTTAGCTAGTAATCAGATTCTACGCAAATTAAATTTATACGATTATCAATGCAAGACGACGACAATTACGAGGACTGAGGACATATTTGTACGAGGCTTCTACCTATTATTTCTTGCAAGCATATTCGAGGTGGGATTTTCTTTCGATGTTCTACAGTGGTTAGTAGAACAAATTGTTCATTGTTTAATGTTCTACGTGTTTTGTTGAATGTGTGTCTCCTACGTGTTATGTTCCATGTAATTTTATGTTCCATGCTATGATACACTACATGATATGTGCCATGAATTCTATGTTATGAAGTCTAATAGCCAAGGACTAGTTCACGGATCCGAGACCATATAAATTGTCCTCGCGAATGAACAAGGTCTTTATATGATCTTGGGAAGGCCCACAGTGCTCCATGAGAAATTTTATGTGTGAGAATACCAAAGTCATTAAAACGGCTTTGGGAAGGTTCACAAACTTTACGTGTGAGAATACCAAAGTCTTTAAAACGGCTTTGGGAAGGCTCACAACTCTACGTGTAGGAATACTAAAGTAAATTAAACGACTTTGGAAAGGCCTACAACTCTATGACAAATTCTATGTGATTAAATTAATGATATTGTTTCATGTTTGCTTTGATGTGTACAACTCATGTTTAATATTTAACTTGAGCAACTGAATCCCACTGAGTGTGAATGCATACTCACCCCATCTATTTACAAATTTCATGTTGAGGAGTTGGGCGATGAGGAGGGGGATGGACGACCCCTTAATTGAATTTTCTTTTAAATGTTAAATAAATAATAAAAGTTTGGATGTTTCCGCTGCTAAATTAAAGTATTTTTAAACTAATAGCCGTTGTACTTTACCGTTATGGATTTGAAATTCAAATTTAGTCGCGCTCAAGTTAGTTATTCTAACTACTTTATTAAAAGTCCGTTTTATGAAAATTGGGGCGTTACAAATATAGTCAGAACTTATCCAAACGGTAATTCTAAACACCTAAAAGCAAAAGATATTCTGAAATTGAATCAATACACACTTAATGAGAAAGCAAACAGAAAGTGCATAGACAAAAAGAGGCAAGATTTTAAGCAACTTGGGAAAAATATGATCTATAAAAATTTGTGAAGTGTTTTATCAAGTGAAACCAGAAATATAACATTACCTTCCACCATAAGTAGCCATATCCAACAACTACAACAATAACAACTACGCCATATTTGCCAGAAGCTGCAGAAAATAGGAGAAGATACAGTCATTCAATTGTACAACCTAAATTATTTCCCAAAGCATAATAAGATCAAGGTGAACATCGAGAGGCATCAAAAGATTCAAAACTTATATACAGCTAAAGTAGCAGCAATAGAGGGTTGAATCTCAAACAAGTCCAACTATGCTTTTTTGTACTTTAGAACAATATCATAACAATAGTAGAAGAGCAAGCTTGCACCATATAACAAAAAATCTAGCATCTGAAGACAAGATGCTGACGGAAGTTCTTTTTTCATCAACCGCAGCAATGTATACAGAATTTAAGCCAGTTTAATTACCAGAAAATCTAAAACATAAGAAGCATCACTCCTTTTCTTTTTTTATAGGAAACAAAAAGTTTTATATTTAGAGAGAAAGTGTAAGGGATGAGAGATCCCTTTTAAAGGTTATGATGAAGAGATGCCACAGATTACTGTTATCACTTAAAAGCAAAGCACCAAATCTCTAATTAAATCCGTAAGCATTAGATCAATCTTACATGAAAAAGATGCATATAATACTAAAAAAAACCCAAGCATACAGTAAATGTATTGCTTGCCTATACCATTATAATTTGGTCGCCCGTAAGAAAATTCATGGCAGAAGAAAAGTGAAAAATGAAAAAATACAAATGCCAGCGCTAGAGAAGAAGTGCCCAAACAGAAAATGCATGATGCGTATAGAATTTCATTCAGTTGATAAGAAAACATGTGTTGCTTAATCTAAATTGCTAAGTGACCTGATCGATTTCCAGTAACAATAGTAACAGATCTGTTTGATGCCAAGAATTGAAGCTCCTCACGCAGGCTATTAACCTGTAAAAATATTTAAAACTCAATCAGTTTTTTTTATAACAGAATTTGTATAAGTTTTAACAGGCCAATGTAACATGGCCAAAATAGATGCAAGTCACAGCCAAAACGTAATTATGACAAAGCATGCTAGAAAATTATCACAAGTATGACCAAGAGAAGGAGATCAAGAAACTATCAGAACATATTTATTATCAATTGTATCATTTTATTTATTTCTGTATGGGCCAACTGATATGTACGCTCTATATTGATACTCAAATAATATTAACTTAAATTAAGCAAGCACCTATCACCATCAAATTATGATGCAGCAAGTTTTCTTGATGCCGAAGTTCTCTTCTACCTTTTCATCAGCTTGACTTTAATTAAACTGAGGCCCATGAATAAATCACAAACCCTCTGTAGTCAATACCTCAGAATACGCTACTTAAATTTTCTCCTCTTTAAGAGTTCATAGACAACATTGACAGTTGTATAGCCAATAACAGTTCTGCCCCTTGACTCAGCAAATGGAGTAAGAATAAAAACATACAGATACTGTATCCATACCAGATAGTGTGCAGTGGTTAGTGAACTCTAAACTAGTTTGAGAAGTTGTGAAACTAGAACAGTTAAAGCATAAGAAGGTAGAACACAGAAAAAATGACACCAAATATACCATTAGAGAAAAAGGCAAGCACGTAATCTTAGAGAAAATTAACTGCAAACCTGTTGCATCAAAGTATCATTCCTAGGTTTGGAACTTGATGTTGTTTTATCATCTTGTTTAAGTTGCTTCAGGGCAATCTACCAAGAAATAAAGTAAAGTTTCATTAGGTTGGCCAAAATACTACACTACACGTTCTACACAAGTTCAACTGCCAATACCAAAATTACCTTAAATGCACCGGATAAAAAATCAGAAACACCAGATGCTCGTCCCTCTTTAGCAAGAACTGACCCCACAAGGCCTGCATATATTGAATTTTCTTATCAAAACATTCTCTTGAAGACTGCACATAACCAATGATAATAATCTGCATTTTAACAGTAGAACAACGACGGAATGCATCAAAATTGCACCCAAATTCAAATTAAAGAATAACGATTTAATATATAGAAACAGTTTATAAGTAGCAATTTCTTGTCCTCTATGGTTAAGGTAATATTAGCTCCTCATCCCACTGATTGTATACCAACGCAAATACCAGTTTATACTGACACAACAAACCCAGTCTATAAACCGATTAAAGGAGTGAATATAACTGTTCACACACAAAAAACAACAAAAACAAAAAACATGGAGTAGTAAACAATATATTCAACCTAGCTAATAAGTAATATCATCAGGTACACTCTAAATTTCAGCATAAATTAAAACAATGCAACACCACCAAACTCCACACGCCAACATAAATTGAAGAAAAAAAATACAAAAACAAGCAGTAAAAAACACAAAATATGTAAACTTCAGAAAATTAGAACACAATTGTATCAATTAAGAAATCACTTACCTGCACCAACGATGAGCGTGAGCTTGCCGAGGGAAAGCGCCATCAGCACTGGGGATGTAACACCGGTGATACTCAAATGAAATTAACAGAACGATCAAACATTAAATAATTTTTCCACGCACAAATTATAGGATCAAAAAACGAAATTAAATAATCCGAGAGTGCAAGAGGATAGTGAAGAGCTCCAAAAACTTCAAACACAGTCTCGAAATATAAATATGAAAGAATCTGAATTGAGTTGATTCTTGAGCGAAACGAAACCCTATGTTAGTATCGGACGTAACAAAAAATGGAGTGGCTGTAGGGGCAAAAAAGTCAAGAACTGCAGATGAGAATTATATTTATGTGGGTGGGGTGGGTATTGGCTTATTGGGTTGGGCTGTGTTTCTAACAAAATAGGATAGGATTTTGGTAACGAATAATTCCTTTTTTGAAACTATTTTGGAATAGTTAGAATCACTTCTTTTTTAAGTTGGTGTGAGATAAATTTTTTTAAAAAAAAATGTATTTGGTGGTCCATTAGAGATCTAAAACACCACCTAAATACCCAACAATCTCAGATAATAAATGGGTCGGGATCAAACCAATTTTTTTTTTTTAACAAATACTTGTGTGCACTTTTTGCATCAATTTAAAATTAGTGCAATTGAATTTTTATTTTTTTTAAAGAAAAATTTCCACCCAGCCTCTACCCAACTCGAACCCGACTCAAGTGGTTCATGATTCACACAATCCAAATGGTTCATAATTTACGGTTTAGGACTTAAATTTAAGGTATATAGTTTAGGGTTCATGATTCATTCAAATTAAAATTGAATTCAATTACACCAATTGCACAAGGTGCAATTGATGCACACAAGCATTACTTTTTTTTTTATTGCATTTTCTAATTTTTCTCTTTAACGAGAGATAAATGTTAAATCATTCAAAAAAAGAAAGAGAGAGATAAATGGTAAATTAACATCATCTTTCGAGATTTGTTTAAAGTACTAGATGAAATCCTATCTTGATAAATAACAATATCTCTTCATCTTTCTACAAATTATCAAATGAAATAGGTAGTTTGAGCTTAAGTAAATCGCATTTGAACATAAACCTCAATTTCAGTTTGAATTAATGACTTTGAGGTACAAAAAATAGGAAGCAATGACTCTAAGGTACAAATGCAATTTTTAGTGACTTTAAGGTACAAAAAAAATTGTATTTTGTTTGAAAAAAAAAATTACACTTTGTACTTGAGAGTCACAAAAAAGTTACATTTGTACCTTAGAGCTTTTTGTTCCCCAATTTTGTATCTTAGAGCTTTTTCCCCTTTGAGTTTATGTGATTTTTTTTTTTTTTTTGAATTATAGTGAATTAAAACGGTTGTTTACTTTTTTGTGTAGTTATGGATAGTTTTGGCGGTTTACCATATTAACTCTAACTAAAAATTATATTTTTGTCTTTCTATTTCGAAAATCGAGCAATTCTGTTTTTTTGTTCGACAATTATTGTGACCTGGTTTTCGAAAAAAGGACAGCCGTGTAGCGGATGTGAATGAGGTTCTTGTAAATTTTCTTTTAACACATTATATAATTTAAGAGTAAGTTTTGCGTGAGACTTCTCACGGTGAGACATAATATAGTTTGGAAATGACGCTTTAATATTTTGAAATGGTTCGATGTATTAGTGTGCTAATTTATGAACAATCTCATCATTAGACATTCCAACCCAAGTTTTTGCCTAATTTTAAAAAAAAAAAAATCAACTCCATTTTAACAAATAATGTATCAAATTAGATTTTCAACAATCTTTAATTAGATATCCATATTCCATGTATAAATTTTGAGGCACTCTTGTGTGAGACGGTCTCATGTATGAGACGGGTCTTATCCTCAACCCATATTATACTAAACTAGACGCCCATTTATGCTACCCTAGAGAAAATCCCAATTTACCCTTAATTACCTGACTAGTGCTAAAAATGATATATTCAAAGCAAAAGTAGGAGGAACAAAGGAAATAGCATGAATTCTCATTCTGGTAGCAATTTTAGTGGGATTTTCCCGGAAAAACTAGCCCACAATCTATATTTAACTCCTAATGTTATATAACCAACTAATCACACTGCTAAATTCTACATACATGTGATTATACACATATATCGATACCTCTGCTATCGTTCAATTGGAGGTGTGAATTGGTTGATTCATTCAATTGGTAATGTGTATTAGTCCCGATGCAAATGCTTTTCTAGAATGGCGATTCGTTCAATTACAGGTGTGAATTGGTCGATTTTTTATATCAAAATCCACTCAATTTCAGCGGATTCCAATGAGTTCTCTGCCTTTGCCATATTACAAAGGATTTTGCCACTCAAAATTCAGTTTTAGATCCTCTTCGATTGAGAAGAAGCTGCAGAAGAACAATGTTTCTCTTTCACTCCTTAATTTGAGGAAGGGATTTTGGAGAAGCGAAAGAAAATAGGAAATGGTCAAGCGGATTATATATATGGTTTTCTCCATGTCATTAACTAATAATATGTTTGGTACGAGAACTTTTAATATTAAGTCTTACCGATGGGTTTTTACGTACTGTAAGTATTTGTTCGGTAGTATTCAATATCTCGTCAGGAGTATCAAAATTGTTATCACAAAATTATTATGTTTATCATAGTATAAAAAATTGTTCGACTATTTCAGTGATATCATAATGAATCTCATACTATAAACAATATCACGATATTTTAATTAAGTTTAAAGTATCAAATATTTGACTAGAAATATCAAGAAACTCTTATTATGGTATAAAATGTTAAGAGTATCAAGAATCACAATAGGAGTATTAAATATTTGGTGAGAAGTATTCGATCCAATTAAATTTGTCTAATGATGTTTTTGTTTAGTGTAAAGTATTAGATGGCTATCAATTTATAACTCAATATATTATATCCAATAAAATGCATTTTCATTCGATTATAATGGTTTCTTGCCAGTTTCCATGGTCCAAAACATCTACTAATCAAGAGTATCAAGAATCTCTTCAGAAGTATCAAACATGTGGTCAAAAGTATCAAAGTTATTTATGTTTATAAAAAAAATGTACAATCTAAGCTATCCATATTTCTTACAAGAAAACAGTAAAACATTATTAGATTTATGTTTCAGTGTCAACATTTCATTAAAAGTATCAAAATTATATTATAAGTATCAAGAATCTCTTGAAGAGTATCAAAACTCTGACCAGGGGTATTAAAACCAAGTAAAAATGTTTGTAGAAAATATAAAGTAATAATGTTTTGGTCAAAAATATAAAAAATATAACATTATATCCAATAGACAAATTCACCAAATTTTTATTGAGAAACAATGCAATCATCTTTCAAGACCCCGCACAACATGAATACTAATTGGACTAATTGTTTTCTCATTGAATGCTAAAATTATAGTATCAGACTATTAGATATCTGTTAAATTCTAGAGTATCAGCCTATCAGGTCTCCTCCTCCTCCTGCTGCTTCTTCTTCTTCTTCTTTTTTCTTTTTATGTGCAAAATCATCTTCAACGTCTACTTCTATAAACTGCTTGCTTCATTATTTCTTCTCTCTCTTCTTCTCTATAATTAAATTTAGAGTTTCAATGATAGAATCAAGAGTATCACCAATTAGCTCAGGCGTATCACAGATAAGTCCAGGAGTATCAATATAGTTATACCTTTTGTGATCTACTTTAGCAAACTTCTTCTTCATTCTTCTTTTTACTTTGCAGCTTTTTTGTCCTCCACGATACCTCCTCATGCAAGTTTTAGGGGGTGCTTGGTGAATTTAAGGGAATGGAAAATGGTATGGGTTTGAGAGATGTGAGGAACCAAAGTCATACATCCCATTTAGTACACGAATGATTGATTTCTCAAAAGTTGGGTTTCATTACATTCCTCACGCCATATATCAAACATATTTTATCATTCCATTCACATTCTTCATACTCTTATAAAGTGCTCAACCAATCACTCTCTTATATTCTTCAGTTTCTCTAAGACAATTCTTGTGCTGCTCAGGATTATACATGTTCATACGTGTAGTTGAGAAAATTTGATATTATAGACATAATTCTGATCAAATTTTGTTTGTCTACGCTGATAGTTTATATTCAATAGCATAAAAGAACTAAACTGTTACAAATTTATAAATCATAAAAAATTGATCAAAGATTATGCAGGAACTTATAGCTATGTCAAAGATAAGGATCACTAATTTCCTATGTATCTAAAGATAAGTCAATCCACAGAAAAAACATCAAAAGTGTATTCAATAAATTTGGTATTAGACAGTAATAAAACTAGAAAACATATTACACTACAAAAAAACAGCGTATTAGGGGCGGAAATTTTGGGACGGCTAAAATACCGTCCTTAATTAAGACGGTTTAAGGACGGATTTGGGACGGTTTAAGTCAACGGTCAAAACTGACCAAATTTGAGACGGTTTCGTAAACCGTCTCAACTTGAGACGGTATTTGGGACGGTTTTGCCGTCCCACAATTCACTGGTCGAATTAGGAGCGGACTTGTGACCCGGATTTGAAGTTGGCTTGTAACAGATCGGGTTTTGAGACGGTGTTGAGACGGTTTAGCCGTCTCAAATTCAAATTGTATTTAGGGACGGTAAAACCGTCCCAAATTTGAAGACGTGTGTCGCTCCACCGCCCACTTTGACCAGTCAGATTTTGGCACGATTTTGAAATCGATATTGAGACGGTAAAACCGTCCCAAAACCGTCCCAAAAGTGGAAATATAAACTCAGATTTCACCCTAAAAAATCCACCGTGCCCATTTCCGTCCCAATTTTCCACCGCCCCAATTTTTACTCTTCGTCGCGCTCGAGCCCAGCCGTCGTCCGCCGTCGCACCCGAGCCCCACCACCGTCGCCCCCATTTCCGCTCGCCGTCGCCCCCATCCCGCTCTCAGATGTAAGAATATTTGTTTCATTAGTTATGTTAGGATTTTGGATGGAAGGAGTATATATTATGAATATAGTGTACATGAATATTATTGATGAAAGTTGTTACAGTTACAATGAGGCAGCTATATTCACCCTTCATATATTATTTGTTGAGGATTAAAAAAGCCATGTTAAAATAAGCATAATAGTAGCAATAATGAAACAACCAATTACATAAGTCTAAACCATGTACTTTTCATGTCTTAGCAAACCAGAGGGTTGGAACTGTCAATATACTGCATAATATACTTGTTTCTTGAATAGAGAATCTAGGTTAGCATAGTGGAAATAAGCACAAAATGGCCTAACACTACGAAATTCTGGGAATAAATGTGATTTTACAACTATGCACATTAAAAGAGATGTCTTTTGGACTACATGTTAAGAGAGGAGTCAAAAACTACTAAACAAAAGATCAAGAAAATTCCACACTGGGTCAATTAAATAGCCTATCTATGTCTAATAATTATCCTCAAATGGAGTCATCATGTTCTACTGCAAACTCGAATATATATATATATAGTAGTAATGAGATGTTGAAAAAGAAAATGTACATTTGAGATTTTGGTTAAGTTTTTCTCATATCAGATCCAACTTGTATATATTTTCATTTATAAATATTGAATTTTCATATATTTTTGTATTAAAACTAATTAATTTGTGTGCCGGCCACACACTTGATACGTGAGATATATAATAGTTCTAATTTTAATAATGTATATATTAATTCGTTAAATATTAGTACGGTTTTTGTTTCTAACTATTAATTTTCAGATGAGTGAACAAGATGGAGATGATGTTCCCCAATGTTCCGGGGAAGGTTCTAGTAGGAGTGTAAAGAAGAAGATGGTGCTTAGACCGTACGTGCCATATCCTTCCATTCCCTGCTCCTCACAGTCTCCCACACATCACCCTGTGACTATTAATGACGGGCATCTTGTAGTTGGTATCGATATTGGGAGGTAAGTAGATTTTTCTTTTAATCATACATTTAATTATGTATTTCTCGATTATTTTTTAATTATTATTGAATTTACAGTATCATACCTGGGCATGAGACAACTGTGAAAGTCACGAACGCCATTGCGGATGGAGGCATAGCTCTTGGTGCATATTCTTGGAAATTTGTGAAAAGGGATATGCGCAAAATATATTTTGACGAGTTCAAGGTATGTAAAACTACAAGTTATAATTTATTTTAATATAATATTATATATTGATTTTATGACATTCTTAATTAATTTGAATGTAGAAAGAGTGTGTTTGGTGTCCCTCAATTGATGGTATGATATACAAGGCGTTCTGTGTCATTGCTTGTGCCCGGTACAAGGCGACCATGTATAAGTGGAGACTAGAGTGGAGAGAAGGGAAGTTGGACCTCACCACTAAACTTCAACCGGGCGTCTGGAACTTGTTGACTGAATATTGGAGCTCAGAAGAGTACAAAAATATGTGCAAGCAGAATCAGAAAAATAGATTGTCTAATCCCGATGGTAATGGGATAGCGATTCATCGGGCGGGGTCTCGATCTATTTTGGAGCATTCACTTGCAATTGTGAGTAATAAATTTGCATTTGAATATATGGCATATATATTCTATTTAATTTAAATTAATACATGTATTTGTTTATTAGGAGCGGACGACAGGATCGCGTCCCGACCTTCTAGAGACATTGAAAATTTCTCATCAGTTTAATGAGGAATTAGAGAGATCCACGTACCACCGCACTACTGAGCTACACGTAAGATATTATAGTCTTTTGTGCAATTTGATTTGATAATTATTTTATTATACACTGGTCATAATTAAATAAATTGTATTTGCAGAAGAAACTCAATCGGAGGATACAAGAGGCCCGGGACCAGTCAGAGGCTCAGAGACAGACATGTGCCCAGGCTGAGGCAAGTGGATCACAGATGCCTCCTCCACCACCAATCAATACTGATGAAATCTATCTCGAGGAGGTTGGAGTGGACAGAGGACGGATCGTCGGAACTGGTAGGATGGCACTTGCTATACGAGAGACGCAGACGATGCCCTACCCCACACACGCCTCCAGTTCACAGACGTCCCCCTCGATGGTTGATCCCGCAGCAATTATAGCTGACTATCAGGCCAAATTTAATTACTTGACCACTCAGCTGAAGCTAGGGCCCGATTATTGGCAGGGTATGAACAATGGTGCTGGTGTTGGTGCTCCTAGTGGACATATACAATTAAATTTGTAAATTTAACGAATTGAATCAAGTGCCCGAGTGGTTGAGCGCCCGCCCCGTCGCACAACCAACCCGGGTTCGATCCCAGGCGAGAGCAAATTTCGCTCTTTAATTCCCAAGCCTGGTAATGCTTACATATTATATGGTACGGTAGCTAGTTGTTTGTGGCTCGGGGCTCAGGTGGTTCGATGCCTGCTCAGGCTAGCTAGCGGCCCAGGTTTGAACCACCAGAGCCAAATTTTTTTAAAAAAAAATCGAATTTGGGACGGTTTTACCATCTCGAATTCGTCTAAAAAATCCACCGATTTTTTTAATTATATATTTATTTTACGACGGTTTAGGGGCGGTTTTACCGACCCAAAGTTCGACGATTTAGGAACGGTTTTTGACCGTCCTAAATTCCAGCGATTTTGGGACGGAAAAACCGTCCCAGTTTTGGGACGGTATTAGGGACAGTTATACCGTCCTAAATTAAGTCAACTTTGGGACGGTTATTATGTCCCAGTTTTGGACGGATTTAGGGATGGTTTTACCGTCCTAAATACATATGGGTTTGGGACGGTTGTTTGACCCGAAACGGGGTGGATCCAGGTCGATTTGAGACGATTAAACCGTCCCAAATCGTCCCAATTTGAGACAGTTGTAACCGTCCCAAAACCGTCCTTGATTGAGACGCTTTCGTTGAAAAAACCGTCACTCAATTAGAGACGCCCATTTTAGAGATGGAAAAAAAAACCGTCTCAAGGCCGTCTTAATTGGAGGTTTGAGACGGTTTTCCGTCTCAAATTCCGTTCCTAAAACACAATTTTTTTGTAGTGTTAATTGGACTTCAGTAAAGTATATATCACATTGACATGATAAAATACTCATTCTTTAAAAGAGGCAATGATACAACGTAATACAGGAATGGTCTCTAACTACTGTACATCCAATTAACCCTGCATAAGAATTGAAACAGAGCATATTTACGATTTAACTACACTTATTTCAAGCAACACTTACAAAGACATGGACGTCAAAATAGCACGTATATTTGCATATGAAGGGAGATATACTAAATGGAGTAACTATTTACTTGTTCATGCATTATTTATACTCTGAATTTCTAGTGGAAATCTTTCTCCCATTCTACCGTAAAATCACTGAATAAACAAATTGCAAGTCGAACTTACTATATAAACAGGGAATTAAGTAATAAAAAGAAAATTACAAAAACAAAGTAAGAATTTGACCTAGGTAAAGAGATGGCGTTCGTGCGACGGAGGCGGCGGCGGTCAGAAACAACACAAATGGAAAAGAGATATAAGGCAATATCGCGTGGCGGACGACAAAGAAACGCCGACGAAATAAAGTTTGAGAGAGACGCTATCAGAGCGCTGATCTGAGTGTTGAAGCCTTGAGGGCATATTGGGTAATTTATTTTTGAAAAAATTACAACTAGATACAAGATTGAGTAAATCATTACAACTAGATACAAAGTGCAGAAATTTGAACTAAAGTACGTGACACTTTAGTTCAAATTTGAACTAAAGTGCAGACATTTTCTGCACTTTGTATCTGGTTGTAAGTTTTTTGGTGATTTTGTAGTGGAATGTTCTTCTCCCTTTATTTTTTTTGGGTCAAGCTGTCAAAATAGTATTTGGTTAATTTGGTCAAGTCGGTACATAATGGGTCAAGTATGAGACCCGTCTCAAGTATAAGACTGTCTCATACGAGTTTTTGTCATAAAATTTTAGATATAAAATACAATTTCTTTTTGTTATTTAAACTGTTTTTTTTTTATTTGAATATGTTGTTTTTTTTTAATCTGTGTCACAAATTACACCATTCAATTTTTTTTTATTAATATACCATGGACAAATTTTCAGTGTCATATATTGTTTGCG
The DNA here is from genome assembly GCA_037126765.1 of Stenogyne calaminthoides. Taxonomy (NCBI): domain Eukaryota; kingdom Viridiplantae; phylum Streptophyta; class Magnoliopsida; order Lamiales; family Lamiaceae; genus Stenogyne; species Stenogyne calaminthoides. Next base: position 5,588,502 of record JBBCBC010000040.1, read on the forward strand.
AGTGGGTCTCATGTGCACCCGGTGGCACCGTGCACTTATAGTATATTTTAAAAATGTGCAACTATACAAAACAGAAACATGTCACTATTCCAAACAGAAACATACAATTATGTTATCATATTAACAGTTGCACTTTCTTGTGTTAATAAGTCGTATTTTTCAATATAACAAGTTGCACGCTTCTAAAATACAATATGAGTGCACGGTACACCCAGGTGCATATAAGATTTAGCTATTGTTGGCGGTCGTTCCTTAAAAATGAATGTGAAGTGGCTTTTTGTAATTGATCACCAAACATAAGCATAATGAGTAGACAGTTGGATATGTTGAAAGGTAATCACTGGGAAAATATGGACTTTTTATATTAAATGTTTTAATTCTTCCTCAAGTGGACCCAATGTTTTATTTATAGTTATACAACTATTTTTTTGCCATGCAATGCACAACCTATTGTAGTTTTATTTTTTGTAGTTTGTAAATAAAAAAAAAAAAACCTGAATGCATAAAATAAAACCGTGTATATTCATATAGCATATATCTCGTCCAGATTTTAAAGATATGATAGTGTATCTTGCTAGCGAGATCTTCAAATAGATTTTGATTACCCTAATTGCCTTAATAAAAACCTAATTACATATATGCTCTCATTTTTTTACTATCACATACACTTTCCTTCTCTAATGGCGTCTACACTCAAATGTACGCGCAAAGCTCTGTTTAGCACCAATCACTCGACCGCCGCCGTTGTTGCTGCAGCAGGGGACAACATTGACGATTTGGAGGTGTTCGTTGATTTTTTTAATCGGATTCGGAAATTCGGCAGCCAAATATTGTACCGCAGGGTTCTGGATTTATTGCTCTATTGCAAACAGGGGGAAATTGCAGGTTCTGATATTTATGATGAAATTGTTGAATTGTTCGGGAATCGCGGAGATCTCGTCTCATTGTTTGAATCGATCGTACCAGAGCCCTATATTTCACAGAAGAGAAAAATTGAAGATGGAGAAATTGAGTACGATTGGTGGAATCCGCCGAATCGAATAAGTCCGGAGAGGGCGGGAGGAAAGGGGAGAATTATGAGCAAACAAGAGAAGAAGGATTTTGAAATGGAAGACTTGTTGTGCAAGGTTGATGTGGATATATCGAATCTGGAATCGACTCACGAAAAGGCCGAGAATCTCCTCAAGCGGCGTCGGGATTTATCGGAGGTCCGGTTGGAAGAGCAGTTTACACCGCTTAATTTGGGGTTTATTCGAGAATTGTTCGAAAAACGATCGCTTGTTTTTGGTGATAATGGAAATCCAGTTGGTGCAATTTGGGAGGTGATTGATCTGTTGGAAGAGGAGAAAGTGGCGTTGGAAAAGTACAGAAAAAATATCATTAAGAGGTGGAATATGAGCCGACGATATGAGTTTCACACTAAGATCAATTCTCTGTTCGTTGATAATTGGTTCTATCATTAATAGGTCTCTGACTTGGAGATTAATGTTGTTATCTTTAAGATGTTGTAGATATTATTTTTCAACTATGTGTTGCAAGTTAAAAGTTTTGAATGAAGAGTTTAATTTCTTGCAGTTGTTCCAATGTTCTTGATTTGTGATTTATATGATGATTGATGAGTATATGATCTCTGAGTAATATTACAAGTTTTACCTGTGATGGATCCATTATAGAATGTGATAATATCTTTTAAACTTACAAATGAAAATCATAGTATCATTATGTAAAAATTGTGTCACATCCCGATTTTCGTAGGCCAAATATGCATAGATTTATTAAGAATTTGCAGCAGAAAGCAGAAAAATTCATTAAGTAAATAAGAATTTAAAGATTCTGTTGTAGGATATGCCGAAATAACGAACACAGATTTGGTGACCCAGTTCGTCAGGAATGACTACATCTGGGGGCATACCAAGCCAGGAGGTTTTCACTATTCTTCACGTACGGTTAATACATCAGAGATCCCTTTATATAGAATATAATCTAGGGTTACACAGAATATAATGGAATACCTAAACTACCCCTCCATCAGTTACTTCTTGATGTAATCTAGGGTTACACAGAATATAATGGAATACCTAAACTACCCCTCCATCAATTACTTCTTGATGAAGACACATAAATGTATTTTCCTTCAACACTCCCCCTTGTGCCAAATCAAGAGGGTAGATGGTGCATGAATGTTGTCTCGCTAATGCCCTTGCCAAATAACAAAAGCTAAGTAGGAAAACAAATCTTAGTTGAAGAGAAAAGAGTTACAACGCACCTATGTCGAGACTCCCCCTGAAGTGTACATCTCTCACTTGATAAGTATGTTTATCATGTGAGCTACAAATCTCAATTCTTGTCATATACTTCTTAAGAATTGTTCTTGACAATAATTATGTAAACAAATCAAACATAATTTCTTTAAAGCTTACTTAAGTTACTTGTACCTGATTAAAACTTGTTGGTTCCCATGGTAAATACATAAACCATTTTGGGAATGACCTTTATGTGGATTACAAAAATAACCAACATAAACAAAATCAACTAACACATTATTTAACCTATAGGTGTAAGGGGTAGCTTCAACATTTCTTAAGGGTTACAATTTCATCTGTTATCCCTTTCCAAATTTCTTTAGGGGTCACAATTGCATCAGTGGTCCCTTTAGCATTTTCAATAATAACATAGCAAGCTCATTCAAAGGTTTCTTTTTAGGTATCAGAGCGTATCAATGACACCATTCTGATGATACTGCATTTGGTCCTGAATTAAATCTAGCTAATAAGTTCATTGAGAAGGTAATAATCAATCGAGTGTATTGAGCTAAGTACAATAATGCGCATACTGAACTTATATAGAGAATTTCAGATCCCAATAGCTCTTTGTCATCTTTCTTTAGACGAAATGGATCTTTCTTTAAATCCATACTTCGATCGATCATGGGAGTGCTAACCAGATGCATCTTGTCCATGTTAAATTGCCTGAACATATTTTGGACTTGTGCAGATCGGTGGATAAGTTTCCCACAAGCTCAATGTTCTAGTTCAAAGCCTAGACAAATTGAGTTGTCCCAAGATTCTTTATCTCAATTTCGGATTGCAAGTAGCTCATGGTTCTCTTATTTCGTTAAGAGTACCTATTATTTGTGGTTTCTCTTAGTTCATTAAGAGTACCTATTATGTTCATCCATCAACATAAACTGTAAAGCTGAAGCTTGTTTCTTTATAAAACGTAGGGCACTTTTCGACATTCTATAATATTTTCCAATCAAGTAGTCACTTAAGCGGGTATACCACATACGTCTAGATTGTTTCAATCTAAAGTGAGTATTTCAAGTTTATTGCAAACACACTCCGTGGTTTAGAGTCACTTGACCTGGGTAATGGAAAGACCATCAAGTACTTCCATATATATCTCTATATTAAGATCCCCATAGAGATATGCGGTAACCATTTTCATATACTGCATTTCCAACTCTTTGGAAATTATTAGGCTAACTAAGTGGCAAAACGTTATAACGTTAGTTATGTCAACCCAGGGCATAGTTAGAAACATATCAGGACTTTATATTTCTCATTACGCTTTCTGACAAAGACTCATTTATGTCCTACAGGCTTTACACTTGGTCAGGCTAGCACTACCGGACCAAATACATGTGCCTTTGTTATATAATCAAGTTCTTCCTGGATTGCTTATTATACAATTGAGTGTGGTTCGATATCATCGTGCTCTATAATTCCTTGAGCAACAGTATAAGCAAATACATCATCAATCTATGTGCAATGTCTGTCCATCGACTCATATGCACTCTCATAGTATGTTGAGATTTCTTTATCTCTGGAATCATATCAAACTTCGGAGCGTCCCCCAGTAATGATTCATGGACATAACTATAATCAGAGATAATCTCATGAGATGTGTTCTCGATATTGATGATCAATAAATTGAATTATGCCACACCTACCTTTTTGTTCTTTTGGGTGGTGTCAATCGAACCAGGTGGCTTCCCCCATTTCCTTTTGAGAGCCACGGTCTCAACCACACTTCCACCAAGTATAGTTGCAACACCTTTTCTGTGGTGTTGTGCCCCTTATTGGGGACTTTTACCTTACAGACATTTGCAGCTAGTATATGTGACCTAGTCACTTTAGCAATATCAGTAAACGTATCAGGCATCAAATCAGCTACGTTCTGAATATCAACTATTCTTTTTACTCCACTTTCACGTTTTGTGAAGTTGGGGGATCAAAATGAGACAAAGTGGGAATAGACCACGATACTTCCAGTTGTTCCCTTAGAAAATTCTTTTTCTTATCTCCCCCTAACGACGGGAAGATTGTCGCATTTAAGTGACAATCCGCAAATCCAGCGGTAAATAGGTCGCCTGTCAAGGTGTCTAAATAGCGGATAATTGTTGGGGATTCATATCCAACAAATATACATAATCGTCTCTGAGAACTCATCTTAGTAAGCTGTGGGGGCGCAATAAGCACGTATATTGCACAATCAAATATGCATAAATGTGAAATATCAGGCTTAAATCCAGTTACCAAGTGGTACACACAACACTACTACACATTTAGGTTTGCACAGCTGCACTTGGACAGCTCTTTTTTCAAACAGCTCTCCAAGTTATAGCTTGGAGAGCGGTTTTATTAAAAAAAAAAAAGAAACCGCTGTCGAAGATCACTTGCCTGGCAATGTTAATAACCGCCGTCTAAGTAAACTGACAAATGTTAATAACTTCACGTTTTTTATTTTTTATATATATATCAAATATATGTCCAGAACCCCGCTGCGCCCTTCATTTCTTCTCTCCAATTATTCCTCTCCCCCCAAATCGCCGCAAAAACCGAAGACCTAGCTCATCCCTCTCACCCAAATCGCGCGTCGTCGTCGGTTTTCTCCTCCAACCAAATTGTTGTCGTCGTAAATGGATTGACCTAGCTAAACTTCTCCCTCTCCCCCCAAATCGTCAGCCTCCTCCCTCCCTCTCCTCTCCCTCCTGCCCTCCCCTCCCCCGCCCCCCCGCCCCTCCCTCCTCCCCCTTGCCGCCGCCCTCCTCCATATATATATATAGGTATTTTTTCTTTTATATATATGTATATATATGTATATATATTTTAATTAATATATATATATATATATGTGTGTGTGTTTGGGATTAATTGTTAGGATATATATATATATATAAAAAAATATTGTGTTTATATATATATGTTTGAGATTAATTGTTAGGATATATATATATGTTTGGGATTAATTATTGTTAGGATATATATATGTTTGAGATTAATTGTTAGGATATATATATATATATATATATATATAAATGTGTTTATATATATATGTTTGGGATTAATTGTTAGGATATATATAGCTAATTTGTTATGATTAATTGTTGTTATTGTGGGATTAATGTTGGTTTAATTATATTGTTGTTATTATTAGCTTGGATTAATTGTTGTTAGTGGCTTGAATGAATTTTTGTTAGTGTTAGAAATGAACATTTTGTTAGAGATGAATAATGCACTTAAGGTGTTTGATAATATGCTTGTGTGAGGATTTAAGCATAAATTAGAATTAATACATTAGGATATATTTTGGTTATTAATTTAATGAATGGATAGTGATTAATGATTAATGATGATTAATGGTGATACATTAGGATACATATTGTCTTGAGAAGTAACAAAAATTGTGAATGAGTGAAAAATTGGAAGGATTTCAAAATTAGAAAATTAAAATGAATGTAGATTAAGTATGGTTAGGTATGCCTTTAGGTTTAATACTTTAAGATAATTGTCTTGAGAAGCAGTCTTCATATTGTCTTTCCTATAGACATCTCTAGTTCCTATAGTTTATTGAATATTGTTTGTTTTTTGTTTATTAAATGTTGTTTCTTCTACTTTACAGGATCATGTCTCGTTTGCCATATCCCGGAGATGATGGAGATGATGATGGATATTCTGATGGAGATCATGGCGCATATGATCATGGTGCATATGATCGACAGCATCCTGATGACTTGAGAGAGTGTGACACTGATGCTCCCACCACCACTAGCAGCTCCGGGGAGAAGCGCACTCGGGTATAGTCACCATGTCATCTATTAAGAGAGCTCGTAGCAAGGGGAAAACACTTCAGGTAATTTTATTACAATTGAACAGTTTGAAATCGATAAATATATTGATTGATCGTTGAACCTAATTAAATACTTTGTTATTGCAGTTATCGTTCAATGAGTTTGGACAGGCAATAGGAAAAGAGAGTGAGTCGTTGTCCTTCTACATTGGAGCTGCAGTCAGGAGCGTGATCCCTATCGTGCTGCCAGCCAAGGACTGGTGTAGCCCCAAACTGATGTTGGGGAATAATTTGCACGGATCTATTCGGGGTGAATATTTAAATACAAATTTAATTCTTTAATTATTACTAGCATGAATTAATCCTATATTAATTCAAATAATAATCCAACAACATATCATGCATATAATAATTCACGTAAAACCTACGCATGCGGAATTCTACGAGTTTACGTGAACGTACCTCTTGGGATGACAACGGTATGGCTGAATAGACTAACCGTAAGGACTTCCCAAGTATTCCCTTAGTCCTCGTTCGACTATCAGGTGGAAGGACTCTTGTGAACGATGTAACAAAAGGAAAATAAAATATGTTGCACCACCTTTGTGGATTTACTAATTTTTCCAGCACATGGAATTGTACACTACTCACAATTGTCGTTTTTCAAAAAAATACAATTTGTCGACGTTACAAAATATTTGATATTTTATCGACGCTAATATTTTTTCCGAAAAACCAATTTTTGTGTGTTACTGGGAATGAACCATTCATCCCCTATTTATAGAGGCTAAAGTGGACGAAAATTTTGGCAAAATATGATGTGGGAAAATCTTTTCTTGATCTCCAAGAAATCTTGAATATATCTCATATATTCTTTTTCCCATAATCATAATATTCCACAAAAATCCCACCTTATCTATTTGCTATGGAATTCGATTGGGGTCCAAGATTCCAAGATTTGGATCTTCTTGAATTTATGAGATATTCTTGTATTTCAAGAAATACATATCTTCCATAACATCTTTTCAAGAAAATCAAGAAAATTTTTCTTGCCCACTATATTTTCAAGATTTTCAAAATTATCATTATAGATAACCAAGTGGGAGATTTCTTGAATTTAATGAGATAATCTTGTATTCCAAGAATACATATCTTCATTCCATAACAAAATTCAAAGAAAATATTTCTCCCATTATATCTATAAATTTTGAAATTTTAGTTGGAAAAATAAGCAACAATATTTATTTTATTTTAATCACCTTTTCAGTTAATGGACTATATGTTGGGCTACTCAGGGGGCCTTTAGGAGAATTAAGATTGGACCTTCTAATGGACCTTGAATATCTAATATTGAGCCACAATATAATTCAAGCCCATAAATATTAATTAATCCCACTATATAATTAATATTGCACTATCTATCTTAACCCATATTACAGTCAATATGGCTCCCTTTATCATTATTTCCGTGTTTAAGATTATCTAGCCCATTAATTAATTCAAGCCACCAAAATAACTTTCCATTAATTAATATCTTATATCCTTGGTCAAGGAAACGGTTCAACATTATTATCCATACCTAAAACTAATTCCACTTGCAAGATTTGGTATGATAAAGCTTATGAACCTCCCAAGGGCAAATCGAACAAAGCGTGCTTTGCACACGATTCTTCAGTATTAAATCTTAGCAATCACATGTGACTAATAATATTGCCCAAGATAAAAAGTATTGAATCTCGTTGATTCGCTACCCATGATAAGTCAAAGCAATAGTTACCAATCCCACATGATCCTATTTAAGGGACGAAGATTAAGAAATAACGAACCATCGAGGTCTAATTCTTCCTTGTTCGATTCGGAAGAATTTATCCTCCTCAGTAGGTCCTATTCGATTACATCACCATGCACTAGTGTAATCTCTTGGTCAAGACAAGCCAATCCAGCCTTACACTTCAACCTTTCATGATGGGTTGTTCATTTCCATCTAGGTCGTGAATGGCGTACTTTTTAGTTACAAAAGGGATTTAAATTTAATCTTACGTGATCTCGGTATCACTAAATTAACTACAATGTAACACGTACGACTTATTGAACAGTTATGCAGTAAATATATGTAACATTAGATAATATTTAAAGCATCAGTGATAAACAATTTATTTCAGTAAATAAGTCTGAAAATTCAGTTTCGATTATACAAAGTAAAAAGCATACTTTCCAGTATAATCCCAACAATCTCCCACTTATACTCAAAGTCTGCTTTTAAGTATACTACAACATGTCTCGTGTAGTCCATGACATCTAATGTCACCTACACGAACCTAATAATTTCTCCCACTTATACTCAAAGCAGATTGACAACGGTCTTGACACCCATTCCTTCCACATGTCTCTCGATTGTATTCAGAGGCAGACTCTTTGTGAATGGATCTGCTAGGTTGTCTTTCGACGTGATCTATGCCACCTCTATATCTCCTCTCTTAACGATTTCTCCTATAAGATGTCTTTCCTTCAGTGTGCAACTGTCCCTAGCAAATATTGCTAGACAAATTCGGAACTCCATCCAAGTCCACTAAGAAGGTCTAGAGCCAAATCGGTTCTTTCACTGCTTCACAAATAGCTACTTACCCGACTTCCATGGTTGAGTCAGTGATGCATTTCTGCTTCACACTCTCCCATTTGATGGCTGCACTTCCCAAATGGAAACACACTAACTGAGGCAGATAGTTTCTGGAATCTAAGTCTGATTGGAAATCCGAGTCCGTGTAACCGATGGGGATTGGACCATCTGGCTGATAAAACAACATTCTATCCCGAGTTCTTTGCAGATACTTCAGAATGTTTTTAACTGCCGTCCAATGCTCTTTTCCCGGGGTTACTTTGATATCTTGCCACTATGCCTACGGCAAAGCAGATATCCGGTTTCGTGCACAGCATTGCATACATAAGGCTTCCGACAGCCGAAGCACAAGGAATGCCTTTCATGTCATCTATCTCCTTTTGCGTCTTAGGGGACATTTTCTTGGATAGATGGATTCCATGCCTGAAAGGTGCAAAACCTTTCTTGGAGTCTTGCATGCTGAAGCGTTTCAAGACAATGTCTATGTATGAAACATGCGATAACCCGATCATCCTTTTCTTGCGATCTCGAGTGATCTTGATCCCAAGGATGTGTCCGGCTTTCCCTAAGTCTTTCATATCAAACTGTTTTGAAAGCCATGCCCTTACGTCTGATAACACCTTTACATCATTCCCGATGATCAGAATGTCATCTACGTATAGTACTAAGAATACCAATTCAGTTCCGACACGCTTTTTATACTCACAACTTTCAAACTCGTTTTGATCGAACCCATAAGACTTTATAACATGATCAAAACATTGGTTCCAAGCTATGGATGCCTGTTTGAGTCCGTAAATGGACTTAATGAGCTTACAAACTAGGTGTTCTTGGCCTTTTTCAATGAAGCCTTGGGGTTGTTGCATACAGATCTCTTTATCAAGACTTCCGTTAAGGAAAGCTGTCTTGACATCTATTTGCCAGATTTCAAAGTCGAAATGCGCATCAATCGATAAGAGAATACGGATGGACTTAAGCATGGCTACGGGCGAAAAAATTTCCTCATAATCGATCCCTTCTTTCTGAGTATAACCTTTCGCCACTAGTCTAGCTTTGAAGGTTTCAACCTTCCCGTCCGGTCCTCTTTTTCTCTTGTACACCTATTTGCAACCAATGGGTTTAACCCCATTAAGTGGTTCGACTAGCTCCCACACTCTGTTATGAAACATAGAACCCATTTCGGCTTTCATTGCTGTTTGCCAAGAATCTGCATCCTTGTCTTGGAGTGCCTCGTCATATGTCCATGGGTCCGATTAAATCTTGTCCGGAATCAAGTCCGAAGACTCTCCTATTCCCATGAATCTCTCGGCTGTCTTTTACAAGCCTCCCACTACGATGAGGTTTCGGTTGTGAAAGTGTGTCGTTTGGTATATCATCTAATCTGAAATTGGCATTGAGGTTTGTCCTCTTAGCTCATTTAAGGTAATCTCACTTCTGGGTTTTCTTTGGTTCATATAGTCTTCTTCCAAAAATCTAAAGTGGGTCTTTGATGACCACCTTCCGATCTTTCGGGACCATAGAACATACACCCTTTTGTTCCCTCGGGGTATCCTACAAACAAATTTTAATTACGATCGAGGGATCCAATTTACCCGCTTCCTTGTCCAACACGTAGGCTGGACACCCCCAAATTCTCATGTGTCTCATACTAGGCTTGCGTCCGGTCCACAATTCTTTGGGAGTTTTGGGAACCGATTTGGATGGCACCAAGTTCAGAATGTAAGCCGCTGTTTCCAAGGCATGACCCCAGAACTACTTGGGAAGATCCGCATCACTCATCATTAATCTAACTATTTCCAAAAGAGTTATGTTTCTTCGCTCTGCAACCCCGTTTTGTTGAGGGTTACGGGTGCGATGATGAGTTGATATACAATCCCTTCATCGATAAGTAGTTCAAAAACTCATCCTCGAGGTATTCGCCCCACGATCGGATCGTAGAGACTTGATACGTTTTTTCCCTATGATTCTCTGTTTGAGCCTTAAATTCTTTGAATTTCTCAAGGTCTCAGATTTATGCTTCATAAGGAAAATATAACCGTACCTTGAGTAATCATCAATAATTACTCATAACCTCCTCTTGCTTTGGTTGACATTGGACCACATACATCTGTGTGAACGATCTCTAACACTTCTTTGGCCCTATTCCCCTTGGCTCCAAATGCCCTCTTGGTCATTTTATCCTCCAAACATGATTCGCAGGTTGGAATCGGTTCAACTTGGAGAAACTCCAGTGAACCGTCTTTCACCAACCTTTGGATCCTCTTTGGATTTATATGACCCAATCTTAGATGCCAAAGAAGTGTCTGCGTTCACGTTTTCTTTTTTGTCGGAAATAGTTGATGTGCTTTATAGGATGCATTTAAATGAGTGGTGTGCACAGTTAATTGTATAGAGATTTTCCATCAATGTCCCGTAACAGATACACTCATCATTTGATGTCATTCTTATTAGAAGAAACTTAGTGTCCTTTAATCGAATTTTAGAAACTGAAAGTGAATTCTTTCTAAAACTGGGATCATAAAGATAATCTCAAAAAAAACTTTATCTTCAAAAGATAGGTGCACTTTTCCCATCGCTTCACCGCTCTCGTAAAGATCGCCCGATTGATGAGGATTTCCTCCCACTAAGTTGTCGGGTCCGTTTGAACCCGTGAAGCCAACATGATTAGTGGATCTCGTATCAACCACCCACGAATGAGAAGTATACGCCGCTAAACAAGTTTCAACAACTAGTGCGTGAGAATTACCTTTCTATCCGTCCCTTTTGGGGTTGGAACATGTAAAACCTCCATTGTCCTCTCTCACCGCAACTTAAGCACTTCCTCTTTGGATTTTCCTTGACACAACAAGCATTCCTCATCTTACCATTGCCCTTGGCAAAAATTGAGTTTTATTGCTTATGGCTTTTGGTCCTCTTTCTTTTCTTGCCTGCCTTTGGCCTAGAAGATGAAGACGGACCACTTGCCGTCAAAGCTTGAGTTTGGTGCCTTATGAACATCTCTGCCGAGACCAAAAGCTTGCAACAAATTAGCTAGCGAGGCCAAAATGCTCAAAAACTTTTTGGGCAGAGAGTGAAGTACCAAATTCATCTGAGTCTCCAGATCATAATCTGCACTCAGAATCTCAAGTTTGTTCAGATGGGCCATCTATTTTGAGGACGTAATCCCTTACGGGTTTGCCCTCCACCATTTTCAGCGATGACATCTCTAGCAAGGTGATCTGATGAGTCCCGCATGTTTTGACTCGTCAGTTGGCTCATCTGATTTTGGTGTGTCAAAAATCCACTTGTGCTTTTGTGCAGTTAGGACAATTATAATTTTCGTTTCCAATCAATATAGTTTCCATACATATTGTATTGACTTTAAGTATAATAACAGTGGATTAAAAGGTAACGGCATTCTGAACTGAAATAAATAACTATATGCATAAACACAAGTATATCACAAGATTCGATCACATGCATCATATTAAAATCTCAAAAAAATATGAACATGGATCAGCCAACATCTCAAAACAGTTTAAATAAGCCACGTGGGATGGGTCATTATTTAAACACATTCAAGCAGGTTACAAACAAGAACAGTTACAAACCTTTAATATCCAGATTAATAGTTGGCTCCCACTTGACCAATATAAAATTGACAGGGACTTCAGGGAAGTATATGCATATCAATTTTATACCTAAGTAATAACCATGATTAAATACAGGATTATTATTTCGCTTTGAACGAGCCTCGTGGGGAGGGTCATCGTCGCCACTAGTAATAACCCACAATCATCCACTTGGAATTCATTCATGTGAAAGCTATCTTTTGACCGTCCCGTGGGGGGAATTTCTCCAAAAGAATTCACAAATAAATAAATCATGGAGGTCAAAATTAATTCAATTTTATTATCCGGAATCAAATTGTCATTAATTATTTAAACATACTTAGTAAATTTTGAAGGTGAGATTTTTCATTTGGGCAATTCTCATGCAAACACATTTAAACAAATAAAGCATAAGATAGCACAAAATAAATCAAGCAAAACAGAAAAATAAACATATTGGGCACAAATTATCCAATTGTCATGGTTTTGATTTTTCTTGGCTTGATCTTGAAGAAACACCATCTCGAATTTCTCCCACTCGATCGTCTCGAAAAAATACTCCATCTCGAAACGCCACGCCAAGTAGCTAGCAAATGGGATGCACACCAAGATCCGGGCCGCCAGCCTTGCCCCACCTCAGCGACCTTAGCACCGCCCGTGGTGGCCTACGCCCGTTGCTCAAAGCGTCTCGGCGGTGACGGTAGTCCTCGGCGGGCGGCAGCGTATCAGCAGACGCTTCGCCCTCTTTCCACCTCGCCTCTTCCACCTCGGCGGCCACCGTCGGCGTCGTCCCAGCGCCCTCGTCTTGACAGCGTCGTCCGTCGGCCGTCTTGCGCCGTCGGTCTTTGCGTCGCTTGCGCCCGCCCGTGCGTGTGGCACATTCCTCGGCGCTTAGCACGCCTCGGCCTCGCCCTGCCCGTGCGTGCCGGTAGCGCGCCACGCCATCACGCCCGATTTTTTGTCCTTTAATTCTTCGTCTTCTCTTCGTTTTAGATCCGGTTACAATTTATTTACCAAAAAATAAATAAACCTAGATCTAGACTAGTCTATTACATTAATCAAATCAAACAAATCCTAGTCTACTCGTGGATTTTCTCACGAGGCAAAACGAATCCGAACGAATCGAATTAAAACCACAGTTTATATGCATGCATAAACAAACACATTAAATTCCATGACAATTGGATACCTGCAAAATAGATCTAGCAATTCTACTATCCAATTCCAAATTTAATGCCAACGAATCAAATTACAATTTAAAAAATTCAGAGCCCGAAACTGTGGCTCTGATACCAGTTGTTGGGGAATAAGTTGCACGGATTTATTCGGGGTGAATATTTAAATACAAATTTAATTCTTTAATTATTACTAGCATGAATTAATCCTATATTAATTCAAATAATAATCCAACAACATATCATGCATATAATAATTCAATTAAAACCTACGCATGCGGAATTCTACGAGTTTACGTGAACGTACCTCTTGGGATGGCAACGGTATGGCTGAATAGACTAACCGTAAGGACTTCCAAAGTATTCCCTTAGTCCTCGTTCGACTATCCGGTAGAAGGATTCTTGTGAACGATTTAACAAAAGGAAAATAAAATATGTTGCACCACCTTTGTGGATTTACTAATTTTTCCAGCACATGGAATTGTACACTACTCACAATTGTCGTTTTTCAAAAAAATACAATTTGTAGACGTTACAAAATATTTGATATTTTATCGACGCTGATATTTTTTCCGAAAAACCAATTTTCGTGTGTTACTGGGAATGAACCATTCATCCCCTATTTATAGAGGCTAAAGTGGACGAAAATTTTGGCAAAATATGATGTGGGAAAATCTTTTCTTGATCTCCAAGAAATCTTGAATATATCTCCTATATTCTTTTTCCCATAATCATAATATTCCACAAAAATCCCACCTTATCTATTTGCTATGGAATTCGAAAATATTGGGGTCCAAGATTCCAAGATTTGGATTTTCTTGAATTTATGAGATATTCTTGTATTTCAAGAAATACATATCTTCCATAATATCTTTTCAAGAAAATCAAGAAAATCTTTCTTGCCCACTTTATTTTCAAGATTTTCAAAATTATCATTATAGATAACCAAGTGGGAGATTTCTTGAATTTAATGAGATAATCTTGTATTCCAAGAATACATATCTTCATTCCATAACAAAATTCAAAGAAAATATTTCTCCCATTATATCTATAAATTTCGAAATTTTAGTTGGAAAAATAAGCAACAATATTTATTTTATTTTAATCACATTTTCAGTTAATGGACTATATGTTGGGCTACTCAGGGGGCCTTTAGGAGAATTAAGATTGGACCTTCTAATGGACCTTGAATATCTAATATTGAGCCACAATATAATTCAAGCCCATAAATATTAATTAATCCCACTACATAATTAATATTGCACTATCCATCTTAACCCATATTACAAATCGATATGGCTCCCGGTCATTATTTCCCGTGTTTAAGATTATCTAGCCCATTAATTAATTCAAGCCACTGAAATAATTTTCCATTAATTAATATCTTATATCCTTGGTCAAGGAACGGTTCAACATTATTATCCATACCGGAAACTAATTCCACTTGCAAGATTTGGTATGATAAAGCTTATGAACCTCCCAAGGGGGCAAATCGAACAAGCGTACTTGCACACGATTCTTCGTATTAAATCTTAGCAATCACATGTGACTAATAATATTGCCCAAGATAAAAAGTATTGAATCTCGTTGATTCGCTACCCATGATAAGTCAAAGCAATAGTTACCAATCCCACGTGATCCTATTTAAGGGACGAAGATTAAGAAATAACGAACCACTGAGGTCTAATTCTTCCTTGTTCAGTTCTGAAGAATTTATCCTCTTGTAGGTCCTATCCAGTGCATCAGTCATGCACTAGTGTAATCTCTTGGTCAAGACAAGCCAATCTGAGCCTTACACTTCAACCTTTCATGATGGGTTGTTCATTTCCATCTAGGTCGTGAATGGAGTACTTTTAGTTACAAGGGACTGTTAATTTAATCTTCTGTGATCTGGTATCACTAAATTAACTACAATGTAACACGTACGACTTATTGAACGATTATCTATGAAGAAATATATGTAACATTCGATAATATTTAAAGCATCAGTGATAAACAATTTATTTCAGTAAATAAGTCTGAAAATTCAGTTTCGATTATACAAAGTAAAAAGCATACTTTCCAGTATAATCCCAACAGCTGACTCCTTTGAAGGAAAGATTATGGGACGAGCTTACGGTATGTTAATTATATATTTATTGAAAGTTGTAGTATGACCCTTAAATTTACTAAATTGTTATGTTATATGCGTATAGACTACATTCAGAGGTCTTGACCTCACAAAGAAGAAGCAAATATTGTCGATTTCGAGTAATGGCCAAGAATTTCCGACTTGGTTGAGAAGTAACACACGAGATCCTAAACCGGTCTTTACTCGCTAGTCCGCCCCGGCAGACGGAAGAGCCCTATGGTGGCTCCATACTGGGAGGGGTTTGTGAGCAGAGCTATGGAGGATGATTTCCAGGTAAAATTGATCAATGTCATTTCCTCAATTTCTAATGCCCTATGTTTTTCAGTGTTTATCATATTTCTATTATATTGTAGAATCGAAGTAATAAAAATCGCGATCAAGCCAAGTCGATGGAGGCACGATATCGTGGATCGAACAAAGGTTATGCACGAATAAGAGAAAATATGGTGAGATCAAAATCCTAACTTTAATTTTTTTTTATATATTCACTTTTAATATATCTAATAAAGAGACACGTTCATCACTATCGTAGAAAGAAGAAAGAAGAAAAACTGGAGAGAGTGAGCCTATTGTTACCCGTTTCGACTTATTTCAGACTACCAGAAAGGTCGAGACGGGAATATTCACGATCCCAGTGCACAATGAATCATCGAAGAAGTGGTAATCTATCCATTAATTTATCTTTCAATTACAAACTATTATTTATAAACAAATAATTAAATAATAATCTTTTATTTTTGTGATTCAGGAGCGTCTATCTCAGACCATGACGCCCAACGACATCCGCATGTTCGGCCCTGATGATCTGTTTGGACGGGCTATGGGTCGCCAGGAGCATCCCGGCCGCTTACGGAGTGTCGGATATGGCTTGACGAAGACATCTTTAGCAATGGCACCTGGTCTTCAAGCCATGAATATGGTGGGTATACTAACGGAACAGGTTGCCAAGTTGTCTAAAGATGTGGAACGTTTGAGGTCCGAGAGAAGAACGAGCCACGTATGTCGCCGAGTGGAGCAAGTCAGAACATAGTGTCGCTAATGCTATGTTTTCGCCTAACCCTAGGGGACGACTTTATTGAGGCACTTCAAAACGTCTCTCAGGTATCAGATATGCATGTCTCACATTTGTTTTAATTAAAGACTAGTGTATTAAAATTTTCTAACTAAATATCTTATTCGAACAGCCAACGACCTTTTGCTACCTTTATTTGGAGGATCTTGATCGGTTGGTGGCCACAGGCTCGTTGCACAACTCCCATGGAATGATTCATGGTCATCCCAACACTCCTGGTTTCGTGAGGGTCACCCTCGATGTACCCGTAATCGGACAAGAGGATTCAGCGGTGCCAAAACCAATCGATGAAGCTGTCATAGTCGGAACAGCGGTCGGGCACTTCATCGAATGGCCGAGCAACTTGGTCTCTAGCACCATGTGTTGGGGAATGAGTTGCACAGATCTATTCGGGGTGAATATTTAAATACAAATTTAATTCATTAATTATTACTAGCATGAATTAATCCTATATTAATTCAAATAATAATTGCAACAACATATCATGCATATAAAAAGCCACGTAAAACCTACGATGCGAATCTACGGGTTTACGTGAACGCACCTCTCTGGATGGCAAAGGCTGGCTTTGGTCGGACGGACTGACCAAAAGGACTTCCCAAGTATTCCTTTAGCCCTTGCTCGACAATCCGTGGAAAAGATACTTTCATGAACAATTAACAAAAGGAAAAAATAAACTTTGTTGCACCACTTATGTGGATTTGCTAATATTTCCAGCACATGGAATTGTACTTGGGAATGAACTAATCATCCCCTATTTATAGGAGAGGGGTTGGTCGAAATTTTAGTGATATTTCAATGTGGGAAAAGACTTTTCCTGGTCACCAAGAAATCTTGAATATATCCCTTATATTCTTTTTCCCATAATTAAAATATTCCACAAAAAATCCCACCTCCTCAATATATGGAATTTTCGAAAAATCAAGAGTGCAAGATTTCAAGATTTGGATCTTCTTGAATTTATGAGATATTCTTGTATTTCAAGAAATACATATCTTCCATAATATCTTTTCAAGAAAATCAAGAAAATCTTTCTTGCCCTCTATTTTCAAAAATTTTGAAATATTTCTTATGAATAACCAAGTGGGAGATTTCTTGAATTTAATGAGATAATCTTGTATTCCAAGAATACATATCTTCATTCCATAACAAAATTCAAAGAAAATCTTTCTCCATCTTTTATCCATAAATTTTGAAAAATTAGAGGAAATATAAGCAACAATATTTATTTTATTTTAATCACCTTTTCAGTTATTGGACTATATGTTGGGCTACTCAGGGGGCCTTTAGGAGAATTAAGATTGGACCTTCTAATGGATCTTGAATATCTAATATTGAGCCACAATATAATTCAAGCCCATAAATATTAATTAATCCCACTACATAATTAATATTGCACCATCCATCTTAACCCATATTACAGTCAATATGGCTCCCGGTCATTATTTCTCGTGTTTAAGATTATCTAGCCCATTAATTAATTCAAGCCACTGAAATAGCTTTCCGTTAATTAATATCTTTTGTCCTTGGTCGAGGAACGGTTCAACATTATTATCCATACCGGAAACTAATTTCACTTGCAAGATTTGGTATGATAAAACTTATGAACCTCCCAAGGGGGCAAAAATCAAGCAAGCGTGCTTTTGCACACGATTCTTCGTATTAAATCTTAGCAATCACATGTGACCAATAATATTGTCCAAGATAAAAAGTATTGAATCTCTCCGATTATTTACCCATGATAAGTCAAAGCAATAGTTACCAATCCCACGTGATCCTATTTAAGGGGACGAAGGTTAAGAAACAACGAACCACCGAGGTCTAATTCTTCCTTGTTGTTCACCAAGAATTTATCCTCCCCAGATGTCCTATTCAAATAAGATCACCATGCACTAGTGTAATCTCTTGGTCAAGACAAACCAATCTGAGCCTTACACCTCAACCTTTCGCGATGGTTGTTCATTTCCATCTAGGTCGTGAATGGCGTACTTTTTTTAGTTACAAGGGATTTGTTAATTTAATCTTCGTGATCCGGTATCACTAAATTAACTACTGATGTAACACGTACAAATTATTGAACAGCTTATGCAAAGAAATATATATAACATTCAATCATATTTAAAGCATCGATGATAAACAATTTATTTCAAAATAAATAAGTCCGAAAATTCATTTTCGATTATACAAAGTAAAAGCATACTTTTCAAAGATAATCCCAACAATCTCCCACTTATACTCAAAGTCTACTTTTAAGTATACTACAAAACGTCTCGAGTAGTCCATGACATCTAATGTCACCTACACGAACCTAATAATTTCTCCCACTTATACTCAAAGCAGATTGGCAACGGTCTTGACACCCATTCCACTCACATGTCTCTCGAATGTATTCAGAGGCAGACGCTTTGAATGGATCTGCTAGTCGTCCCGGATGCTATCTTTGCCACATCTATATCTCCTCTCTAACGATTTCTCGTATAAGATGTCTTTCCTTTAATGTGTTTGTTTGACTCGTGGACTCTTGGTTCTCTTGAATTTGCAATCGCTTCCTAGCGAGATATTGCTGAACAAATTGAAACACCATCCAAGTCCACTAAGAAGATCTAGAGCCCAATCGGTTCTTTCAACGCTTCACAAGCGACTACTTACCCGACTTCCATGGTTGAGTTAGTGATGCACTTCTGCTTCACACTCGTCCATATGATGGCTACACTTCCCAAATGGAAACACACTAATCGAGGCGATAATTTACGAATCTAAATTTGATTGGAAATCCGAGTCCGTGTGTGGCCGATGGGGATTGGAGTATCGATCGATAAATCAACATTCTATCCCGAGTTCTTTTTCGGACACTTGAAATGTTTTTAATCGTCGTCAATGCGCTTTCCTGGGTTACTTTGATATCTTGCTACCATGCCTACGTAAAGCGGATATCCTGGTCTCGCATACGACATTGCATACATAAGGTTTTAAACGGTACCGGCACAAGGAATGCCTTTCATGTCATCTATCTCCTTTTTAAAGTCTTAGGGGACATTTTCTTGGATAGATGGATTCCAAGTCTGAAAGGTACGAATCCTTTCTTGGAATCTTGCATGCTGAATCGTTTCAAAACCAGTATCTATGTACGAAACTTGCGATAACCCGATCATCCTTTTCTTGCGATCTCGAGTGATCTTGATCCCAAGGATGTGTCCGGCTTTCCCTAAGTCTTTCATATCAAACTGTTTTGAAAAACCATGCCCTTACGTCTGATAACATCTTCACATCGTTCCCAATGATCAGAATGTTGTCTACGTATAGTACTAAGAATACCAATGCAGTTCCGACACGCTTTTTATACACACAACTTTCAAACTCATTTTGATCAAACCCATAAGACTTTATAACATGATCAAAACATTGGTTTCAAGCTCTGGATGCCTGTTTGAGTCCGTAAATGGACTTCTTGAGCTTACAAACAAGATGTTCTTGGCCTGTTTCAATGAAACCTTGGGGTTGTTGCATATAGATCTCTTCGTCAAGACTTCCGTTAAGGAAAGCTGTCTTGACATCCATTTGCCAGATTTCAAAGTCGAAACCCGCAGCAATCGATAAGAGAATACGGATGGACTTAAGCATGGCTACTGGCGAAAAAGTTTCCTCATAATCGATCCCTTCTTTCTGAGTATAACCTTTCGCCACTAGTCTTGCTTTGAAGGTTTCAACCTTCCCATCCTGGCCCCTCTTTTCTCTTTATATACCCACTTGCATCCAATGGGTTTGACCCCATTAAGTGGTTCGACTAGCTCCCACACTCTATTATGAAACATAGAACCCATTTCGGCTTTCATTGCTGTTTGCCAAGAATCTGCATCCTTATCTTGGAGTGCCTCGTCATATGTCCATGGGTCTGATTCGTCTTGTCCGGGAATCAAGTCCGAGGACTCTCCTATTCCCATGAATCTCTCGGTCGCCTAACAACCCTCCCACTAAGACGAGGCTCCGGTTGAAAGTGTATCGTTTGGTATATCATCTAAGACAAATGTTAATGAGGTTTGCCCTCTAAGCTCATTTAAGGTAATCTCACTGGGGTTTTCTTTGGTTCATATAGTCTTCTTCCAAAAATCTAAAGTGGGTGCTTATGACCACCTTTTGATCTTCGGGACCATAGAACATACACCCTTTTGTTCCCTCGGGGTATCCTACAAACAACCTTAATTCTGATCGAGGATCCAATTTACCGGCTTCCTTATCCAACACGTAGGCCGGACACCCCAAATTTTCATGTGTCTCATACTAGGCTTGCGCCCGGTCCACAATTCTTTGGGAGTTTTGGGAACCGATTTGGATGGCACCAAGTTCGAAATGTAAGTCATTTTGTTTCAAGGCATGACCCCAGAACGACTTGGGAAGATCCGCATAACTCATCATTGATCTAACCATTTCCAAAAGAGTTCTATTTCTTCGCTCTGCAACCCCATTTTGTTGAGGGGTTCCGGTGCGATGAGTGATACAATCCTTCATCGATAAGTAGTTCAAAAACTCATCGCGAGGTATTCGCCTCCATGATCGGATCGTAGAGACTTGATACGTTTTTTCCCTATGATTCTCTGCTTGAGCCTTAAATTCTTTGAATTTCTCAAAGGTCTCGATTTATGCTTCATAAGGAAAATATAACCGCACCTTGAGTAATCATCAATGAAAGTGACGAAATACTCATAACCTCATCTTGCTTTGGTTGACATTGGACCACATACATCTGTGTGAACTATCTCTAACACTTCTTTGGCCCTATTCCCTTGGCTCCAAATGCCCTCTTGGTCATTTTACCCTCCAAACATGATTCGCGAGGTTGAAAACGGTTCAACTTGGAGAAGTTCTAGTGAACCGCATGTCACCAACCTTTGGATCCTCTTTGGATTTATATGACCCAATCTTAGATGCCAAAGAAGTGTCTCGCTTCACGTCGATGAACGAACGCTTTTCTCGGAAATAGTTGATGTGTTATAGGATGCATTTCTTGAGTGGTGTGCACGATTAATTGTATAGAGATTATTCGCCAACGTTCCATGACGAGATAAATTTATCATAAAGAGAAATGGTAACAACTTTTTTAAAAGTAACCGAATATCCATCATGAAAAAGTTTAGAAACCAAATCAAATTCTTTCTAAAACTTCGGAACGTCTGAACATCTCTTAAAATTAAAACTCGCTTTCAAAAGACAGGTGCACTTCTCCCATCGCTTCACCGCCACTCTCGTAAGATCGCCCAAATGTGATGAGGATCTCACTTCCACTTAGTTGTCGGGTCCTTTTTGAACCCTCAGAACGTGAAACAAACATGATCGATGGATCCAGTATCCACCACCCATAAATGGGAGGCATACGCCACTAAACAAGTTTCAAAACTAACTAGTGAGTGAGGATTACCTTTCTTTCATTTCCTTTTGGGATTGAACAGTCGACCTCCAATGTCCTTTCTCACCGCAGCTTGAAGCACTTCCCCTTAGTCGGCTTGTTCACTCCACCACCCTTCTTCACCTTATCTTTGCCATTGGCAACACTTGAGTTCACTTGCTTGTGGCCTTTGTTCCTTTTCTTGTTCTTACCACCCCTTGGTCTAGAAGAAGAAGGTCCGGTTTGCCACCAAGGCTTGGGCTTTTTCGCCTGAATATCGCCTCTGCCGAGACTAAAGCTTGCAAATGATCGGGCATCGAGAACTTCGATTATTCATCCGGTAGTTCAACCCGAATTGTTCAAAGCTTTTCGGCAGAGAATGGAGCACGAAATCGATTTGGGTCTCGATATCGTATTCGCCGCCAAGTACCTCAAGTTTATTAAGGTGAGCCATCATCCGAGAAACGTGCTCCCTTCACGGGTGTTCCCTCCACCATTTTTATAGAGAGCAAGTCCCTCACGGTGATCCGACGAGCCACACCTGGTTCGATGTTGAAACATCGCTTTAAGACTAGTCATGATTTCCTTGCCGGTCTCAACGCTCGGTGTTGGTGTTGCAACACATCCGACATAAAGCCAAGATGGTACACTTAGCCATTTCGTTAGACCCGCTCCCAACAAGATACTCTTTCTTAACCGCTTTTAGTGGACTCATCTCGATGGTTTATCCGGTTTAGGTGTGGTCGAACCCGCTATGGCTTTGTGCAGTGAGGACAATAGTGAGTTTTCGATTCCAATCAACAAAATTTTCTCCAGTGAGCAAATTGTCTTTCAGTATATTGAACAGTGGATTAAAAGGTTTGCATAAGCACAAATATATCACAAGGTTCGATCACATGCATCATATTAAAATCTCAAAAAAATATGAACATGCATCAGCCAACATCTCAAAACAGTTTAAATAAGCCACGTGGGGTGGGTCATTATTTAAACACATTCAAGCGAGTTACAAACAAGAACGATTAAAACCTTTAATATCCAGATTAATAGTTGGCTCCCACTTGACCAATATAAAATTGACAGGGACTTCGGGGAAGTATATGCATATCAATTTTATACCTAAGTAATAACCATGATTAAATACAGGATTACTATTTCGTTTTGATCGAGCCTCGTTGGGAGGGTCATCGTTGCCACTAGTAATAACCCACAATCATCCGTTTGGAATTCATTCATGTGAAACCTATCTTTTGACCGTCCCGTTGGGGAAATTTCTCCAAAAGA
Organism: Stenogyne calaminthoides; assembly: GCA_037126765.1. Taxonomy (NCBI): domain Eukaryota; kingdom Viridiplantae; phylum Streptophyta; class Magnoliopsida; order Lamiales; family Lamiaceae; genus Stenogyne; species Stenogyne calaminthoides. The sequence continues at coordinate 5,611,823 of JBBCBC010000040.1, forward strand.
ATTCACAAATAAATAAATCATGGAGGTCAAAATTAATTCAATTTTATTATCCGGAATATAATTGTCAATTAATTATTTAAAACATACTTAGTAATTTTGAAGTTGAGATTTTTCAATTTGGCAACCCTCATGCAAACACATTTAAACAAATTAAATAAAGCATAAGATAGCACAAAAAAATCAAGCAAAACAGAAAAATAAACATATTGGGCACAAATTATCCAATTGTCATGGTTTTATTTTTCTTGGCTTGATCTTTGAAGAAACATGTCTCGAATTTCTCCCACTCGTTCGTCTTGAAAAAAATACTTCGTCTCAAACCGCCACGCCAAGCAACCGGCAAATGGATGCACGCCCACATCCGCCGGCCACTTGGCTGGGGCAGCCTAAGCGACCTCGGCACCGCCTTTGCGGGCTATGCCCCACCGCCATGCCTCGGCTGACGCCTCGGCAAATATCGGCGGGTTCGGCGATTCTCGGTAGGCGACGCATCCAAGATTCGCCCGCCTCCACCTCGCCCGTGTCCTCGGCGGCCAGAAATCGTATCAGATCGCACATACCTGCCTTCTACGCCCGTGTGACATCCGCCCGTTAAACTCGGCTTTGGCTGAGCGCGTAGCATTTCCCGTCGGCGTCACCTCCCTCATCTCATCTCGGCCGCCTGCCTGCGCCTTGCGCCCATGCGTGCCGGTATGAGCCCGCCGCTTATGCACAGTTTCTGGATTTCGTCCTTTAATTCTTCGTCTTTTCGTTCCCGATCCGGTTACAATTTATTTACAAAAAATAAATAAACCTAGATCTAGACTAGTCTATTACATTGATCAAATCAAACAAATCCTAGTCTACTCGTGGATTTTCTCACGAGGCAAAATAAATCCGAACGAATCGAATTAAAAAACCACAGTTTATATGCATGCAAAATAAAACATTAAAAACCATGACAATTGGATACCTGCAAAACAGATCTAACAGTTCTACTATCCAATTTCAAATTTAATGTCCACGAATTAAATTACAATTTAAAAATTTCAGAGCCCGAAACAGTGGCTCTGATACCAGTTGTTGGGGAATGAGTTGCACAGATCTATTCGGGGTGAATATTTAAATACAAATTTAATTCATTAATTATTACTAGCATGAATTAATCCTATATTAATTCAAATAATAATTGCAACAACATATCATGCATATAAAAAGCCACATAAAACCTACGCGACGCGAATCTACGGGTTTACGTGAACGTACCTCTCGGGATAAAGGGCTTTGGTCGGACGGACTAACCAAAAGGACTTCCCAAGTATTCCCTTAGCCCTTGCTCGACAATCCGGTGGAAGGATACTCACGAACAATTAACAAAAGGAAAAAATAAACTTTGTTGCACCACTTATGTGGATTTGCTAATATTTCCAGCACATGGAATTGTACTTGGGAATGAACTAATCATCCCCTATTTATAGGAGAGGGGTTGGTCGAAATTTTAGTGATATTTCAACGTGGGAAAAAGACTTTTCTCTTGGTCACCAAGAAATCTTGAATATATCCCTTATATTCTTTTTCCCATAATTAAAATATTCCACAAAAATCCCACCTCCTCAATATATGGAATTTTCGAAAAATCAAGAGTGCAAGATTTCAAGATTTGGATCTTCTTGAATTTATGAGATATTCTTGTATTTCAAGAAATACATATCTTCCATAATATCTTTTCAAGAAAATCAAGAAAATCTTTCTTGCCCTCTATTTTCAAAAATTTCAAAATATCTCTTATGAATAACCAAGTGGGAGATTTCTTGAATTTAATGAGATAATCTTGTATTCCAAGAATACATATCTTCATTCCATAACAAAATTCAAAGAAAATCTTTCTCCCTCTTTTATCCATAAATTTCAAAAAATTAGAGGAAATATAAGCAACAATATTTATTTTATTTTAATCACCTTTTTTAGCTTATTGGACTATATGTTGGGCTACTCAGGGGGCCTTTAGGAGAATTAAGATTGGACCTTCTAATGGATCTTGAATATCTAATATTGAGCCACAATATAATTCAAGCCCATAAATATTAATTAATCCCACTACATAATTAATATTGCACCATCCATCTTAACCCATATTACAAATCAATATGGCTCCCCGGTCATTATTTCCGTGTTTAAGATTATCTAGCCCATTAATTAATTCAAGCCACCTGAAATAGCTTTTAATTAATTAATATCTTTTGTCCTTGGTCGAGGAACGGTTCAACATTATTATCCATACCTAAAACTAATTCCACTTGCAAGATTTGGTATGATAAAACTTATGAACCTCCCAAGGGGGCAAATCAAGCAAGCGTGCTTGCACACGATTCTTCGTATTAAATCTTAGCAATCACATGTGACCAATAATATTGCCCAAGATAAAAAGTATTGAATCTCTCGATTAAGCTACCCATGATAAGTCAAAGAAATAGTTACCAATCCCACGATCCTATTTAAGGGACGAAGGTTAAGAAACAACGAACCACCGAGGTCTAATTCTTCCTTGTTCGGTTACGAGAATTTATCCTCCTCAGAGGTCCCATTCAACAAGATCATCATGCACTAGTGTAATCTCTTGGTCAAGACAAACCAATCTCGATCCTTACACCTCAACCTTTAGTGATGGTTGTTCATTTCCATCTAGGTCGTGAATGGCGTACTTTTTTTTAGTTACAAGGACCGTTAATTTAATTTTTCGTGATCCGGTATCACTAAATTAACTACTGATGTAACACGCATTTAATTATTGAACAATTATGCAAAGAAATATATATAACATTCAATCATATTTAAAGCATCGGTGATAAACAATTTATTTCAAAGAAATAAGTCCGAAAATTCAGTTTTAGATTATACAAAGTAAAAAGCATACTTTTTCAAGATAATCCCAACAATCTCCCACTTATACTCAAAGTCTGCTTTTAAGTATACTACAACACGTCTCGAGTAGTCCGTGACATCTAATGTCACCTACACGAACCTAATACCATGAGGGTAGAATATTTGTTATTAATGTTCATTATCTTATTTGTGGTTCTACATAATATTGCAAATTAATTGTAGAATCTGCCGACACCACATGAGGCTAAAGTGAAATCGAGGGGGAGAACGAGGGACTCCACTGCCCTCAGACTTGGTTATCCCATGACTGGAGACTTAGATCACGATGATCATTTACAGTCTAGGGTGCACCGGATGGTATCGTCTAATGCTTTCGATATCATCACAGTTCCCATGCTTGCTCACTTTCATCGTAATACTTTCCAAGAATTAAATCCGATGAGGAACATGTGTCTTGAAATCTTGAATGACGAGTGGTTGAGTGCAAACCACCATAGCCCTTTTTACCTCAAGTATGTGTTTACTAATTCTCAATATTCATTTTTCAGATAGTTTAATTTTCTTTTTAAATATTAATTAGCGTATATATGTTGGTTAAAGATATTTGGGTGAGGTATATCTCTCCGCGAGATAATCGAGCAAGTGGAATGTACTCTTCGCCGTCTCCCCAAGTGTCTTGCATAATGGGTGATAGGGTATGCACTATGGATGGGTTCGTTAATCATATCTTTGAATCTAACTGGGAGCGATCATCTCATTTTTTTCGCCAACAAATGTGGGGTGAGTGATAAACATTTCGTTAAAATTTGTATTCATGTTTATAATATTTGCACATATATATGCTAAATTTGCAGTTAATTTTAATATTCTCAATATAATATAGGAACCATTGGGTACTGGTCGCCATACACATGAATACATTAAGTGTGTATTTTATGGACTCAGCTCATGATGGAGTTTATTCAAATCGCCCTGATCTCGTTTCATATATGGAAGTGTAAGTTCATTTTTAATATTCTATACAATGATTTGTTTTACTTTTAAAATTATGCATATTTAATCTATTTTTATTTTTTAATTATAATAATAATAGTGTGATGACGATGTATCGGAGTCACCTTCAGAGTCAAGGTTCAAGATCCAAGTTAAATAAAGTGAACTGGATTAACATTAAGGTAAATTTAATTTAGTAAATTATCAAACTAATTAATAGAAAGAAATCATAATTGTAATACGTGATTATAATTGTTAATCAACAGGTTCCGAGGCAACGAGATAATGACCATTGTGGACATTTTGTGTGTTGCTTTATAGAAGATATAATCCGCGCTTCTCTAACGAACATTCCTCTCAATGTAAGTCAATTTATTGATTTATTTAAATTATTATTGATTGAATAAAAATACATACTATATTGATTGATTCGTTGTTTGCAGTTTGTCTATGAACGTGAGCTCAAGTCTTACTCTAAGAAAAGATCGAGAAATGGAAAAAAAACGATTGGATTGAGGGTACCTTTTACAATCGATTCTTATATTCATACGATATTGAGTGAATGTTGTTTGAAATATTGGTAGCATGTAATTAAATTATATATTTGTGATGATATATATTTCATGTTTTTGGTGTATTGGACGTATGTTTATGATTGTATGTTTATATATTTCGATGTTTTGGTATATATATATGTGGTTTATGGTTTTATTATAGGATTTTTGGTTTATGTTATATGGTATTGGACGTATATATAAGTTTTGGTTTATAGTTTTATTATAGGATTTTTAAAATGTAAATTAATAATTAAAAAAAAGATCTTGGACAACGGTTAATAACCGCTGTCTATGTAACATATAAACGAAATAAAAAAATATATATTAACTTAGACATCGGTTATCAACCGCTGTCCAAGCTAAAACTTGCAAAGCGGTTGAAAACCGCTGTCCAAGTGCTTTTCTTGGACAACGGTTTTTTATCAGCTATCCAAGCTTGGACAGCTGATACTTGGAGAGCGGTTATAACCGCTCTCCAAGGTCATTTTTCACAGTTGTCCAAGCCCAAATGTGTATTAGTGCAATGATTGGTCAATAGTGGGTTTGAAACGAATATGTAAAGTTGCATGTAATATTGCATAACCCCATGCAGGGATGGGCATGTTGATGCGCATAAACAGTGCCATAGCCACCATTAATTTTCTTTTGATGGTGGTCTCTGCGAGACCATTTGTGTAGCACATGGGATGCAGGATGCTTCACATTGATCCCAATAGATGCAATAATCATCAAATGATTTTGATGATGATAAGGGTGGTGAGCCCTTAAACATATAATATGTGCTAAGAGTTTGCAACATAGAATTAAATGTGGATAGTAGAACGACATGTGACCATATGTCGAAGGATCAACCAGAACCATCAAATACTTGAATGGTCCGCATTCTGGATGAATTGGTCCACAAATATCATTTTGTATTCTTTGTGAGAATGAAATATTTTATTTTGAATCTTTAGCATAAGTAGGTCTCATTTTTACTTTTGCTAAAGAGTAGGCTTTGTAAAATGAGTGATTTTCCTTTGAGATTTATAAAATGAGGTAGAGTGCAATGTAAATAGTGTTTCTGGTACTTCAGAAAACAGAGGTTGCAGTAAAGCAGCAACATGACCGATATTGTGCATTATATCGAATTTTTATCTCATTTTATGCTTCACTCAGAAAACAGATGTCTTTATTAGTTCTTCAAAATATGGATCATCATGTCACAACTTGGATGTCCTAGATTATCATGACAAAGCCTATATTAATCAGTGTCCCATAGTTCATTATTGACGACAATATATAATTCGAGAATCCATATAATAGTGAGATACAATTCACTAGATTGACTCATTAATTTCTCTAAGACTGTGTTTTCTTCCACATTCACTATAGGTAATTAAATTTCATTCTCATTATGATCTTTCAAATGATAATGTTGGCACAAACATCTTTAAAATTAAACAAGAAATATTGATGCACAATGTATTGAAATAATTTATTTTTTTTACTTTTAGAATAAAGTTCAAATTAATAAGTCAACGTCACTAAAAAATCTTAATCCAAAAATCAAACTAAGAATCAGCGGTCTAAATACCTTTAAGACCCAAAGTAATAGTTCAAATAAAAGCAGGCACTATGCCTTAATAACATTCTTGAAAAATGAGAAATTTATAAAGTAAAGCAGTTAAAATCACGAATACCTATTGGCTGGGTAAAGTCCTTGTTGCCATTGACATTTGCAATCGTGAGGTTAACATCTGTACGATGGTTCTTGCCTTCCATATAGTGGGTTTCATGTTCTTTAGATTCCCCATGTCTTTTATAGTTAACTGCTACTTTGTGCTTGCATAGCAATGGTGACCCTCTCCATGGGTCCCACAACCCGTACCACGTGGTGCATTCATTATTTTCACGTTGGTAGGGATTAACACGTCATGTCCACTTTTCTTTGGGACTCTTTCCATTGTTACCTTAATAAAGTTAGTGTTGGGAATTTTCTTTGTCCCATCAGGTTTGACATTATTATATAAAAAAAATTGATCATACTTTTCAATTACTTATAAGATGACACACATCATCAAGGAACCTGTTGGCTGCCTAGTATAGCTTGTATCTGGACAAAAGTCTAATTATGAAAACATACAAGTCCAATACAAATTTGGGCAATTCACTAGAACAGATAGCATAATAATGACCACACGTGGGACAAAAAAACACTTCCCTTATTTTCTTATTGAATTTATAAAAGGTGATAGTTCATAAAAATAAAAACTTGAATAATAAAATCATGGGAGAAGAACATTCCACTACAAAGTCACCCAAAACATTACAACCAGATACAAAGTGCAGAAAATTTCTGCACTTTAGTTCAAATTTGAACTATAGTACGGCGTACTTTAGTTCAAATTTCTACACTTTGTATCTGGTTGTAATGGTCCTAAATCTTGTATCTAACTGTAATTTTCTCTAAAATCATCATTTGAAAAAAAGGCTAAAGAAGTATACATAGCGCCAATTTTATTTTAAAATATGAAGCAGTTAAGAAGCTAAATCTCATTAATAAAATCAAAACTGCTATGCATGAATAATAAAAGGAAAGCATGATCATTTTGAGTAGAAACTTATCAATTTTGAGTAAAATGATTTACTTTTTAAATTGCGTAGAATGATTTACTTTTCATTCATTATATTCCTTTATTCATTAGATGTATCACTTTACATCGTGATAGTTTTTTTTTTTCATATTCAAGCCTGTATTGATTTGCCAACCAATATATGCATTGAAGTAGGGAAGGTGGAGAGAGTTTTACTGTATCATATCATTTTCTGTGATTTGCTTTCCACAGAAAGTACGACGTGTTTTAAGGCGCAACATATATTTATCAAAATTGTTGATCCTTTAATAGGAAAGTAAGCGGATTTCATTCCATTAGACAGTTAGTTCTGAAAACAGAGTATTATGCATGTTTCCAAAACATCACTGTCTCCCACAATTCTTTGGGTGTTTTCAATTGAAGGTACTCACAGTATAAATTAGGATCAATGTGTTGCTTCAAAGATATTAGGGGATTGACTTAGACCTTGTCAGACAGTTCATCGTCATTGGGACCAGTTGATGGTTTGGTTGTAAAAAAAAAAACTTCCTGAAGAAGATATTTTCCACATCGAAAACTCAACAATGGTACTCAATTTCTTTTGAGTTCAATATTTTAAATTTAGGTCATTTTGGTTAAGCCATTTATTGCAAGCAATGGAGAAAATATATTGATTATGCAAATATAGCAATTTAAGGTATTTACTTTTCAAGAATGTGCATAAAAATTAGTTTTCAAGAGTATGAGTCACATATTTTTCGATGCTTTGTGAAAATATTTTATCACATTGATTTATACTCATATGTATCACCCATGAATTTTCTTTATCATGAAGGTGTACAATATCGAACATGTATATTTATATACAAACAGAGTATGACATATAGATGATAATTTAAATAAATAAAATTTTCATCTCACAATAATTAAACATAAAGTCACATACCCAAATGGGAGTTTCAAATATTAGAAAATAGTGTCATCAACTTAATGTCTTTGTGTGGCTTTACTTGCAAATATATATTTGACGCCACCCATTTCATTAGATGGAAATTTTTCAATAAGTTTCAAAAAATCAAAATAGCCACAAAAATGGATTAATGACAGGCAAGCAAGGATTTTCACAGAAATCCTAATATCTACATCAAATAATTCTCAAGTCTATACTGCGGCAAGCAGTTCTAATTGCTGAAATTTAAAATGGATTAAGTCTCTTTACCAGAGCGGAACCCTACGGTAAGGGTTCCTAATCGTCTAATGAAATATTTGACTCGTGTCAAGTGCAGACTCAATGGGAGGTTCAAGTATCTACTTCATCCTCTCAAATACAAGACAATTCCTTCAACTTTAAACTCGCCTCAATTGAGTAGAGTAATCAAGCATATACAAATGACGAATATGGAGTTCAAAAGAAAACTCAGCTAAAAAATTGGTTAGCCATAAATAATATATATGCAGCAGCGTAAATTAATAGAGCCAATTACTGACAGATCTGTCTGATGCTTAGAGTTACTAAAAAAAATATTCCCATTGAACACGGGTCTCATATAATTTAACATGAATGAACTCTAATTCGACTATGGCGCTAATAAGGTGCAGTAAAATTAATATTATTCTAAGCAAACAATTCAAATAAATAAATCAATGGCTCTGCGCCATACCATCGGAGTAATCACCAAAAGATTTAATTAACATTGGTCATAATCTTAACCATAATTAGGGTTATCGTATTGCCTTTTCTAATTGGAACACATCACATCATTATTAGAATTAATCAAATTTACCTGATCTTATATAGATGCCCAGATCCAGACTTAGTAGTCGACGATGAGTCCTGTTACTTTTTCTTTTTTTTTTTTTCAACTGCACCGCAAATCCGGAGTCGGAAACCATCCAATCCAACGATGGGGGAACTCGACATGCCCGACTTCGAGATTCATTCACTAATACAGATTTGGGCTTGGACAGCTGTGAAAAATGATCTTGGAGAACTGTTATAACCGCTCTTCAAGTAACAGCTGTCAAAGCTTGGACAACTGATAAAAAATCGATGTCCAAGAAATCGTACTTCCAAGAAATCGCCCTTGGACACGGTTTTTAACCGCATTGCAAGGGTCACTTAGACAGCGGTTTTTAACCGCATTTTTAAAAAAAAAAATCGATTTCGCACTTCCAAGAAATCGCACTTGGACACGGTTTTTAACCGCATTGCAAGGGTCACTTGGACAGCGGTTTTTAACCCTTTTTTTTGACACGGTTTTTAACCGCATTGCAAGGGTCACTTGGACAACGGTTTTTAACCGTTTTTTTTTTTTTTAAATCGATTTCGCACTTCCAAGAAATCGCACTTGGACACGGTTGCAAGGGTCACTTGGACAGCGGTTTTTAACCCTTTTTTTTTTTACACGGTTTTTAACTGCATTGCAAGGGTCACTTGGACAGCGGTTTTTAACCGTTTTTTTTTTTTTTAAATCGATTTCGCACTTCCAAGAAATAGCACTTGGACACGGTTTTTAACCGCATTGCAAAAAAAAATCAATTTTTAGGCACGGACCCACTAAGCATCTCATATATAAGCCACCAAGTCTCCCAATTAATTGAGGCAATTATTCGCAAAAATCAATTTTTAGGCACGGACCCACTAAGCATCTCATATATAAGCCACCAAGTCTCCCAATTAATTGAGGCAATTATTCGCTCCCATGGGGGACCGAACACGGGACCTTGGGCGCCTGAGCAGGGATCAATTCCGCTCGGGCACTAACTTTCTTGCGTTTACTTAATGAAATTAATTCTATATGTCCTAGAATTCATTTTTATTACAATTACTTTTTAAAATTCTTTATTTCAATTATCTTATTTATTAATTCAATCACACTTTTTTATATAATAATAATTTTTTTATATAAATTTAAATTATATTATATTAAAATTATATTTTTTACTTGTTTTTTTAAAAAAAAGTACATTACGTACCTTTCTTTTAAACTTGTAATACTTTTCCTTCTAAACAAGTAATATACTTTTTTATCTTAATAAGTAATATTTTTCTTTAAACAAGTAATATTTTTTCTTCTAAACAAGTAATATATATATTTCTTTAAACAAGTTATATATTTCTATTTAAACAAGCTAGTAATATTTTTCTATTTAAACAAGAAATTCTTTTCTTTAAACAAGTAATATTTTTTCATCTAAAAAAGTAATACTTTTCTTGCGTTTATTTAATGAAATTAATTCTATATGTTCTAAAAATCGTTTTTTCTTACAATTTTTTTAAAAATTGTTTATTTCAATTATCTTATTTATTAATTCATTCATATTTTTATATAATAATTTTTTTTATATAAATTTAAATTAAAAAAAGTACTACCTTTCTTTTAAACTTGTAATAATTTTCTTTCTAAACAAGTAATACTTTTCTATCTAAATAAGTAATATTTTCCTTTAAACAAGTAATACTTTTTCATCTAAACAAGTAATACTTTTCTTTAAACAAGTTATACCTTTCTATCTAAACAAGTAATACTTTTCTATTTAAACAAGTAATATTATGAACAAATTTTACATAAGAGTTTGTGTTAATCTCATTATATACGACGAATATTAAAAAGAAATAACACGAGAATTTAAAGAATAAAATATTTGAATTGTACCTAAAAAGAATTTACAAATTAAAACAAAAAAAAAAAAAAAAAATAAAAGCTTTACAAAAATAATAATAATAATAATAATAATTCACTTGGAGAGCGGCCAAGCTTTACCTTGGACAGCGGTTCAAAACCGTTCTTCAATTACTTTGCACAGCGGTTATGAACCGCTGTCTAAGCTTTGATCTTGGACAGCGGTTTTTAACCGCTGTTTTTTTTTTTTTTTTTAATAGAACCACTTGGAGAGATGTTCGAAAAAATGGTTGTCCAAGTGGAGCTCTCCAAGCTCAAATGTGTAGTAGTGATTGTTTGTTTATCTTAACCTTTTTTTTTTTTTTTTTTTTTGCAGAACATTCGTGCTGATAATGTGTTGTAGGATATGCAGAAATAACGAACATAGATTTGGTGACCAGTTCGTCAGGAATGACTACATCTGGAGGCATACCAAGCCAGGAGGTTTTCACTATTCTTCACGTACGGTTAATACATCAGAGATCCCTTTATATAGAATATAATCTAGGGTTACACAGAATATAATGAAATACCTAAATTATCCCTCCATCAGTTACTTCTTGATGAAGGCACATAAATGTATTTTCCTTCAACAGATTCAAAATTTTCTAAAAGAGATGTGACCAAAATTTACAATGCTACTTAAATTTAAATGGTAATCAACATGAAATTATTTTTTCCTCAAGATACATCCACTGTCTCTCCACGGTACTCCTTCTAACCTGAAAAATGTTAAATATATGGTATGCGCAAAACCACTAGCTCAGTGAGGCCACCTTGACAGAACTAAATATAACATACAAATAAAGTGTTCACCCACAAGTAATCATGTCAATCACAAATTATCACATATAACTTTTCATTATAATCACTAATACAGATTTGGGCTTGGAGAGCTGTTAAAAATGACTTTGGAGAGTGGTTATAACAGCTCTCCAAGTAATAGCTGCCCAAGCTTGGACAACTGATAAAAAATCGTTGTCCAAGATATTCACTTGGACATCAGTTTTTAACCTCATTTCAAGTTAAATCCTTTGACAGCGGTTTGTAACCGCTGTCCAAGAATATTCACTTGGACAGCGGTTACAAACCGCTGTCTTACCCCTTTTTTATATATATATATATAAATACACTTGGACAGTGGTTAAAAACCGTTGTCCAATATATATATATATATATATTAATTTTAATTTATATTTTTAAAATCCTGTTTATATAAAACCAAAACCAAAACTAAAAACCAAAGTTTATACCACACGATAATATATATACGTCCAATTAATACCAAAATATCAAATAAATTAATAAACTCATACACATCATGAAATAAATATCCGTCCAATACAACAAATTAAAACATGCATGAAGTATATCAATACAAATATATATATATATATATATATATAAGTAATATGCTACCAAAAGTTATCCCACTCTATCTATTATTATACAAGAATCGATTGTAAAGATACCCTGTCCAATCCAATTTCCATTTGTTCATTCTTTGTTTGGAGTAAGACTTGACCGGACGATCATAGACAAACTGCAAACAACAATCAATTAATCAATAAAGTTAAATATATAGTATGAATTTTTATTCAATTAATAATAATTTAAATAAATCGATAAATTGACTTACGTTGATAGGAACCGCCGTTTGAGAAGCGCATATTATATCTTCAATATAACAACACACAAAATGTCCACATTGATCACTATCTCGTTGCCTCGGTACCTGTTGATTAGCAATTATAATCACGTATTACAATTATAATTATTTTATATTAATTTGATAACTTAATAAATTAAATTTACCTTAACATTATTTCAGCTCACTTTATTGAAATTAGCTCTTGAGCCTTGATTAGGAAGGCGACTCTGATACATCGTCATCACACTATTATTATTAGGATTAAGAAATAAAGTTAGATTAAATATGCATAATTTTAATAAGTAAAACAAATCATTATATTATAATATTAAAAATGAACTTACGCTTTCATGTACGAAGTGAGATCAGGTCGATTTGAAGCCAACTCATTCGCAGCTGGATCCATAAATACACACTTAATGTGATCATATTTATGGCGACCAGCACCCAATGATTCCTATATTATATTAAGAATATTAAAATTAACTGTGAATTTAGCATATGTGCAAATATCATATATATTATGAATATAAATTTTAACGAAATGTTTATTGTACTCACCCCACATTTGTTGGCCAAAAAATGAGATGATCTCTGTCAGTATAACTCAGCATATGAGAAACTAATCACTTCATGGTCTGTGCCCTATCAGCCATTAAGCAAGACACTTGGGGGGAGACGAAGGAATACATTCCACATGCTCGAGGATCTCTGGAGAGATATACCTCACCCAAATATCTTTAACCAACATATATACGTTAATTAATATTTAATTTGAAAATTAAACTATATAGAAAAAGAAGAACAAGATAAGAGAAGGAAAAACCTAGAGACGTAACGCCCTGAAAACCAAACTGAGATATAGTCGCATTTGTTGTGATGCGAGGAAGGAGAAGAAATCTAGCGTCTGTTGAACGCAAAGCAAGGAAGAAAAAAGCCCTTCCCCGCCCGCACGTTGCTGACCCGCGAAAAAATAAAAAAGCCCAATTAACCTCTAATTGCATATAAAAATAATATGCAATATTGGGTACAAATTTTTACCTACAATTAAATTTGAATTTGTTCGTTCATATTAAACGAGCTAAAACAAATATTATCCAAGTAGAGACCAAGATAATTCACAAACAATTTAATTTGATTACTGATGGAGTTAAGGAAGTAGGAAGAGAAAAGATACGATGAAATTATGATAAACCGGGAGCTACTCCCGTCCAAAACAATATTTAGTAGTAAAAACGTAAAACAAGCCTAGAAAATGTATGTATACTCCTCCCTAAAGGAAATAACAGAAAGAGTAAATAAGAAATAATTAATAAGCTAAGCCATAGGCCCATCGGACTCCTTCCTCTGCATGGAACGTCGGCGATACACGATAGATGTATCAAAAGACGCCTTGTCCTCAAGGCGGAAGAAAGGGAACTGGTTCCGAAAACAAAGCTGTCTCAGAACTTCATCCCTCTCGGACAACTCATCGACGACCACTTTGGTCCTGATCTCGCCCGGTAACCATTGTGTCAAAGTCGGGGCCTTGCGGAGTACGGCCTGTAGCGGAATGAAAACTCGTATTGAAACAATATTCAGCCCAAGGCAACCAACGAGCCCACTGTTTCGGATGTTAGGAGACAAAACAACGTAGATACGTCTCTAAATACCGATTCATTACCTATGTTTGACCATCCGTCTCGGGGTGATACGCCGTGCTCATGCGCAATTTAGTGCCCGTGGCCCAAAACAACTCTGTCCAAATTGGGTCCCAATCCGAAACGATGGAGCGAGGGATCCCGTGTAGCCGAATGATCTCACGGCTAAAAGTCAAGGCCACCCCCCGGATGGCTAAGACCAATGAGATGCGTGGCCTTCGACAAACGGTCATCATGTCCCACTGTTGAGAACCGGTGATAAAACCCATACTCACATCTTCCCAAATGGCAGCGGGTATCGGAAGAGGTTGCGAAGGAGCACAAGCTACAAGTATCCGTTTTATTCTGTTGGCACGTGAGACACTCAGCCACGAAACGAGTGACAATCTTCATCATACGAGACGACGATACGTTCAGTAAGATGTGCCATTCCCACCCATGAAGACGCCGGTGGAATAGCCAAGCGGTTATTCAAGTATAAGATACAATTCACCAGGGGGTAAGGTTGACTAACAGACTCGCCTCGTTCCAATGCTTGCACAATAGGACCATAAACTGAGTCCTCACGCACTGCCTTGCACGGGTCAGCCCACTCGACCCATTGAGGGATCGAAATAGCAGCACATTGCAGATCTAAGTCGCGCTGAGATAAGGCATCAGCCGCGACATTGGAAGCCCCAGAACGATACTCCACCACAAAATCATACCCGATAAGTTTGGCAATCCAACATTGTTGGGCTGGAGAGGCAATGGCTTGTTGAAGTAGGTGTTTTAACCAGAAATGAAAAAGCAGCTTGGATGTGCAAAACCTCTCGGAGATGCGTAATACGAGAATTCCAATCGGAATTGTAAATCAGGATGTCGTCAAAGAAAACTAACACAAAACGACGAAGCAATGGCCTGAACAAGTTGTTCATTACAGCTTGAAACGTGGATGGAGCATTTCGTAGACCAAAGGACATAACCAAGAACTCATAGTGCCCCGAATGAGTGCGGAACCCTGTTTTCGGAATGTCATCCAGATATACTCGAATTTGATGATAACCCGCACGAAGGTCGAGGAGAGTGAACCATTGAGCCCCATGTAACTCATCAAGAAGCTCATGTATAACTGGGATGGGGTACTTGTCCGGGACCGTGATTTTATTTAGTTCACGATTATCCACACAAAATCGCCAGTTGTCGTCATTTTTATGGACTAACAACATCGGGCTCGAGTAAGGCCCCGTGGTAGGTTGAATGAGGCCAGCCTTAAGCATGTCTTCCATGAGTCACTCAATTTCGGTCTTTTGGGCAGTTGAGTACCGATAGGGGCAGACCGAAACAGGAGCCGAGTCGGGCTGCAAGGGTATACAGTGGTCACTGTCCGGGAAGGTGGTAAGGGCGTCCTGTTTCGTGAGCGTTAGAACCACAGCCAGGCTAGAGATGAAAGAATCCACATGTTCATCGACAGTGCCCTGCTGCCGTGTTAGGCCCAATGCCTCACAGGGATTTGCTCGCAGGGGCATCGGAAAACAACCATTGTAGTCAATCAAGTGTCGCACCCTCCATGGCGATTAAAGCATACTCAAGTTTCATGTCGTCAAGGGTGTTATCAATACAAAAAAAACTACCCCGCTCTAGCAATCCAAGCGGATGCGTTCTCCCCATTAAATTAGGCCATTGACCGTGGCATGCAGACCTTGAAGTCCCGTCGTTATCAATGATCTAGCATTAAGCATGGACACCACACATATACTTACAAAAAAATTATAGCATAACAGCAACCAGACAATCAATTTCAGAAGTAACCATACAAATCCTAATATATTTTGTCACTACAGTACAATTATGAAGGCCACTACTACAAGTCTACAACATCAAGACTATATCAATTGGTGACTTGTGCAACTCGAAATTACATGAATACCCTAAGAAGGAAATGGCAAAGCAAAACAACTCAGTTACAGTTATTGAGAGGCTTGAGGTGTATACTCAGATCGTCCAAACTGGGGCAGCCAAGAATCTGCAGTTCATGCTCATTCGCCAGATGTAATAAGCATATGAAGCACAAATGTGGAGAAATGTCGTTAAGAGATGCTGCTGCTCTGCAGTTATCTGGAAAACTAGACAGGGCTTGTTTGAAAGATATCGTTTGCTCAGGGGCCTCTTCCTGAAATAGAATAATTGCGGTACGATAATTCTCTCATATGCATGTGTATATATACACACAAAAACGATCATTTGATTTTAAGGAAATGAAGTGTTGATTGAGTACAAGCTTACCACAACTGCATTTTGATTCAGTTGTTGTATATGGTCCCACAGTGTTTCTTTTAGTGAGTGAACATCAACTTGCTTGGATGTCTTATCATACTGGACCTCAATCTTGCTTACCTGTGTATTAAAAAAAATCGGGCTTTAACAGTTTATAATATTATCAGCAAGAATATTTGACATGTTTTGTATAAAGATTTAATGTCATAAAAAAGTAAGCCATCTTGATAACCAATTAACCTGGCGAGGTTGAGAAACAAGTCCAGTTGGCTCTTCAACATCACTATAAGCATGTCCATTATCAAAATCACCATCATAGTCGTCTTCATCCCAAGACGGTATTGCTCCATATCCATCTCTTTGTTGACCTTCATCTGATCAAAACAATTGGCAGAAAACTTCATCTTATAATTTGGGGTGTTGATAAACACACTTATGTTGTATTAATGAGAAAGATGTTACTTTCTACTAAAATTAGATGAATCAATCATTAGTTTATACTACAATTTGACATATGTAGGAGTTGGGCGGGAAAGGGAGAGGGTGGAGAAAAGAGAGTGCCTAGAGAACTATAACACAATAACTAATATGATCCTCTTAGCACAGTATATTACTTGTAGGTCTGTTTAAGTTTTGAATGAGTAAGGCATTTCAACAATCTCATCGAACCAGATTGATATATTTCTATGTAGATTTTCATGCCATGATGCATCTCAATCAGAATTCTTCATTATTTTGAATTTATTAATTATCTAAACTGTATGAAGATTTATGTACAACTTCTAAAGAGTATAGGGGGCAAAGATATAGCGCATTAAAGTAAAACTCACCAGTTTTTTTTCGTTGACTCTTTCCGAGGCACTGCAACAACAAAAAAAAAGAATATATAAAATTAATATTATAGCAGTCAGATTTATGAACCAAGTAGATATACTGCAATCTAAAACACTCCGGTTGGTAAAGATAACTATATTATTGTGTTTCAATCTCCCATTAATGCAACACAAACTAAAACATTGGCAAAGAATAGGAATGGGGTATGGGGGAAGGTCACTTTTACCAAAACATTAGGCAACAAAAATAGCTTCACAAGATCCTCCGGTTGGTAATGACAATCTTCGGGAAGTCTTGTGTTGCAAGGAGCTCTGTTTGCTGGCAGTAATAGGGTCTTGGGATTCTTTGGAGGATCAAAAATATGTGAAATATCAGTGTCCAAAGCATTTGAAAAATCGATATCCACAACTGCTTTCTTGTTTTTCGATTTCTTGGGCTTCAGAGATCCAATTTCCTCAGCTGGGACCTCAGGATCTGTAAAAAATATCTGTCAGAAAATAGGATAGCAGTTAATGTGCATGATAAATTTAGCCTATTGAATTTTGACCTTTAACTTTCCGATATTTCCAGTGATTGGGACCTGCCCAAGCATTTTGCTTAGTTGAGAATCCCAAACTTAAGAACAAATAGCTATCAACTTCTTCAAACCTATCATTCTCATCAGGGTCATGCCCATTAAACTGTTCATCAGCCTGCATAAAGTTAACCTGAAGTATGAAGCAGATTGCTATATATTTTCTATTTTCAGAAAAAGAAGAGTTTGAGCAATAAAATATCCACCATATCAGGAACTCCTTGTTCATTTGAGAAGAATTCATCATGATCATGAGTGCCCTCATCTACCACACTTGCTTGGTCATCATGATCAAAGTCCCATGCTCCGTGATTCCCAAATGTGTCACCATCTGCATCAGCATCCATACCTAGATCCTCATTAACTAGCTCAGAGGAACTTGGATCACACGAATTATATGACTCAGATCGCCTTTGGTTATCTGTGCCGAATTGACTGATCATAGCCCTGAGGCTCGGAGATATTTCGGATTTGTTACGCATATCCAGCACCATATGTTCAATGCACTCTGAACAAAATAAAATAATGAACAAATATTAAGTCAAAACCAACCAGTTTTCCTCTAAAGAACAAGATAGTGAAATCCTTGCAGAAAAATAGAGTTCAGCATTACATACCAGTTGCAAACGACAAATCAATTGTCTCAATGTTCTCAATTTGAGGTTCTTGAGATGAACACTTTCCAGGTATTTCAGAAGAATCAAAAAGGACCCGGCAGTTACCATAAACTCCGAGATTGTTGAGCAACAGACCCTTTGCTCCACCCTCATCAAACTGTGCTGAGGTCTGGTGGTAGAGAGGATCTACCACAAAAGCAACTAAAAGAAAAACAATAATCAAGAATTAAAGTAGACTAACGAATACCAGATAGACATGCTAGTGAGACGGGAACACAAGGAAACACAAGAAAGAAAAAAAAGGGTAGATGGAGATATGCACACAACACGCACACAGAGTGATTTATACACGATAAAACTTACCATCAAACTTCTTTACATTTATAGAGGTAAATGACGGCTCTAGGGTTGACAAAGGTGACAGCTGCACAAGTAAATCACCTTTTCAGAATGCAGATATTTCTCAAGTTGCAAGATATTCCAATCAAGTACTTAACATTAAATATAGGGCAGAATCTTAACCTTTTTCCCTTGCTCTTTCGGTTCATCGCTTTCCCCTTGTTCACCACTGTTATTGGCATCCCCAGCTGCATGATCTGGTATGCGTATATTTTCGAAAATAATAAGTAGAAGGAAAAGTAATACCATGCAATTCAACACATACGGATTCAAGTACTATCAACATCTTTGATACTTGAGACAAATCAAAGGAAGGATAACAAATAGGTGACTAAGCTGAAGATGGATATAGTAGGTTCATTACAATTCAATAGTTTACACACAAGAAGTAACACATTAAGAAGAAACCAACGCTGAAAATTTACAGGATAGACAGGGAATAAGTCCTACAGAGTAGTGCTGGTTGAAATAAGGGTGAGTGGCAAAGGGTCGAGGCAAAAGCGCAGAAAGCTGTTCTTTCCAGGCGCAAGACCACAAAATTTAAACTTAGCAGAAAATTTAAATCATATCTACGCCTCATATACGAGTTTATTCCTTTTGGTATCAAATAATCAAATATGGAGGAACGACCAAATTTGAAAAACAACTGATACATACTAAATGATTAAAATTTAAAAAAATTATTATTGACCATTAGGACATACGTGAAGAAAAGAATGACCCTGATGGTGATGGTAGTTTCTAAAAAGATACACCAACTGAAACGAGAACAATCAAGCTAGTTTGATGATTAGAACAACAATCATGAAAAAGAATAATGCTTTAAAATTAAATCTATTCCAGCATAACAGTGTATTCAGGCTAATGTTTATTAGAACTATTTGTAAATAGAATTACCCAACCTAAATTTTCCTCACCATTTAAATTGGTTTATCATACGAGACCAGAAGTCTAAATCAAACACATTAGAAAAACAACACGAAACATGACAAAAAGTAGAATGAAACTATGTCAAATCTAACCTTGTTCATCTTCCTGTCCGACCCGATTAATTCCTCCAAGGACTTTATATGCCTCCGAATGTACCGAATCCACTCTCATGGAATATATCTTAACCCCAGCCTCAAGGGTACAACTTGCCTACAGTGGTAATTGCAGATAAATAAAACACTTTGTTTTAGCAAATCATGCTAAGAACAAAAGGTTCAACTCAAACTCAAGCACACAATCAGGGTTAATATTGAGGAGTTAGTTACGAGTTCAGAAAAAGGAATGTTAAATAGGAAACATTACAATGTTTTCAATCATAAGCCTACATCATATGTACATGTAGGTGATGATTCATACACTCCAAAGCTGTATTGCCTTAGCCATGTATGTGACTTAGCAGATAGGGTGCATTTACCTTTTTAATTAGATAAGCAGAATCTTGCTACAACATATCACAAATATGGGTACAAGTAGAATTGATGCTAAAACAAGGTCCCGAAAGATGCTTATGCAACTATCCAGGTTAATTAACAGATTCTTCTTCATCTGTTTCTTAAATTTTCATTTCCAAGTGAATCTAAATTCCTTGTAACAGAAGTAGGGCTTTTAAAATTTACTACAAATAATTCCTATTACTGGATTTTTAATGTTATTAATTGCTTGAAATACAGTATGCACATACTAAATGTACATTAATTGACCCCCTGGAAAAAAGAAGATACATATATACCTTTTGAAAATTGGTTTCGGAATCATCTTCTTCTTCGACCTTAATAATGTCGCAGAGATGATCTATCAAATTCAGCTCCCATGTATTTTTCTGATTAATTTTCTGCAGACGCAAAACATATAGTTAGAAAAACTCGAGAAAAACAAAACATTGACACAGAAGGGAAAATTTAAAAATGAAAACCGCACATTTTCACTAGCGAGTTTGATGCAGTTCTGAAACAAATCGAGGATCTGTTCTTTTCCAAGACATGGGTCGGCTGCAGTTGAAGTGGAGGTGTTAAGAAATGCTGGCTTGCGTCGGATGGCGGCGGCGCGTGCCGCGCGTGCCTGAGCGCGTTCGAGTTTGTCATCGTTGGAGCCAATAAAGAACGGGCTCTTCGCCGGTGAAAACGGCCCTCTCTGCTTCGCGTTCGGGCTTAAGATTTCAGCCATTTTAGGTTTGTTGCCAGTTGAAATTTCCCCAATTTTAGAGAGAGAGAAAAACTTAAGTGGTTTTTCAAACTGTGATTTTCCCTCCTCGAGGGTCGAAAGTCGAAACATTGAAGTAAGGGGTACTTTAGTAATAAAACAACCTACAACGATTAAAAAATAAAATTCAATTTTTCTTCCGAAATCCACAATTTTAAAATGTAATTTATGATCTCAAATCAAGTGTTATTAATTTGTCACCCTCTTGTGCGAATTTGTGCACTCTAAACCCTAACTCCTAAATAGTGAACCCTATATCATATATGAATTATTCGGACAGGGTGAACCATGAATCACTTGGGCCGAGTGAACCATGAACCACTCGGGCCGAGTTTGGGGTCAGGTCGGGTATTAAAAAATTAAAAAATATATATATATCTAAAATTGAAATTAAAGTTAAAAGAAAATCGAAACTAAAAAAAGAAAAAAAAGTTAAAACTAAAAAAAATTAGAAAAAAAGCTTTTAAAATTAAATTGCACCAATTTTATTGGTGCATGTGGTGCACAGAAGAATTTGTCTAATTTGTTACATTCTCTAATATGCACTGTTTTAAAAAAATCAGTTGAATCAGATGGTTGAACTGGGAACAGACTATGTAATCGTTCTAATTATTCTCTAAAAATCGTTTTTACGGTTGACCCGATCAAAAATTGGGAAATCGGTCAGATCAATTGGACCGATTTTTTTTTTAATTAATTCATTTAAAATTTAATTATTATTTCCATCATCCTTGTTTTAAATTTTAGCATTTTAAATTGTGTTGTGTTTTCTTGATTCTACTGTGTTTATTTCAATATGAAACTTATAATTTAAATTTTATAAGTGCACATTTATTTTATTTTTTAATGCAATATAGAAAATATTTTAAGAAAATTGATAGGGAACATTTTAAAGGTTGGACCATCGGTCCGATCGATTAAACTGTCAACCGGTGCTCAATCCAGTATGGTCGTCGGTCTGATCATGAAAACACCGCTAATATGTATTCAGCTTTTCATGGTTCACTATGTGAAAATATATAACCTTAACTTAAACATTTATTAAGTACAGGCTCATCAACACCTAAATAATCAAGCATAAAAAATGAAGAATGATGACATACAAACACATACAAACTCAAATACTTGGTGGTTGAAACTTGGAAAATATGAAGTATGAAACAATGGGTTTACATGTATGAAGTAAAAGACTATACCTTTTCTCAACTAAAAATGCAACAAATTTGCACCAAACTTCAAATTCAACAACAAATCAAACTTCCCTAATCAAATTATGAAGGTCCCTCTATTGTCTTCTCTGCATCAATGTTTGTACTCTCAACATTCCCATTCTTGATCTCCCCATCATGATCAACTACATAATTATGCACCTTATACTTATGCCTCATTGCAAACACAACAAAAACCAAAATATTCAACACACCAAGAACTGCAAGCATCCAATAAAAATTCTCCAACTTCCCCTTATTCAAATTGCTCCTCAACCACCGCCCGTTCGACGCCTTATCAACCAACGAGACGAGCAAGCTACTCACAAAGTACCCCATCGACAACGTGCTCAGAAACAACCCCGTGCTCATTGACTTCATCCTCTCGGGCGCCTCACGGATAAAAAACTCTAGCTGGCCCACGTACGCAAACGCCTCCCCGGCCCCCACTAAGAAAAATTGAGGCACCAACCAAAATGCAGTTATCCTAACATTGTGATTGACAAAATTGTCCCTCCTCCTCTTTTCTATGAGGGCGGACGCCACCATCCCGATTATGGAGAAGGCTAGCCCTACACCCACACGTTGCAGGGAGGTTATCCCCTGCACCGTGTGGGTGATCTTTCTTGCAAGGGGGACGAAGACCCTTTCGTTCAGGGACGTGAAGAGGAGGATGGAGATGAAGAGGAAGAAGGAGAAGGATCCCGCCGGGATCTCAAAGCTCCCGATTCTTCGGTCCATGAATGTGGCTTGCTCGATTGTGAATGTGTTCATTTGAGAGTAGACTGTCCAGAAGAGAATGCAGGTGGACCATATTGGGAGGAGCATTAGTACCATCTTCACTTCCTCTACTTGAGTGACGGTTGAAACGGCTCGCTTGTCGCCTTTTTTCTCGTTTTCTTGTCCGTTTTCTTTGAGGATTGCCGCCTTCTCTAAGCACCTAAGACAACACAAAAAATTCATGTTTCGTACATTGCATCAATCAAACTAGGCAAAAACTTGTGGACACTAGTAATACCATGTAACTGGTGTGCATTTTTTAAAATGTATCAGTTTGTTCACTAAAATTTATTAGTTGTCCTACTAATAATAAGTAACAGTTGTTCATCTGGTGCACAACAGTGTTGAACATCAAACTCTGAAGAATTTCAATAAAATTTTACTCTTTAGGTTGAGTTTCCATTTAGGTTCTCATTCTATAAGTGTCTCACTATGTGATCCAAACTTTTATTTCCCCTCAATTCAAGATTTGATCAAAAAAATTGTATCTTAATTCGAGGTCGATAAAAAAAAATTATGCACCAAGTGCACCGTGCAACTCAAGTGCGTCACTAGAAATGAAAATCAAGAACCAATGCAATTTACCTAAGTTTTTCCGTACGAGGAACTGTTGAATTGTAGTACTCATTCAACAAAGTATGATCATTCGGATAAGAAAGTCCCCTTTTTTTCCAAGCCAAGTACACAACTCTCCACACGACAGTCAACGGGCTCCCCCGTGGTTTTCTGAACCGATACAGCCTCGTCCCACACACGAGCACCCCCACCGCGATAATCATGGTACCGGCTGATATTCCGTACCCCCATCACCTGCCCACATTGTCCTGTATGTACACCAAAACCGTGACAGCGAAAATTGACCCAAGGCTGATGCAGAAGTAGATCTGTTGAAGAAGTATATCATGGCCTTTCCTTCTTTGGGATCGGACGTGTCGAACTGGTCCGAACCGAAGCCTGAGACGTTGGACTTGATGCCACCGCCTCCTAGGGCGATTGTGTAGAGGGCCGTGTAGAGCATGGCGAGCTGGTGGCCGTTCGCCTCGATGCATTGCTGCTTTCTTGAGTTTTGGCAGGGGGGTGGCCTCATGCTTGAGATTGTTGTGGCTAGTGTTAGTAGTGTTACTCCCTGGTTTGATCAGTTTTGTGGTTAGAGAGTTGGTAATGTTTGTTTGTAGCTTCAAAATATGGGAGAATGAGAGTAGGAATACTTTGTGTCCTGTTTTTTTTTTTTTTTTTGGTTTTGTTTCGACACTGAGGTGCTATTTTGAAATACAATCCAAAGGCGTAGAAGTGTTTTTTTTTAAGATTGTGTGACCCAACTTTTCAAGAAAAAAAGTACTTCTATTTTGTTAATTGTGTTTCAAAATACACAAAGACACGGTGAGTAGTAGGGTTAAAAGTTTGTTAATTCCATAACTTGTCTACTTCCCAATTTTGATAGAAAAAAAATATGAACGTATTTGAATTAGTCCCAATAATAATAAAAAAAAAGGTTGTTCAATGAAAGACAAATTTGACAAATGTCATTTTAGATCACATGAGGACCTAATTTGGAGTCAAAATAGAACTTTTTTTTTTTATTATTATTGAGACTGAATCGGAGATGTTAATTTTTTTTGGACTGAAATTGGACAGTATAAATTTTTTGGGACAAAACACTTTTTAACTCCAGAATAGTACTACTTTCTATTGAAGTTGACTCCGTAAAAAACCCTATTGTATGATTGATCATGTTTATGTGCAAATTCAAAATATGTTAAAATTAGAGTAATACTCCATCCGTCTCATAATAATGTGCACATTTACTGTTTTCACGTATTTTAGCAAGCGAGTTTTTTATTAGTATTTAAAATAATAAAGTGTTTTTTAAAGATGCGTATAATAGAAGAGACGTAGATCTATCATACCCTTCCTTAAAAGTCATTTTATCATTTCAAATACTAATAAACAATTCGCTCGCAAAAACTCGATAATAAAGTTATCGTGCACGTTATCTTGAGACGAAGGTAATAATATTTTGTGGCATGTCATATTCTTGTTATGACGCAGAATACTACTATTACTTTACGTTGAAGTTGACTCCATAAAAGATCCGATTATTTGATGGATCAATTTGCACATTCAAATCATGCTAAAATGAGAGTACTAGTACTAGTCTTTGCAACACAAAGTACTACTACTTTCTGTTGAAGCCGACTCCAGAAGAAATCGGATTACATGATTGATAATGTCCATTTGCACATTCAACGTAAAAGTACTAGTACAATACAGAGTGATACTACTTTTAGTTTAAGTTTGCTCCATAAGAAACCACCGAATAACATGTTTTATATCAAAACCATTGCCTTAAAATTGCTTCTTATAAACTTGGAAATCAATCATAGTACTAAAAGATATTGGACAAAGAGTTACCAAAGCTGTGACAGTTGCAGCAATTGCAACGGTTAAATAACGGCCAAGTCTAGCATCAGCAACAAAGCCACCAAGAAGGCCTAAAAGGTTGAGAGTTCCCATGAAATTTGTGACAATATTTGCTGATTTGGCCGACGGAAGATGCAAATCTCCGACCAAATACGTCACCATATTCATCGATATTCCCATAACACAGATCCTCTCTGAGAGCTCTGTACCTACACTCATATGCAGGACAATTAACGCGTAATTAATTTAATTATATAATTTTAGAAGCTTTATAAGTACATAAATGAAAAAATCTGGATTAATTACCTAAGATAAGCCCTGCTGCTAGCCATCCTCCAGTTTTTGATTTATCGACTGGATTTCCGCGAAAATCGACCAGAGTTCCATCATCATTTCCACCATTATTATCGACCAAAACCTTTGATTTTCAAGAAATTGAAACACATTAGTACTTAAATCTAACTCAACATGCATAATAAGTTAATTTCATGCATTACCATTGTAGAGGAAGAGAGTTTGGCCACAAAAAGAACACTCAAAGAGCTGGCCTTTTAAATTTGA
Source organism: Stenogyne calaminthoides (assembly GCA_037126765.1). Taxonomy (NCBI): domain Eukaryota; kingdom Viridiplantae; phylum Streptophyta; class Magnoliopsida; order Lamiales; family Lamiaceae; genus Stenogyne; species Stenogyne calaminthoides. The sequence goes on from JBBCBC010000040.1 coordinate 5,637,604, forward strand.
ATGATAGAATAAAATCTAGTTATATAAAAGAATAATAAAAAATAAAAGAAATTGAGAGGATGGCCATATATAAGTATGATTAAAGGGCCTCCACAAGTTGGATTGCAACATGTTAACTGTGTTATATTCTTGTACATTTTGGAAGTATTCTTTCTGTGATTGCAATGACATGTATGTATGTAAGGAAAAATCGACATCTCATTCATGCTTCTTATCTCTAAAAATCAGCTTTTTATGTGGGGAGAAATTCTTGATTATCTTTGAATTTCAATTTTTTTATTTTTTTTAAATCAACTTCAAGAATAGGGATAGTGACAAGTTGTCCAACCAGATTCTGTATTAGCTCGTTATTGTCGCGTTTATTTCAATAGTACACGCATTGTGCACATTATTGCATGATTGTCACAATGAAATTAATATTATGAGTAATGAGATGAAATGCGATTTTGTAATAAAGAGTGGATTTGGAAATTAGGCTTATGAGTTGTGAGTTCAAACAAGGACTTGTTGTCATTTACCTATTTTAGATGGTCACTACCCGATATTTTGGGGGCTAACACACATACATGTTGTTTTTTTCTTTTTTTGATCCGACTCGAATACATGACCACACAACATAGGTAATGATGCTCTAACCACTTGAGTCATTCCATTTCGTCAACACACATACATGTATATCGCATGTTCACTATTTTTATCGAAATGAGGATGAGGAATAATATAATCGTGGCTCATAGTTATGGACAGATCCAAAATATCATCCCAATAATGGGGGGTGGGGGCGAAATTTTTCATAAAGCAAAGGGGGCAAAAAAAATTTAATCCAAGGAGGACAAAACGATTAAATTTTACAAATATAAACAAAATTTCTTATATACATAGTTTTAAAACCCTCAAGGTTTGGACTAGTGGTGGTAGGCTTGGGACTTAGGAGTATGCTCTTATCTAGGTCTCAGGTTCGAATCCTCTCAGGCGCGATCAACTCGTGAGATGGGTCAGTCCATACAGAGCTTAGCTCCGCTTGAAGTGGCCCCCCACCAGTGGATGGTGGGGGTCCCCGAATTAGTCAGTCCTTGAGCCGGATACCGAATTATCAAAAAAAAATATGGGTCAGTCCATACAGAGCTTAGCTCTGCTTGAAGTAGGGCCCCCGCCAGTGGACGGTGAGTTCTGGTCCCCTGGATTAATCGATTTTTGGGCCGGATATCGAGTTATAAAAAAAATATACTCCCTCCGTCCCAAAGAAACGTGCACGTTTACTATTTTCACGTGTTTTTGCGAGCGAGTTTTTTATTAGTATTTGAAATGATAAAATAATTTTTAAAGATGCATGAAATAGATGAGAGGTAGATCTATAATACTCATCTTTAAAAATTACTTTATCATTTAAAATATTAATAAACAACTCGCTCACAAAAACTCGATAATAAAATAGGTGTACACGTTTTTTCGGGACGGAGGTAGTACATAGTTTTAAATAAATAAATAAAATACCAAAATGGACTACCGCGCCGTGCCCCTTCTAAATTCGTCCCTGCTCATAATGCGTATACGTTCTTAGCTATAGATTCAAAATTAAGAAATTGTAATGACGTTTCTAACATGATATATCATCATCTATAATGTACGTCTATTTTGACAATATCTTAAATTTCAACCACAAAATGTTATTGCGTTCTTATATGGTTTTCTTCGATTTTTATGTTGTAATCATTGTGATGTGGATTTGGTACCGAATTTTATTGAATTTATCATTAAATTATTTTGTGATTTTATCGGTTCTGGCTTGTGAAAATTAGTTGCATTTCACTTTGATATGCACTGTGCAGTTGGGTTATGAATGTGTTCATGTGTGTTTTTTTATTCTCTTTTGACGGTACAAATAGTTTGTGTAAAAATAAGTGCACCGTGCAATTTAAGTATATTTTTTTAATGTGTAATTTATTCTCTTGAAATATTCAAATTGTTTGCAATAAAACGTCCAGTTTTTTATTATAAATTGAACAAATTGCATGTTTCAATATAAATAAGTTAAACATCTCAGTGAAATAAATTGCACATCTAAAAAAATGCACTTGAGTTTATGTCTCGTAAAACTAATCAAGGCACCAGCTAGTGGTTTTGAATGTATTTACTCAATCTGATCTTATTTTTGATTGGTTAATAATATTTCCGATTTGATTGTCAAAAGTGTAGAGAAATTTTAGTATACAAAGATCAACTACCAACAAAAATAAGGGGGGATTTCTATAAAAATTTCAAAGTATTTCTAAGTCGTTAAAATCGTTAAATGCCAAAAACTGCATTATAAAATTGGCCTATTTTTGTATTTCTAGGCCAATTTTGGAATGTAATTTTTATCATTTAACGACTTTCTCTCTTTAGAAATTAATTTTTCTCAGACTTTGTCTTGTAGAAGTCTTTTTTGTTAGAAACTTTGTATCTTATTATTTCCAAAAATAAAACCTTCTCATTTAATTATTATACCTAGAGGGGGTAATTTTAACTGGACTTGATCAGCTTATAACTAAAAAGCATAAACGGTCAGGTTGAGCCCAAAAATTTCCAACTCAGTGTGTATAGTTTTGGACAGGCCCAATCCAATCCGAGTGTAATGTCGTTATCCGGAATATAATATTTGTGTTTTCTTTATTCTGTTTTTAGTGTAATATGGACAAAAGAATTCCCCAAGCATGGTCAAATGTGCACATTTGAAAGGAGTATCTTTATCAAATAACAAAAAAAAGTTCTTGTCTCTGATTTGGATCAGGATCGCCCACTGTGATTAATTCCGAGGTTTTTAAAATTGGAAAGTTATCACTTGATAAATTTCTCACACTAAATCTCAACTTAATTGTAATTAAGTTTGTAGCGCGAGATAACTTTTTTTTTAAGGAACTCGACAAAATAACCCTGCAACTTCAAAAGACGGGGTGCCTCCAAACAAAATGACCAGGCCAGGGTAGTTGTTTACCAAAAACACAGGTCTTCGCAAAGTTGCAAGACTATGTATGAAAACTGAACTCATTATAAATTAAAAGTTGTTTTTGCTACTCAGACAACAACCTTGAGCATTATACAAGGATGCCCTGTAACAGTAACTCAAAATAATTGACGATTACAAACAATAATAAAATATATTCTCATATACTATACCTAATTTCTTAATTTCAGCTATAATTCGATAAGGAAAAGGTAAGATAAAAATAAGGAGTATGTCACAATAAAACTTATTTATTGTGAAATTGGTTTCATATTTGCAAATATGATTTTCAGTTATCACGACTCATACACTTTTATAATATAAATCACACCCTTTAATGTTATGAGTATTACCAATTATATAGTGAAAAGACACACCCTTCAGTTATCACAATTAATACTCTTTAAATTTTAATAATATAAATTACATTCTTTAATCAATTTCACTATTTTTTAAATGAAATTTATTCACCTTGTAGTTTGCTAAGAATGAGTGGAAGCGTTTGGGATTGAGATAAAGATGAGAGAGGAAGAAAATATAAAGATGAGAGGGGAAGAAAATATGTAAATGATGTAAAACATCAAATAATTCGAATAAAAACTTCTACCACAAAACATAAGTTTTTCTGAATCAGAGTGAGTAGTAATATCAACTTTAACTAATATACCTCTACCCAATATTACCAGTTTAACGATTAGTTTATTATTTTCACTTTCAATTGATCAATATAAGTAGAATTTTGACTATGCAATTACGGAGCATTATTGATCTCTCTTAAGAAAAAATCGCAAAAATATTAAGAGATCCGCTATAAATACCGTTGAGGATATCAAATTAAAGATTTAATCAATTACTAAATTACAGTGATTAAACTATTTTTAGATTGCGTTTGACTTAAAGAATTTGAAATGCTAAAGAAAAGATTCGAAATCCACCAAATAAAGTTAGAGTGAATATATATAAAAATCTATATTAGTTCAAAGGCATACTAACAGATTTCGAATCTATGTCAATAATTCTAAAAAAATATAAAATTAATCTATGCTTTATAAATTTCAAGTTTTATTTGCAAATCCTCCCACATATAAACGCAATCTTACAACGATTCTATACCACAACTCAAATCAATTGATCATGTTGACTACATAGTATCTTCATTATGACATTTGAGATTTGGTATACGTAATTTATGTAGCTTGAAATTGCACTTTGACTTGGGAATTAAAGGTCAAAGTCGATCTTATAGTATATAATTTTTTAATTATGGATTTACTTTAACATTTTAAAAAGAAATCGAAACCCTTTTTCAAATTAACCTAAAATCAGAGCTACTTATAAAGATTGTTCTTTGATTTTCCCAGTACCATTTTACTAGTTTTTTAAAAAAAAAAAAAATTTAAGTGTTCTGATTTCTTTCTTACAAATCATGATCCAAATTAAAATTGATACCAATATAATATATATAGATTAACTACCATATACGAACTCATATTTAATCCAGACATTTATTTAACATTTAAATATAAAACAATATGCCCTGTAACTAATAAAATAAAGAGTTTGTCTACTATACGTTAAATACACCCTGCAATTTAAAGATATTTTTAAAAAATGTAATTTGTTTACAGTTGAAACATGCAATTTGTGTAAATAAAAAGTAAAACCAATTGTATATATTAATAAAATAAATTGCATATTTTAAATATACATTTTAATTCACCCTTAAGACTCATTTTTTTTCTTTAAAAAAGAAAAAAAGTAAAAAAATTGAAAAACCCACTTTAGTCCATATATATAAGCCCTAAAAATGGCTTTTTACAATACATTCAAACACCAATGTCTTAATGTCACTTTCTCATCATGAGATCCAAAAAGTGGGCAACAAAGTCAGAAAACTCACATTCACTCACAAACACAACAAATTAAAACTTTTTTCTCATATGAAAAAACAATCACTTTCTTCACACTATATAATGTTTCATGTGGTACTAAACCTAAACATTTGTGACCACATTCAATAATCTCCCTCAAAACTCATCCAAATAAAAATAAAAAAACCACATGATCATGTCACCTCGTTTTCACTTGATCATAATCTCGATCATCTTCACCACCACCCTCCTCCTCTCCGCCACCCCAACCGCCCTCTCCGGCCGCCTATTTCCCACCGGAAAACATGACCACGGGCAAAGTTTCCGACCGGGAAGCCGTGGAAATCGTGCACCACTTAGTCAAGATTTTGACTCGGAGAAGCGAAGAGTTCCAACGGGATCGAACCCTCTTCACAACAGGCGATAGAAATCGAGTTTTTTTTTTTTTTTCTTTAGTAGGAGATTTCGTTTTAGCAAATTTCAAGTTAGGTAAATTAGTTCATATATACATCTCAGTTAGGTTATGAGTAAATATATATGTGTAACGCTACAACTTTATAATATTAATACAAGTTTTATTTTTTGATTGTTTTTATTTTGATGTAATGTAATTCATGTTGAGAGAATTGATAATTAAATCGATGTTAATAGATAGACAGAATGATAGTTCGGATTATGAATTAATGCAGTACGTCTTGCTAATTAAATTGAGATAATTGATGTTACGTTTGAACTTAGAATTTTCTTTAATTTTGTTTAAAAAAAAATAGTATGCTGCTGGGATTTGTATGTATAATCCTATTTAATTTAATTATAAACTTGCTAACATGTGTATTCTAGTTCTTCAAATTCCGGCCATTTCCCTCAGTTTGTATTCTATGCAGTAAATTAAGATCATTATTATTAATTTATGGGTTTTACTTGTCACTTTCTTAATTAATTTATGCATGTCCCAAATAAAGTTGTGTTAAATGTACTACTTGACATATAACTTGAACCACACAACAAGGGACCCAAATTTAAATGTGGAGTATAAATAGGCATTATTTCATACAACCACCAAGCACTTTCATAATTAATACATATATAATCTTGGAATAATGTCTTAATGAATTAACCTTCTAATTGTGAAGTCAAATTAAACATAAATTATAATTTATACGGATTTACTTGTAATCCTGTCATAAAAATATTATTTTCATTAGAAATGTGAATCCATATCGACAAATTAAACTAATTTTAGATCAGCTGTTTAATTATTATTTTTCTTCTAGAAATGATATATAGAAGAGGAAAGGAATAGGTCTTTAAGAGTGTGTATGTATAAGTGCATATAGACTTATTACATCTCCACTTAGCCTTTTCTTGCTTTTGTGGCCAAATAAGGGTTGACTTTTTGGTCGGCAAAATTATCATATGGTTGAACTAACTATGTTGCAATATATATGTAATGGTAGAAAATGATGGATTCCACTATTTGCTACCAAAGGTGTTCTTTTAAATTATATTTTTAATCTACAAACTTTTAACCCATTAATTGGTTCAGTAAAAAAACAAAATGTCGTCTTCTATTTTACTTTTTCCCATTAGATATATATATGTTATTGTGAATCAATGTAGATATATATGTTTATCTTTCTCACTAAAATAACATATTTATCTAATATTTTAATAATTTCACTTAAGGATAATTTAGAAAGAGACGGAGTGGAATAACTCAAGTGGTTAAAGCACCACTACAACTACTGTAAGGTCATGGAAAAAAAAAAGATAATTTAGGAAGAAGTTAATATAATTGCAAATGCGATGGGGGCAACGCATCATTTTATGGATCAAACTACATTTTCACAAAATCCACTCTTAAAAATCAAGATATTAAAACCTGATTTCTAATTAATTAAGGCTAAATTAATAAATAGTTAAAAAAAAAAAAGACAGTGGTTTCCATCCACTGCAGGATGTTTGGTGGTGTACGAACTGATTAGAACTGCATGTGCAAAAGAAATAGTATTGAGGCCATTAAGCAAGTGGACCTACCTAAAATATTATTCCAATTATTTTTAATTACTGGGCGGCAAAACTGAATTATCTGAAAATGGACCATTGTGATAGCAGAAATCAAGAAAACAGCCTAACCCCATAGAAATCAAGACTTTACGAAAAACAAATGGCTACAAAGATTTTACAAACCACAACATGTGTAAAAATCGGCAAATTCAAACAATGCAATGATATAACCATCCTACTACATCTGCAATATACATACCTAGGAACACTTTCAATATGTGTTCTTTTGCTCAATTCAATCGTAACCTATCAATGACTTTCTACAAGCATCACGATTACAAAAAATCTGCACTCCCGACCGTCTAAACTCTGATGGAGAGCACGTTTACACGATTTGTATGCTCTTACTCGACGTACACAAACAAAATACAAAATATACGTATCATCCAAAACTGACTCTGAGCTAAATTTCTCACCTTTGTTTTTCTCTGTTTTTTTTGTGGAAGACAATATCTGCCTCTCGAATGTTCAGTTTCACGAACTAGCCAACTCCATCATCAATTCATCGAATAAAGAGGCCTCCAATTCTCCACAAATGATACTAACGCCTTCATTGAACTCCCACCACTTGTCCAAAGCCGATAAGTGTTTGCTCTTTTCATTTTCTTGGCTGATTAGCATCGTCCATAACTCGTTTTCAACCTCATCAAGTCTAAAAGAGGAACATATTTTTCTACGAAAAGATATTGCACCATGATGAAAGTTTATGACCGGATAATAAATTCCCAAAAGCCCTGAGTTTATACGGTCAAAAAGAAGTCGCCTTTCAGACTTTTGCCAGGATGTCTGTTTTCCATATTTCTTCTCTAGTGCATCAAAGACCAAAGGGCTTATCGGGCACTCCAGTGAATCCCATTTGTTGAAATCCACAAACAAGTTTGTATCATACAAACCAGCCTCATCTAAAACATCGACTAGGTATGAGAAGTTCCCACTTTCTTCGTCTCCAAGCCACCTTTTAATCTTTCTGCGGTCATTAGATAGATCACCAAACAGCTCCCCAATATCCTCGTCTCCTGATACTACAATAGCAGATCCTTCAGAGAGGGATTCTTCTAAGTCAAAGTTTAAAGCTTGGAGTTGCAACATGAGCCCTGAAAATTACCAATTGGATTAATATTATTTAAGATATAAACTTGACTTCGATGGAAGTAAAAAGTTCATTTGCATCACAAAATCGATACCTATGCTGTCAAAGCATTTAAAAGGGGAAGGATTGTTTGTATCGTGTGATTCCAGAACTGAGATGGGACTATGCTGGCTGGTTCTGTTCAGGTTCTCCAGAGGACCTATTCTGGAACATTTTGGAGAAGCTAATTCTTCTTCAGATAATTCGTTTAATGATGTCTGCATCGACAAAGAGCATAAGCCATTATAAAATGAGGGGGGAAAATGACACATTTGACAATTACTTCTTGTTTATCTGAAGAACTTTACGTATGAAATGATGATAAAGTACTAAGGCTAAGAAGATAGTTGTGATAGATAAGGTTAAATACTCCAGTTGTATGGTGCAACTTTAGACAACTAATACTTTTCAATGGAAAAAACTAATTCTGACAAACTAATACCTCATAGTTAAACAACTACTACCTTTTAAAAATACATATGAGTTGCACGGTACTCCTGGTGTATTCAAGTCTTTGACATTTGGAAGATATAGACCCATTTGGGAGGCACAGTGATGGAAGTAGTTAAGAGCATTCATAGTAAAATCCTTGACTAGAAGATGGACAATTCATTCCAATTTACACTTTTTTATGTTCATCAGCAAATGTTTTTTCATCAGCACGAGCCCTTTACCAACCAATATAACAAAACTAATATTTTGGTTAAAATTCAGTTGGCAAAGATACTATTGGCTTTCCTAACTACGTGCCTGTTTTCAACCTCTACTCAAACACTATAAGTGCTTTTTATTAAAAAGAAGTTGGGTCACACCAACTTTAAAAAAAACACTTCTACACTATTCAATAGGGTTTGAAAACAGGCCCATACATTTTTGACCTTTTTACTGATTTTTTTCATGACATCATTACTTAAGAACAGCCAATTCCAGATGTACGAGATATGCTAGAGAATTTAAAGATTATGAACAGAGTTGCTGCGAATTCATGCAGAGATAGACAGAGAGAAAAACGAACCTCTCTGCTGACAACTTCCTCAATGTCAGAAGAATGCACATCTTCCTCCAACAAGATACTAGGATATGGTTTTGACAGGGGATCACCATTAACTGCATCCTCACTATCATATGAAGCATCATCTGTATATTGAGCTGGAAGATTACTGATAGATGACTTGGGATTTCTCAGACTGGGTTCAATTTCCTTGCACCTATCATCATTCTCAAAACGAGTATCTAGCTCATCTGGAATGCCGTGAATGCATGCTTCAGTGGAGTTGTGTGATGAAGCAGAACTAAAAACGTCACTCTTAGGTAACTCAGAAACGTTAGAACTCGGTGGAACGGTGTTGTCTACACCAAGAGAAGTCTGAAGCTGTAAACTAGCCCTCCCACTTTTAGATTCTAAATTTCTTGGAATCTCAGAAACTCCAAACTTCTTAACTTTTTTCGCTGTTTTCCGTCTTTCAAAATATTTCTTGCTAGATTTATTGGCCAAAGATGATTGATCAAGTAAACTATGTGGATCATGATCATAAACTTTACAGTCTGCTTTTAATACATGTTCAAATTTACTTCTGCGCCTTTCTGGTGGAGAGATTTGGCCCATAGATCCAATGCTGGCAAAAAAACTATGTCCATTGACAACTAGCTCTTTACATGTGAACTCATGGTTGGGCTTTCCAAACTCAGGCATTAAGGACTTCCCAAGTTCCCTATATTCTGGTCTTGAATGCGTATCAAACTTCACATCTTCAAAATCATGCTCAAGTATCTGATGGCGTCTCAGGATACGTCTTGCAGCAAAATGCTCGGTTTTTTGGCTGAGTGACGAAGAGACTGAAGATTCTAAACTTCTTGCACTTGATCTTACATTGCTACTACTCGAGTCCACACACTCATCAAGAACATTCGACCTACGTACTCCAGATACACCCTTAATAGTAACCGAACTCCCTGGCCGTAGAGATATGGAAGCAACATTTTGCATATAGCTTTCAGATAGCACCCTCCTTCTATCATGGACGGGCTGCTGCGTTGGTGGCTGATCGAAGCCCATTAGAGTCGCAATCCACACTGTCTGTGTTGTTTAATTGCCATCTTTTCTGGGAACCCTTCATCTAGACCACTAAATTATGCTCCAAAAAGATCAATTATCAGATTATCAGAATCCAACCCAATAATTAATCCACACACAGCATCCACACACAATAAGATCAATAATCAGATTATCAGAATCCAACCCAATAATTAATCCACACAGAGCATCACAATTCTAAAACAAGAAAATACAATCCTTCAATCCACAAAATCCAAGAAGGGTCAAACAAGATCTTCCCCGTATAATCCCAACTCTAATAACTACTTCCCCTTAGCATACATACCATAATTTCCACAATCAGATTACAGTTATATTATCATAATCAGTATCCATGTATCAATTACAGAATCAAAGATTACTGTATTAATTTCACATCCACATTTTATCAATCAAACTTTCAAACTACACTCGCCTTTAAATTTATTTACAGTTTTGAGAAGAATACGCATACCTAAAATTCCCAGTGAAAATGGAAAAAGACCCGCCGGAGAAACCACCAAACCGTCCTCCGGCGCTTTCGCACGCGGCCTAAATCAATAAAAAAAAAAAACTCCGCTCCACCGCCGCTACGAAGCTTCGCTGCGCCTGCAAACACCGCCGGCGGATTTTTGAAATTGGGATCCTCAATTTTTTTTCAGGAGTTGCTTGTATAATACCTAATCAATACGTTGATCGGTGCGTCGAAAGGGCGGCGCCGACTTGAATGTAGTCAACGCCTCCTTTCGCCACCACTGCAATGGTTACAAAACTCTGTTAAATTTGTTATTCACACGCACTCACACACGCACATACTATACGTACATACGTGTTGTATATATAATATTATATTTATTACTAATCCAATCTCAAATGGAATATGATCCATTTCTACCCCCTAAAAAATCCACTAATCTGACTATTGATTGACCATATTATCGGTCTTGAATGTAGTTAAAAAAAATTACCATATTATCAGTTAGGCTAATATGGTAAAAGAGAGTAATTACTGCATATGCTCTTTTTTTTTAAGGACTGTATATGCTTTTTTAAGTTTAAATTTGGCATGCATATTATTTTAGGAGGGTAACATGCATTCAATGTGCATTATCTAATCACTAAATATTATTTTCGATAGAGCTCTTTTGTTAAATTTATTCATACTTAAAAATTGATACTCATGCCCTCAAAAAAAATAAATAAAAAAAAATTGATACTCATAGATCTACTCTATTTTTTTTAGGACAAGATCTAATTCAATGTGCATTATCTAAGAGATTGCGGATTCTTTAAGTAATTTTTTTTAAACTAAATGTCTAATTGTGTATACTTAACTATATTTCTTTCCACTCTTTCCAATTTATCTCACTAAAAAATTTCCTTGATCTCATACTTTTAATTTTTCAATTATTCGTCATATATCATAAACTATTTTTTTATTAACGATTTAGTGTAAAAATACCTAAATTTTAACTTTTCTTAATTTTTTTATTTTTTTTGAAGCATTAATTTTTTTTTATAAAATCACCAAAAATACACTTACTAGTTACTACATTAATATTTACTCAATTAATAATTTCCCTTGTTTACCTAGTTAGTGGCAATCGCTAATTCAAATTAGACTCGATTATAAAAATAACATTTTTACATTAATTAGTCAAAATATTGATAGTCTTGTAATCTTGTTTACATCATAAGTACACGTATACTTTATAGTATATTTTTAAAATATATAATTATAAAACGTATAATTTATTTATATTAAAAAATACAATCAGTAAAATAAATTACATGTTTTGGTATAAATGAGTTATACGTTCGAGAAAGACGCAATATCCACTCGTGAACAATTGAACCTCTCTGGAAGCAACAGTGGAGAGTTGAAAACGTGTGGATTCCAATATAGCCATAAATTCAGCACTCTCAATAGATTCTACTCCGTACAATTTTACTATAATTAATAACCAATGTCTTGCTTGGATCAAAAGTTCATCATTTACTTTTAAGACACGGCTATTTGCACCTTCGATTTTTATGCAAATTAAATTAAAATATCTTTATATGAAATGACTAAGTGCTCTTATATATTCCTTTAAAAAAAAAATTTGCTCCTACGCATTTAGATTATTTTTTAAATTTGAAATTTACTTGACTTCGGGTGTGTTTTGAAACACTTAAAATAGCTTTCAGAAACTATTTATTTTCAAAAATTGTGAGAGGGAGCTTTGAAAATAAGTGTTTTTAAAAGCTGTTTTAAGTGTTTCAAAACACTCCCTTATTCTCTTTCCTTTTCTCCTCCTGTTACTTCTTTTCGCGCCTAAAAACGCAAGAGTATGTTCGTTTCAGAAGGTACAGAAATTGAGAAATTTTTTACTGAGGGTGAATTTGACTTGTGATGTTTGACTAATAAGATGTAGGGTAGGATAGGAAATTGGGGGTAACTATTTCGGACAGACTTAATAGCACGATACGAAAATTGTGGGTTAGTATATAGTCTTATCGTGTTTTTGTCATTATTATATAAACACGATAAAGACATGAGATTTTCATGTCGTATTTGTTCTATCAACTCGATATGTTTGGAATTTTTTTTTTGTTGTACATATTACTTGATATTTCGTAATTTTATTAGAAATTTTGTATTTTTTGTCGCGTCGTATCGTGTTAAAGTATATTACCGTGTCATATCGTACGTCATATCTTATCATGTCAAAAATTTAATATAAATTCTATTTAAAAAAAATTATCATGTGATATTGTGTTGTGTCGACATAAAATTTTCCGTGTTCGTGTGATATCGTGTTGTGTCAGCACTGATTTTTATCGTGTCGTGTCAGCACGAAACATGACACGATAACACGAATTGTCACCCTATATTAAATACATATTTAAATACAACATTTCGTATTTTAATAATCACTATTTGGTAAAATAGTGAAAATTGTACCAACGAAACAACCGCATATCCTTGAAAAGTTCTGCATTATTTTAAGAAAAGTGGAACATTTGCGATTTGGTTAAAAACAAGAATCACACCAACCATGTCATGGAAAATTACACAAATTATAAAATTTAAGTTAAAGGGTACCTTATTTTGGAATTATCGATATCCAAAAATGATTACAATCCCAGCCTCGGCCTAATGCAGATTCAGCAAGATAAAAAAAGCTAGATACAGATTTTGAGATGAAACACCTCTTTACAACGGGACAAGAGACAACACTGCAAAATGCATTCATACAACGCTGCAACGGGAGAGCGAAGACCGCCAGCTGCATTCTTACAATTCGTCCCTCGAAGTTCCATCCTCGGTTGTAGATTCAACGTAAGATGCATACGCTTTGATAATCGACTCATACATGTCGATTCCTCGCAAATATTCATCCTTGTTCAAGAACTGCATCAAGATCAAGATGCAACATAAGTTGACAAACCGAGTTTTACATGATTATTCAACAAATAATATACTACAAACTTCTTGTGAACGTAAAACGAAGAAAATTTTAACACGGCCTCTGTATTCACATAAATTATGACTCCATCCGTTTCAATTTAACTGTTTTTTCCAAAGTATCTGTCGCTTTCGGATTTCTAAGAGAAATTAAATATTCTTTTTCAACTTTGCTCTTTTCTTAATTTTGTGATGAAAGATCATAAATGATACATTGATAATCTTAAAAGGGGACAGAGGGAATACGAAACATGTAAGCCACAAAGCATATGAGAAGAAGAAAATGTTCACCTCGTTGTGGTCATGAAGTAGAATGGGAGTGTTAGCCATAGGAGAAAAACCGATTGCTGGCAAGCCACATTCCCTAAAATAACGAGAATCTGTTGCAGCAGGAAAAATCTCTGGTTTTTCGAGTTTCCCTCCTACACTTTTTATTGCGTCTTCTAGCAATCCCCACCATGGATTTGAACTGTCGGAAGCTGTAACGAGTGGGTTCCCATACTTGTCGTGCCGAGATGCCCTCTGCTTGAACTGTCCCAACTAGGAAACTTGTTAGAACAGTGCTAATCATAAAAAACACATTAATTTTCAGCTTTCAAGCTGACAGATGGTATCAAAGAGTAAGAGCTGAAAGCTATTAATCAATGATCATGGTCTAGACATCTCGACCAGAAAAGAATCATTCTTGAGACAATGAAAGTTGAAAAATAAAGCAGAACTTCTGATGCAAAAAACATATACTTTTAAGAATGACGGTAAATACATACTCCCTCCGTCCCGGAAGACTTTGCACAGTTATTGTTCCGCTCGTGTTTTAGCGAGCGAGTTTTTTATTACTATTTGAAATGATAAAGTAATTTTAAGAAATGCGTATGACAGAGGAGGGGTAAGACTATCATACCCCATCTTAAAAGTCACTTTATTATTTCAAATACTAATAAACAACTCGCACACAAAAACACGAGCAAAAAGTAAGTGTGTTAAGTTTTCTGGGACGGAGGGAGTACAAGCCATCAGCAAGTCCATTTATGTGGAGCAAGTAACTAACCTAAGTTTGGAGGGCTTTTAAAGTTAAGAACTAAAATCATTTAGGTTGAATGCCTTTTAATGTTTGATACTAGTAGTTTAAGATCATACTTCATTTTCAAAAAGTAACTACTAGGGAAAAAAATGGCATCACAGGTTTCCTCACCTGAAAGGTCATATTACATGTAACAGGCGCCCATTCCTCTGCAATTCGTCTCTCCAAGGCATCTCCATCTGCCGTTGGTGGAACTCGGATATCAAATCCTGCTTCAGCTTCAGATGGTTGCAAATTCATGACGAAACCCTGTCATGCAAATAAACCATTTGACAGATTTTAGTGTTACTCTAGTCCTAATGTATGATAAAATCCATCCAATTTATCAAAAAACTGTTAACTAATCGTCCAAAATTTCACCAATTTATCAAAATACTCACAGTAGGAGATGGGGTGCCAGCTTTCAAGAAAACCATATTAACTGAAATGACCTCCCCTTCCGCTTTAAGTCCAGATTTGATCAAATCGAACTGAGAGGCCCTAAATCTCCTGATACTCTCAATGCTCTTGAGCAAATTCTCCATAGCAGTGTTATCATAAAGCTTAGCCCCATGACCCGGTGCACCTGTAGCTTTAATCACAAGCCACCACGGGCCCCTCTCCCCATAGAAAACACGGTATTTGTCGGTTGTTGATGCCAACCCCTCATCCATCACAATCCCTACATTCATACTCTTGAAAACATCAGAATCTGCAAACTTCTCGACTCCATCATGCCCACCGATTTCCTCATCAGGCACGAAGGAGAGGTAAACGGTCCTCAGGGGGCGGAAGCCCGAAGCCTGTAGCTTGCGAATGGCCTCCATATACTGAAGGCCCACACACTTCATATCCTGGGACCCACGAGCATAGATGTGGCCGGAGGTGGGGTCAAGGTGGGCCTGGAATGGTGGGTGGGCCCATTTGTGGTCCTCGGTAGGGACTACGTCCGTGTGGGAATTGAGGAGGATGGTGGGGAGGCTAGGGTTCTTGCCAGCCCACTTTAGGAGCACCAGAGGTTTGCCTTTTACAAACTCCAAGATTTCGTAATCCAAGGAGAGGGCCTTAGCCTGAGAAGTGATGAAATTGGAAGCTTCGTAGTAGTTGGGCTTCGGTTGGGCAGTGTTTATTCTGAGGTATTCTTGGAATCTAGATATGATTGGGCTAGAATCTTTATCTGATACGGTTACACTTGCTGTATGTAATAACACTACAGTTGCTACGAAAAGAGCTGAAACACCAACCATTTTTCCAACCTTCATGCAGGTGAAAACTACAAGTTAGTCAAACGATCAACATTTCCATTCTCCGGATATTCTTGTCAATAGTTATTTTGATTCAACAATAACATATTTGACCACATCTACTGATCGCAACAAACTAATTTACAGACATATATGCATTGGAATTGTCCACGACTAATCAAAATATACATCATTGCCAAAACATCTGAAGGAAAATTTACATGCCAAATTGCCAACCATTTCCTCTGGGAAAAAAAATGTGATTTCATATTCATAATCATACATTCTTCAATCCCATTATAATTGCCTCAAAATGTTTCAGGCGAAGAGATCAGACATCGTAAAACAAACAAAGCCTTTACTTGCTTGATTTGGCAAAAAAGGCATAACTGTCCATTCACTCAACTCACGAGTGTAGCTAGAAATGGAAAAAACATGTTTTTCTCATTCAATCCCACCAACTTCTATTCCAAAAAAAAAAAAAAAAACCACTTCTTTTAAGTTGAATGAATGAGATCATCAGGATTATATTTTCAAGTACAGAGCCCGTCAAAAAACTCAGGCATCATCACTGTAATTCGTATCCATCACCTTAAAATCCTTCTTCCAATTTGCTAATTAGCGCTATCTTACTCCAAATCATCATCTTCATAGCTCAGTCTTAATTGGTTTTATTTGTATTGAGAAATAAAGTTTAATGAACAAAAGAAAGTGGACTACCGAAAATACAAAACATGCCCCACTTACTGTATTAAATTAAGGCAATTCAGCAATTTAAGAACACCAAATCTAAGAAATTAATCACATAAGCAAAACCTGAAAAGATTAAGAATTATTTAGGTCACTTTCCAGATTTAATACCTTCAAATAATACTAAAATAAATGGAATTGGGGAATCATGGATGAAGAAAACAAGAGAGTGATAGATTTGTTTCACCTTAAGTGAGAGCAGAGGAGATGAAGATTTGTGGTGGCGTGCCTCCGGTGAAAGACCGGTGATTAAGAATCTGAATTTTGGGATACCAATTATTTAGAGCTCAATGCAGGGTTTAAGTTCATGTGCACGTGCAATGTTAATATGCGGTCTTAGCAATCACTTATTTTTTAGACAAAATCACTTGTTTAGTGTTTGAAAACTCGACTACTCACTTAATAAAAGTACTTAAAAGCTGCTTCTCTCAAGCAGCACATGAACAACTTTTATCTGCTCATTTCTAATTTTTAATATTTTATTTAGTGTTATTACAATTTTGTCCGCACTTAATTAACAATATTCCAAATTTACCCATCATTTATAATTTATACACTCGATTCGGCTGCGATGGACACATCTGAAGAACAGAGATAGTGAAGCAAAGAAAACCCAAATAAAGTCACCACTGAAGAACGGGAGATAAACCCAGAGAAAGTGAAGCAGAGTAAACAAAGAGAAAGCCAGGGTAAGTTAATTTTTCAAACCATATAGAATCCCCTCTCATATTATTTTTTTCTCTTATCTTTGAAGAAAGGAGATATCTTATTCTTGTATTGACAATATGGATTAATCTTAGTTCCTTTATCTTCTTCATATAGCATATTAGTCACAAGTTTTTGAAAGAATTGGCGTGCATCCGTATAAGTGATTGGACAATAGGTATTTTCTTATGTTTCTTCTTTTTTAGGTATAATAATTATTATGTAGTTATTTATTTATTTTAATAAGTAAAACAAGTGTGTGTTGAGAAACTTACCAATTTTCGCAGGTAATAATATGTAAAGAAAATGTGCAAAGAAATTTTATAAGGGCATTTTTGTAAATTTATAAAAAAATGTATTTTATTTTGCAAACACTTCAATTTAATTTTACTACAAAAATTAATTTTAATTAATGGGGATTTTATGTCGGGACATATGGGGTACAATTCCAGATATACGTGGCAGAGCATGCTAGAGGGGAGACGGGTGTTGAGTGTTGAACTGGTTTGGGTGGTTGGAAATGGGGAGACCATCCGAATTTGGAAAGACTCGTGGATTGTTGGGTGGGGGTGGGGGGGGCAGATTCGGTTGTTCTTGTGGCGTGTCATGATGGGCATCTTGCCGACTACGTTGAATCTGATTACGAGGTTTGTTAATGTAGACCCTGAATGCAAGAGATGTGGGCTGGAGTTCGAGTTGATCGAGCATGCGTTGAGGGATTTTTCGGGGGTTACGGAGTGTTGTAGCTTACTGAATTTGGCAATCCCTATTACAGTGCTTAATGAACCCATGGACGAGTGGTTGATGAGTTGCAAGACGATGATGGTTAGGGAGGATGTCAAGTTGATTGTTACGATGTTGTGGTCGATATGGTTCGGGAGGAATGAAGGAGTTTTTAACCTTGCTTTTCCGGCTCCACACCAGATGGTCTTCACACCTTGATAGCTACAGGGCGGCGGCAATTAAGAGCCCAACACCTCTTCGGCGGAGTGGCGATGGTACGTGGAAGCCTCCGGAGGTGGGGTGGTTCAAACTCAATACCGATGCATCATGCCAACAGGGTAATGGAACTGGTTTGGGAGGGATTCTGCGCGACGCAATGGGACAAGCGAGTTGGGTCGGAGTCTTTGTCGGTGGAAATTGCGGAGGCTCGAGCTGTCATGCTGGGAGTGACTCATGCATTGGAGAAAGGTGTTGCTCGAGTGGTTGTGGAGGTACATTCTCAGATTGTTTTCTTTGCTCTCGTGAACAAGAATGATAATCTCTCATACTTTGGGGGGATTTTTTTCGGATATCTTGGAAGCCTGCAAAGGCTTTGAGTCATTTTCTTTCATTTGGATTCGTAGGTCGGGCAATTTAGTGGCCACGTTTTATCTCCTTTTGCTTTCAGTTGTAATTCGGGTTTTGTTTCGTCCTCTATTCTGGAGGCGATTGTGAACACTTTGAATGCCGATTTTGTGGCATTGAATTAATGCATTTACTTTCCTGTCAAAAAAAAAAAAAGCAAAATTGTTTGCAAACACACCCTTACTATCACTAGTTACACTTTGAGCCCGTTTATTTTTTTGAAAAAAACATAGACAAAAAATTATTTTATATTATTTTAAGTGTTTGTTATTATTGATGTATTTTCTCCCGGCCCGAATGTTCGTACTCTATGTTTTCATATTAGTTGGATTATCCATATCACCTCTAATGTTGTATTGCTAATATCAAGAACTAATTCTTGAAATTCGTAGTATCTATAAATATATAAAAACAAGATAGTCTCCTGCAAAACTTGTTCTCACCTATTATCTCCACTCCCTTTCTCTCTCTTCTTTACTTCTATTTTTCTAGAACTCTCTCTCCACTATGCTTGGCAATGGGGCGGGGCTGGGGGACAACTCCCCATCCCCCCATCCCCGTGAAATTTGGGGGGGGGGGAAATCCCCGCGAACCATTCGGAAAAAAATTGGCTCCATTCCCCGCCCCGCCAGAGAATTTCATCACCGCCCCACCTCTTTTTTTTTTTATAAAAATCTAATTTTCAGAATTTTAATACGAATATAAAAATTCAAAATACAAATTAAACAACATCAATAAAAATTAAAAAATAGTTCAACATCAACATCAACATCAACAAAAATTCGAAATATAAAATTAAGCATACAACATAAATAAAAAAAAATAGCTTATTGTTTATTTCATTTGTTCTCTCCCATAATTAAACAACTTCAATTCTCTGTTTCACTTGATTTGGTTGTTCTTGTGGCGTGTCATGATGGGCATCTTGCCGACTACGTTGAATCTGATTACGAGGTTTGTTAATGTAGACCGGAATGCAAGAGATGTGGGCTGGAGTTCGAGTTGATCGAGCATGCTTTGAGGGATTGTTCGGGGGTTACGGAGTGTTGGAGCTTACTGAATTTGGCAATCCCTATTACAGTGCTTAATGAACCCATGGACGAGTGGTTGATGTGTTGCAAGACGATGATGGCTAGGGAGGATGTCGAGTTGATTGTTACGATGTTGTGGTCGATATGGTTCGGGAGGAATGAAGGAGTTTTTAACCTTGCTTTTCCGGCTCCACACCAGATGGTCTTCACACCTTGATAGCTACAGGGCGGCGGCAATTAAGAGCCCAGCACCTCTTCGGCGGAGTGGCGATGGTACGTGGAAGCCTCCGGAGGTGGGGTGGTTCAAACTCAATACCGATGCATCATGCCAACAGGGTAATGGAACTGGTTTGGGAGGGATTCTGCGCGACGCAATGGGACAAGCGAGTTGGGTCGGAGTCTTTGTCGGTGGAAATTGCGGAGGCTCGAGCTGTCATGCTGGGAGTGACTCATGCATTGGAGAAAGGTGTTGCTCGAGTGGTTGTGGAGGTACATTCTCAGATTGTTTTCTTTGCTCTCGTGAACAAGAATGATAATCTCTCATACTTTGGGGGGATTTTTTCGAATATCTTGGAAGCCTGCAAAGGCTTTGAGTTGTTTTCTTTCATTTGGATTCGTAGGTCGGGCAATTTAGTGGCCCACGTTTTATCTCCTTTTGCTTTCAGTTGTAATTCGGGTTTTGTTTCGTCCTCTATTCTGGAGGCGATTGTGAACACTTTGAATGCCGATGTTGTGGCATTGAATTAATGCATTTACTTTCCTGTCAAAAAAAAAAAGCAAAATTGTTTGCAAACACACCCTTACTATCACTAGTTACACTTTGAGCCCGTTTATTTTTTTGAAAAAAACATAGACAAAAAATTATTTTATATTATTTTAAGTGTTTGTTATTATTGATGTATTTTCTCCTGGCCCGAATGTTCGTACTCTATTTTTTCATATTAGTTGGATTATCCATATCACCTCTAATGTTGTATTGCTAATATCAAGAACTAATTCTTGAAATTCGTAGTATCTATAAATATATAAAAACAAGATAGTCTCCTGCAAAACTTGTTCTCACCTATTATCTCCACTCCCTTTCTCTCTCTTATTTACTTCTATTTTTCTAGAACTCTCTCTCCACTAGGCTTGACAATGGGGCGGGGCGGGCTTGGGGGACAACTCTCCATCCCCATCCCCGTGAAATTTGGGGGGGGGGGAATCCCCGCGAACCATTCGGGAAAAAATCGGCTCCATTCCCCGCCCCGCCAGAGAAATTCATCACCGCCCCACCTCTTTTTTTTTTTTTTTTTATAAAAATCTAATTTTCACAATTTTAATACGAATATAAAAATTCAAAATACAAATTAAACAACATCAATAAAAATTAAAAAATAGTTCAACATCAACATCAACAAAAATTCGAAATATAAAATTAAGCATACAACATAAAAAAAATAGCTTATTGTTTATTTCATTTGTTCTCTCCCATAATTAAACAACTTCAATTCTCAGTTTCACTTGCATCCATGTCAAGCTCCTTCTCAAAAAATATATATTAGTAAACATTAATTTCAAAATTAGGGTTTAGAATTTTAAAACATATTATTTAATTATATATATATATGTGTATATATATATATATATATATTAATTTAAATTATAAAATTCGAGGCCCCGCAGGGAACGGGGCGGGGGATGCTATCCCCGGCCCCGCCCCAACCTCGGGGAAAAAATAATTCTCCATCCCGCCCCCAGGGAAGTTTATGATTCCTCCCTCGAGGGCGGATCCCCTCATGAATCAGGGATTCCCGCCCATTGCCAAGCCTACTCCCCACTTTCAATAATTTTTCACTCTCATTCTTAACGCCACTATTTCTTTCCACATTTTTCTACGGTAAATTCTCATGTGCACCAAATTGATTTGGTGCAATTAGATTTCAATTCAGTTTTTTTTTTTTTTAATTTTTACCAGTTATGTTTTTTTTTACCTGGCCCAACCCGACCCCGACCCGAGTGGTTTATGGTTCACCCGACCCGAATAAGTCATGATTTAGGGTTCATGATTTAGTGTTTAGGGTGTAGATTGTTCATCTAAATTAAAATTGAATCAAATTGTATCTTGTGCAATGCAATTGGTGCACACAAGTGTTACTCTTTTTCTAAGATTTCTGCAATCTCCCATTTTTTCTTTAACGTCTGCAATATAAATTTGTTCCATCCTGTCAATTCTTCTCAACTCAAATATCGAAATAAAAATTATTTTTCACAACTGTTTCTTAATCGTTTTTTTTATCATTGATTTTTGAATTTTCTGCTTGAATTTTGCCCCGGCCTACGAAGAAGACTTGAAGAAATAAAAAAATATGTTATTATTATTTTTTAAAGTTGAATAATTGGCAGTATTCTGATGAAGCAAAAATTAGTTGAGAGTAGATGGGGAAGAATGAGATTTGTGGCATCTTACGCCCCCAGTGGCCAATGAGATGTGATTTGCTGAAAAGATGCTAGAACCTCAAACTATTATTCATATTGAATGAAATAAAATTAAGTATTTTAATTAATGAAGTATAAATTAAATTATACTCCAGTAAATACAACATATGTTAATGGATAAATAGAAGGAATAAAGTATGAGATGTTGGCAGAAATTGAAAATAAGAGTAAGAAAAGCATATGTTAATGGATAAATAGAAGGAATAATATATGAGATGTTGATCACCATGGAAAATGGCAGAAACTGAAAAGACTCATGTGAACCAGGTTCATATATGAACTCTATCACTGATTATGTGTAAAAATTATCACTGTTATGCACAAAAATATTCACTATTTAAAAATATAAAACATTTTTTAAACATTGATATTTTTGTGCATAACAATGATAATTTTTATACATAACAGTGAGAGTTTTTGTATGTAACAATGATACTTAAATAATCAAGTTCATAACATGAATCAGATCTATATAAGTTTTGTCAACTGAAAATAGGAGTAAGAAAAATGAAAAAAAGGGTAAAATGAGATATGGACCAAATCTCACGCCACCTATGAGATTTTTTTTATAAAGACAATCAATTACAATAGTTTCCTAACATAATCAATTATAATAATGTTTTTTATAATCGGGCACATGACAAATATCATTTCATCTCATTGTAGATCGAAACCACAAACCAAAATCACCACAAGAGGGGATCACCCAAAACTGCAACTCGGAACCGTAACTGCACCACAACCGGAACCGAAACCGGAACCCAACAATAGGGGGACCACCACCCCACAAGAGGGGGACCACCACAAGAGGGAATAAATATTCTATTAACTTAAATTAATATCAATAAATAAGTAAACATGATATTTGTATATTCCACATCACTAATTTGGCTCATAAGGAGTCTATTATGGGCTCCATATCAAAACTATATATATATATATATATATATAAATTTATTATATCATAAAATGTCTTATTACAAGATAACAATAATATTGATGCGGACAAACGTTACATATATATATTTTTTTTAAATGTAATATATAATTAAAGTTTCAACGCACTAAATCTTATTTTATATATAATGAATTGACAATATAATATTAATATCCATAAATAAGAAAAATAAATTATATAAAAAAATTATTATATTAAAAGATAATTTTGTGTGGCATACGTGAGACGAATCTTCCCTTGATATGTGATTAATGGAAGTACTTTTCAGATTAGGTTGAATTTGGAGCTCTACGAATTCATGATTAATAACATGGTGAAATACTAGTAAATTATTATACATCTCAAAAACATGTAAAAAAATCAAATACACATATAAAAATAAAATATATCATATGATTTTATATCTCTTTTAATCTCATATCACTAAATACAAACGGAGGATTCAACTTCTGACTTTGCAAAATAAGTACCAAACTTTTAAGTTTTAAATTATTGTAAAATAAGGTCACCAGACAAATTTGTGAACAAAATGTGGGTATTTTTATCAATTCATATGCCAAATACATTATACATGCTCCTCACGTGAAAAAGTCGAAAATTTGATCTTTCAAGAGAAATTAGTGCAAAAAAGAAGTCCTTTGTTTTATAGATACGTCCTGTAGTATCTTTTTTATCTCTTATAAAAATATTTGTAAGATTATATAAATTATTTGTATGATATGAACAAACAAAAAATAATATTAACACTAAAATATCAAAATATATACAGGCTGACTGATGAAAAACAGAAATCAACGTGCAAACCATCCAAAAAAAAAAAGGAAATAACTGTAAACTCTTAAAATAAAGCAATTTACTGGACCAACTCAAGTAATCATCATTAGGGGTGGGAACATGTCAGACTACCGATAGGGGCCTACTGCTCAGCTTACTAAAGCTCGACTCGGCATTTTTATTAAATAAATTAGACTTGAATTTTTTTAAAAGCCTATTTTTTTATACAGGCAAGACTTTAGGCCTTTTAAAAAAACCTTTTAAACTCAACATGTCAGTCCGTTAAAATATATAATATCCAATAAAAATATTTTATATTTTAATTAATTATTTCATATTAATATAATTATATAATTTATAATATTAATGTGAAATAATATATAATTAAATAAATTAATCAATTAAATAAACTTAAACATCAATAAATTTTAAATCTTGCTATTCGTTTATTTAAAAGGCTAGGCTTGAACCTACTAAAAACACTATCACAGATAACATGTTTGAGTCTAACACATATATGCCAAACCCAGATCTTCCAACGAAAAACCTACTTAGCCCCTATCTATTCCCACCTCTAATCATCATGGGTCCAAGCTGTTGAATCCTTGGCCCATTTTACTTCTGCTGGGCCGTAACAATGTATGTATGGTTCGAAATAATTAAATGTCCAAGATAAATTTGTAGAAGTTATGATTATAACACTACAAAAAGAATGTCTTTTAACGAGGACATTAACGAGGGCTATAAAAGCTCTCGCTAATAACAAGAGTTTTAAAGAGGGTTTTGATAACCCTCGTAAATAATGAGAGACTTCAGAGCCTTTGTTACTAATGAGGGCGATAACGAGCAATAAATTTTCTCTCGTTAATATCGAGGGCTTTAACAAGCACCATAACAACCCTCGGTAATAGCGAGGGCGTAGCCCCCTTGTTAATAGCGAGGGCATATTCCCTCGATAAAAATAAAATGTGTATATGATACATATATATTTGAAGTGAAAATTTAAGAAAATAGTCTTTTAGCCAACTGGTAGTCACTACTGCTTAGTTGTAAGAGGTCCCGAGTTCAAATCCTAGGTCTCGCGAACTTATCTTTAGCAATTTTTTGTTTTATAATTTAGAGGGGGAAGTTATGATACATATTTATTAGAAGTGAAAATATAATCAAGTAGTTATTTAGCCAAATGGTAATTGTAGCAAAAATTTGAGTGATGGGCCAAGGGTTTGACGCTCAATGCTTGCAAATTCACTGAAATTTTTATATTTTATAATTGCCACTCTGCCCTCACTAATGTTAAGGGTGAATTTGCCCTCGCTAACACCGAGGGTCTGTGACTGCCCTCGTTAAACTTTAGCGAGGAGAAAATTATCAAGGGATATTAGCACTCGTTAATGATTTAGAAGTGAAAATATAATCAAGTAGTTATTTAGCCCAACGGTAATTGTAGCAAAAATTTGAGCGATGGGTCACGGGTTTGACGCTCAATGCTTGCAAATTCACTGAAATTTTTATATTTTATAATTGACACTCTGCCCTCACTAATTGATGGGGAATATTCTGGCAAGCCACTATGAATCTGACACGTGGATAGTCAAACGGTCAACCTGGTCAAGTCGAGTCAACAAAGAATTAAGTCCAAGGAGTTGGGCCAGGGAGACACCGAAAATGAGTCTAGATGGAGGGGATTATAAAATAAGAATCTTGGGCCTAGAGGGACCGAGCCCAATAGCCGCTGCGATGGGCCGAGGTCCCAGAAGCCCCAAGTATCTAGAGAAATCAATTCTTGGGCCCTTAAAGGAGGACATAGCTGGCGGCCCTAAGAGGACTCTCGCACGGAACGATTGCGAATTGAGAGGGATTGGTTCCTACAATCTCGGAACCGATCACCTCGAGTAAGGTAGTTCTGAAACCCTCTGGCTAGGGGCAATCTTCAAACACGACGGGAAAATTAAGAAAGTGGAAGCCTTGGTCGTGGACCACGGTGGGAGAGATACGAATGTCTGTCATCCCCCATACTCCAAACGTGGATCGTGGGAGGGGGAGAATCAGGTACAGCTCTGAGGGGTATAAAATCCCCTCCAAGGTAATTGTTTAGGGCATCTAATAACACACCCACTAATTTCACATATATCATATATCGCCTTTTCTAAAGAAAGATCACTGACTTGAGCGTCGGAGTGCCCACGTCGGAAATCCCTCCGGCGTGTTTTTCTTGCAGGTATTAAAACCAGGATTCTTCGTGGTCAAGGTGGTTTTACGAATTTCTTCCAATAATCCACGCAATCTTTTAGATCCAGGTCATCCTTGAATCCACTTTTACCACACCAAATTGGCGCCGTCTATGGGAACACAGGGCTAAAGACGTGAGTTTAAACCCTTATTTCCGAATAAGAATCGTTGGAAACTAATGGTTGGGGATCAACCGGCCCAACAAGGTTCTACTGGAAATGTCAATAGGAGTCCTCAACCAACCCCAACGGGACCTCCACTTTATGGGATGCCGCCTACGGGTAAAGGAGCTGCAGCCCCGGCACCTCCCTCAACATTCATGGGAGACGCGCGGATGGCTGGGAGAGGGAATCCAATTGCTTCCCCTCTCGTAAGACAATGGTAGATTCGGTCCCAGTGGGAGGCACGGGCCGAGGGGGAGGCACCATGCAGGGGGCACCCACAGTGCCCGGACCGGAGAGGGATAATTCAAGCATGTACATCTCAATTCCGTGGTCCTACTCCCCGTCAGCGCCTTCACGGAAATACCTCATCCCACACCACCAAATCCTACGATGGTGACCGGCAGATGGACCGCTAGAGAATTGGTTGCCAAAGCAGTAGAAAATGCTTTTGCAGGAAGAAGTCAGACAAGGTTACATCCTCCTGGACCTGAAGGAGATTCAAGGGAGAGGGGGAGCCAGATCCCTCAGGAACCAACGGGACGCAGACAGGGAGAGGAGTCTCATGCTGATCAAGGGGATCCTCGGAAGAAGCAGGTACCAGGGGAGGAGACCCCTCATTCAAAAAAGAAGTATGAGGGTCGAGATAGTCCACCACCAAGATGTAAACAATGGACAAGGGCGAAAGTTCGGATCCAACCTATGACGGGGGGGGTCACCATCGATTATTATCCTTCGTATGAGATGGAGACAATGAGGAAACAACTGAAGCAGGTAAGTGACGTTAGACATGTGGCTGGTTGTCACTTTTCTGAAGATATTCTAAGTGATGAATTGTCTTTTAATTTTAAACCTTTGACATTTGAATATGATGGGACCACGGATCCTTATGAACATTTAGTCCTCTTTGAGAATGCTACCTTATTGCATCGATATGGGGAGGGGGTAAAATGTAGGGTTTTTCTAACTACTTTGTCGAAGGCTACCCAGCAATGGTTCAGCCAATTGGGCCCGAATAGTATCCATTCCTTTGCAGGGTTTAGCAAGATGTTCTTGCACCAGTTCGCTAGCGCTAGGAGGCAGCCCAGAGCGACCCTGACTCTTTTCAACATGAGGCAGGGAGAAAGTGAAAGTTTGAGAGAATTTCTGAAGCGGTTTAATCAAGCCGCCCTGGAAGTCCCTACCGCCACTCCAGAGGCGAAAATTAACGCACTGACTAATGGACTGCGGGATGGGAAGTTGTTCTCATCCCTCGCTAAAAAGCTGGTAATGTCCTTCGACGACTTACTAAATAGGGCGGAGAAGTACGTTACCCTAGAAGAGATTCGAAAGGCCAAGAAGGCAGAAACCAAGTCCGGTGACAAGAGAAGAGACTCAGACGCCCGGAAGGGTAGGAACGAAGGAAGAACGAAGTCAAGGACAGAAAGCAAGCCAGAAGATAGGTTCGAGGGCGCGAGGTCCTTCAATGGAGCACGACCGAGATTTGAAAAGTATACACCTCAGAAGATCCAATCAGCTGAAGTTTTGGAGGTAGCTGGGGACCTACCGGAGATGAAATTTCCCTGTTCAAGAGCCCGGGGACCGTCAAAGCCAAAATCAGATAAGTTTTGCCGCTTTCACAATGATTACGGTCATGACACAAACCAGTATGCTTTTACTGGAAAGTATGCTTTTACTTTGTATAACCAAACTGAATTTCTGTCTTATTTACTGAAATAAATTATTTATCACTGATGCTTTAAATATTATTGAATGTTACATATATTTACTGCATAACTGTTCAATAAATAGTACGTGTTACATTGTAGTTAATTTAGTGATACCAGATCACAGAAGATTAAATTAGCAGTCCCTTGTAACTAAAAATACACCGTTCACGACCTAGATGGAAATGAACAATCCATCATGAAAGGTTGAAGTGTAAGGCTCAGATTGGCTTGTCTTGACCAAGAGATTACACTAGTGCATGACTGATGCACTGAATAGGACCTACAGGAGGATAAATTCTTCAGCACTGAACTATGAAGAATTAGACCTCAGTGGTTCGTTATTTCTTAATCTTCGTCCCTTAAATAGGATCGTGTGTGGTTAGTAATTATTGCTTTGACTTATGACGGGTAGAGAATCAATGAGATTCAATACTTTATATCTTGGGCAATATTATTGGTCACATGCGATTGCTAAGATTTAATACGAAGAATCGTGTGCAAGTACGCTTGTTTGATTTTCCCCCTTGGGAGGTTCATAAGATTTATCATACCAAATCTTGCAAGTGGAATTAGTTTCCGGTATGGATAATAATGTTGAACCGTTCCTTGACCAAGGACAAAAATATATTAATTAATGGAAAGCTATTTCAGTGACTTGAATTAATTAATAGGCTAGATAATCTTAAACACAGAAAATAATAACTGGGAGCCATATTAACAGTAATATGGGTTAAGATGGATAGTGCAATATTAATTATGTAGTGGGATTAATTAATATTTATGGGCTTGAATAATATTGTGGCTCAATATTGATAATTCAAGATCCATTGGAAGGTCCAATCTTAATTCTCCTAAAGGCCCCTCAAGTAGCCCAAACATAAAGTCCAATAACTGAAAAAGGTGTTTAAAATAAAATAAATTTTGTTGCCTAATTTTTCCTATAAATTTTGAAAAAAATAAATAATAGAAGGAGAAAGATTTTCTTTGAATTTTGTTATGGAATGAAGATAAGTATTCTTGGAATACAAGATTATCTCATTAAATTCAAGAAATCTCCCACTTGGTTATTTATTTTGAAATTTTCGAAAATTTTGAAGAAATAAGGGAAAGAAAGATTTTCTTGAAAAGATATTATGGAAGATATGTATTCTTGCAATACAAGTATATCTCGTAAATTCAAGAAGATCCAAATCTTGGAATCTTTATCCTTGTTTTTCGAAAATAACCATAACAAGAGAAGGTGGGATTTTTATGGAATATTTTAATTATGGAGAAAAGAATATATGAGATATATTCAAGATTTCTTGGAGATCAAGAAAAAGATTTTTCCTCCCTATTCCATGATGAAAAATCGGCCACCACCTCGTCTATAAATAGGGGATGATTTCTTCATCCCCAAGTGCAATTCCATGTGTTGGAAAATTAGAAATCCACAAAGGTGGTGCAACAAATAATTTATTTTTCCTTTTGTTAATTGTTCGCGAGTTTCCTTCCACCGGATTGACGAGCAAGGACTTGAGAATACTTGGAAAGACTTTTTGGTGTGTTCGTGCCAACGAAGTCCATTGCCATTCCAAACAGGTTAGTTCACGTAAACCCGTAGCAATTCCGCATGCGTAGGATTTATGTGAACTGTTTATATGCATGATTTGTTGTTGAATTATTATTTGAATTAATATAGGATTAATTCATGCTAGTAATAATTGTTAGAATTAAATTTGTATTTAAACATTCATCCCGAATAGATCCGGGCAATTAATTCCCCAACAATAGAAAGGTTGACCCAGGCGGGACATTTAAAGGAGTTCGTGTACCGCAACCGGCAAAGTTCTCGAGGGAACAAAAGAAGGGAATCTGAAGAGAAAACCGATGAGCGTGATAAAAGGAGAAAGGAGGAAGCTGAGAAACCTCCCATCCAGAAGAGAGATTTGATCCAAGTCATTGTGGGAGGACCTACTTTGGGAGATTCATTTCGAGCCCGAAAGAAGAGTGTACGAGAAATGGAGACTAGTCAAGGAGTGAAAGCGATGGAGATCCAGGAGGTCGGGAAGATGGAAGCCGCTCCCAAAATCTCATTCGGTCTTGAGGATGGTGGGGGATCGAGGCAACCGCATACAGATGCTCTAATAATCACTACTGATATTGCAGGTTACGATGTGGCCAGAATCTTTGTGGATACGGGAAGCTCTGCAGACATCATGATGTGGGATTTTTATAAAAGGATGGAGCTAAATGCAAAATTACGCCCTGTGGAAACATCACTTTATGGTTTTACAGGAGGAGCTATTCAACCCCTAGGCGAAGTCACCTTGCAGGTTGGCCTTGGGGAACATCCTAGACGGAGGGTTCTCATGGTGAATTTCCTTATCGTGTAGGCCCCTGCCTCATACAATGTGATCTTTGGCAGGCCCCTGCTAAATGCTTTCCAGGCGATAGTGTCAACCTACCATATGAAGATGAAGTTTCCCGTGGGAGATGAAGCGGGAGAGGTTAGTGGAAATCAGGCACTAGCCAGAAAGTGTTATGTGGAAGCTGGTCGAGCAGCAGATAGAAGCATACAGGATAAGCTGGATAGAATTAAAGGAGATGATCCGGAAGTAAAGAAAGCCAAATTCTTAGAGGAGGGAGAACCTACCAAGATGCAAGCGGAGGAGGAACTGTTGGGATTATACTGAAAAGTATGCTTTTACTTTGTATAATCGAAACTGAATTTTCAGACTTATTTACTGAAATAAATTGTTTATCACTGATGCTTTAAATATAATTGAATGTTATATATATTTACTGCATAACTGTTCAATAATTCGTACGTGTTACATTGTAGTTAATTTAGTGATACCAGATCACAAAAGATTAAATTAACAGTCCCTTGTAACTATAAGTACGCCATTCACGACCTAGATGGAAATGAACAACCATCTCGAAAGGTTGAGGTGTAAGGCTCAGATTGGTTTGTCTTGACCAAGAGATTACACTAGTGCATGATCTTGCAAATGAATAGGACCTCTGAGGAGGATAAATTCTTGAACCCAACAAGGAAGAATTAGACCTCGGTGGTTCGTTGTTTCTAACCTTCGCCCCTTAAATAGGATCACGTGATTGGTAACTATTGATTTGACTTATCATGGGTAGCGAATCAAAGAGAGATTCAATACTTTTTATCTTGGGCAATATTATTGGTCACATGTGATTGCTAAGATTTAATACGAAGAATCGTGTGCAAATACGCTTGCTTGATTTGCCCCGTGGGAGGTTCATAAGTTTTATCATACCAAATCTTGCAAGTGGAATTAGTTTCCGTATGGATAATAATGTTGAACCGTTCTCGACCAAGGACAAAAGATATTAATTAACTAAAAGCTATTTCAAAGGGCTTGAATTAATTAATGGGCTAGATAATCTTAAACACGGAAATAATGACCGGAGCCATATTGACCGTAATATGGGTTAAGATGGATGGTGCAATATTAATTATGTAGTGGGATTAATTAATATTTATGGGCTTGAATTATATTGTGGCTCAATATTAGATATTCAAGATCCATTAGAAGGTCCAATCTTAATTCTCCTAAAGGCCCCTGAGTAGCCCAACATATAGTCCAATAACCTAAAAGGTGATTAAAATAAAATAAATATTGTTGCTTATATTTCCTCTAAAATTTTTCAAAATTATGGATAAAAAGAGGAGAAAGATTTTCTTTGAATTTTGTTATGGAATGAAGATATGTATTCTTGAATACAAGATTATCTCATTAAATTCAAGAAATCTCCCACTTGGTTATCTATATAGTAAATTTCGAATTTTTGAAAATATATGGGCTAGAAAGATTTTCTTGAAAAGATATTATGGAAGATATGTATTTCTTGAAATACAAGAATATCTCATAAATTCAAGAAGATCCAAATCTTGGATTCTTGTGACACTTAATTTTCGAAAATCATCCATAAAATAGAGGAGGTGGATTTTTGTGGAATATTTTAATTATGGGAAAAAAGAATATATGGGATATATTCAAGATTTCTTGGTGACCAAGAAAAATCTTTTCCCCACATTGAAATATCACATAAATTTAATTCACCTCTCTCCTATAAATAGGGATGATTAGTTCATTCCCAAGTACAATTCCATGTCTTTGGAAATATTAGCAAATCCACATAAGTGGTGCAACAAAGTTTATTTTTTCCTTTTGTTAATTGTTCGACGAGTGTCCTTCCAATCGGATAGTTGAGCAAGGGCTAAGGGAATACTTGGGAAGTCCTTTTGGTTAGTCCGTCCGGCCAAGTCACTACCATCCCGAGGAATGCGTTCACGAAACCCGTAGATTCCGTGATGCGTGGGTTTTACGTGGCTTTTTATATGCATGATATGTTGTTGCAATTATTATTTGAATTAATATATGATTAATTCATGCTAGTAATAATTAATGAATTAAATTTGTATTTAAATATTCACCCCGAATAGATCTCGTGCAACTCATTCCCCAACAAATCGGTATCGAGCAAATCGCTTTGCTCTGAATTTTTTTAATTGTAATTTAAATCGTGGACATTAAATTTGAAATTGGATAGTAGAACTATTAGATCTGTTTTGCGAGGTATCCAATTGTCATGGATTTTAATGTTTATTTTGCATGCATATAAACCGGGGTTTTTTTTAATTTGATTCGTCGGTTGTTTTGCCTCGTGAAAAATCCAATATTTGTTTGATTTGATCAATGTAATAGACCGATCTAGATCTAGGTTTTATTTATTTTTGTAAATAAATTATAACCGGATCGGGAAAAGACGGGGAATTAAAGGCCGAAATCCAGAACAGCGTGGCGGCATGCTGGCGCCACTATGCAAGCTTAGGCCAGGCAGGCGGCAGCCGCGTCTTGACGATGAAATTCGCAGCGGGCGGTGCTGCTTCCAGCCGAAGCCGGCGGGCGGATGCCCGGATACGGGCAAGGCGGATACGTGATAAGGTCGATAGGCCCGAGGGGCGAGCGATTAGCGTGAGATCTGTAGCGGATGCGGCTGTCGCTACGAGATCTGGCGAGGCGTCTTAGCGAAATCGGGCGGTGGGCTTCTTGGGCGCGCGGTCTTGGTAGCCCTAAGCAGGTGGTCGTGGGATCTTGGCGCATCCCTCCAAGGAAATGCTTGGCGTGGCGGTTCGAGATGAAGTATTTTTTCGAGACGAACGAGTGGGAGAAATTTGAGACGTGTTTCTTCAAGATCAAGTCAAGAAAAATCAAACCATGATAGTTGGATATTTTTTTTTGCCCAATATGTTTATTTTTTTTTGTTTTGCTTGATTTAATTTAAGCTTATCTTATGCTTTATTTAATTTGTTTAAATGTGTTTGCATGAGGGTTGCCAAATTGAAAATCTCAACTCCAAAATTACTAAGTATGTTTTAAATAATTAATTGACAATTTTATTCCGATAATAAAATTGAATTAATTTTGACCTCCATGATTTATTTATTTGTGAATTCTTTTGAGAAATTCCCCCCCGGGCCAAAAAAGGTAGGTTTCACATGAATGAATTCCAAACGGATGATTGTGGGTTATTACTAGTGGCGGCATTTATGACCCCCCACGAGGCTCGATCAAAGCGAAATAGTAATCTCAGATTTAATCATGGTTATTACTTAGGTATAAAATTGATATGCATATACTTCCCCAAGTCCCCTGTCGATTTTATATTGGTCAAGTGGGAGCCAACTATTAATCTGGATATTAAAGGTTTGTAATCGTTCTTGTTTGTAACTCGCTTGAATGTGTTTTAAATAATGACCCACCCCACGGCTTATTTAAACTGTTTTGAGATGTTGGGTGATGCATGTTCATATTTTTTTTTTTTTTGAGATTTTAATATGATGCGTGTGATCAAACCTTGTGATATATTTGTGCTTTATGCATATTATTGTTTATTTCATTTCATCATGTCGCCACCTTCTAATCCACTATCGAATATACCTAAAGACCTTTTGCTTTTTTGTGAAAACTATTTTGGTTGGAAACACAAAATAAAATCATCCCCTAACCGCATCATCTTCCGAATGGGTACTTGATTCACCAAAACCCGAAAAACCAACTAAGGATGCTTAATATGGGATGAGATGATTTATGGTGAATGGGAGCCAGCAAACGGTTTGATGAAGGAAACAA
The DNA here is from genome assembly GCA_037126765.1 of Stenogyne calaminthoides. NCBI lineage: Eukaryota > Viridiplantae > Streptophyta > Magnoliopsida > Lamiales > Lamiaceae > Stenogyne > Stenogyne calaminthoides. The sequence continues at coordinate 5,671,777 of JBBCBC010000040.1, forward strand.
TTACGCACATATATGTCGATCGTTGGAGGCGCTTTCATCAAGAATATGAGTCACCGCAGACATCTTAAAGAATCTCGAGCGATGTTCGGACATCGACCTATATGGCGATCCAAAGTGTGAAGCAAGAAATTGCTCGATTAAAATTGGAAAAAGGGACGATCCGCAAACCGCAGACGCGTCTTTAGGGTTATGGTGCTATTTGAGGAACTTGAGATCCTCGGCGAAAAATATGACTTCAATACCAAGGTTGATTTCATTCTCCAATCCTTACCTAAGAGCTATAATCACCGCTATCTTGAGTATCTAATGGAAGATCAAGATTTTAAAGTGGAGGATCTTATAAATGCTTTGACTTTGGTTGAAAAGGAAGTGGAGCGCGAGGAAAAGAACTTGGGGAAACGGAAATCTTCTCTTCATCCTAGATCAAGTGGTGATAAGGATGATGAAAAGAGAAGAAGGTTAAACCAAGAAGACTCAACATCAAATAGAAGCATGGGATCAAGTATGAGGAAAACTTTGGAAAGCGGGAGAGTAGGACAATCGAGGTCAGCCTGTTCCAATCCCAAAAGGAAAGGAAAGAAAGGTAATACTCACGCACTAGTTGTTTGAAACTTGTTTAGCGGCGTATGCCTCCCATTTTGTGGGTGGTGGATACGGGATCCACTAATCATGTTTGTTTCACATTACAGGGGTTCAAGCGGACCCGGCAACTTAGTGGGAGTGAGGTCCTCATCACACTGGGCGATGCTACGAGAGTGGCAGCTGAAGCAGTGGGAGAAGTGCACCTGTCTTTTGAAGACAGTGTTTTAATTTTTGAGATATTCTTTACGTTTCGGATTTTAGAAAGAATTCGTTTTCAGTTTCTAAGCTTTTATGATGGATATTTGGTTACTTTTTAATAAAGTTGTTACCATTTTTCTTTTGATAAATTTATCTGTCATGGAACGTTGTTGAATGATCTCTATACAATTAACTGTGCACACCACTCACGAAATGTATCCTATAACACATCAACTGTTTCCGAGAAAAGAAAACGTTCATCAGACGTGAACGAGACACTTCTTTGGCATCTAAGATTGGGTCATATAAATCCAAAGAGGATCCAAAGGTTGGTGAGAGACAGTTCACTAGGGCTTCTCCAAGTTGAACCGATTCCAACCTGCGAATCATGTTTGGAGGGTGATATGACCAAGATGGCATTTGGAGCCAAGGGGAATGGGGCTAAAGAAGTGTTAGAGATCGTTCACATAGATGTATGTAGTCAAATGTCAACCAAAGCAAGAGGAGGTTATGAGTAATTTTATTGATGATTACTCAAGGTACATTTTCCTTATGAAGCATGAATATGAGACCTTTGAAAATTCTAAGAATTTAAGGCTCAAACAGAGAATCATAGGGAAAAAACGATTAAAGTCTCTACGATCCGATCATGGAGGCGAATACCTCAAATATGAGTTTTTGAACTCTTATCCGATGAAGGATTGTATCCCAAACCACCGCATCTTAACTCCTCACCAAAACGGGGTTGCAGAGCAAAGAAACATAATTCTTTTTTGTAAATGGTTAGATCAATGATGAGTTATGCGGATCTTCCCGAGTCGTTCTGGGGTCATACCTTGGTAACAACGACTTACATTCTGAACTTGGTGCTATCCAAATCGGTTCCCAAAACCCCAAAGAATTGTGGACCCAAGCGCAAGCCTAGTATGAGACACATGAGAACTTTGGGGTGTCCCCCCACGTGTTGGACAAGGAAATCGTAAATTGGATCCTCGATCGAATTAAGGTCATTTTGTAGGATACCCCCGAGGAACAAAAGTGTATGTTCTATAGTTCAAGACCAAAAGGTGGACATCCGCACCCACTTTAGATTTTGGAAGAAAACTATAGAACCAAAGAAAACCCGTATGAGATTACCTTAAATGAGCTTAGAGGGCAAACCTCAATGCCAATCATCTTTAGATGATATACCAAACGATACGTTTTCTGGCAGACCTAGTCATAGTGGGAGGGTTGTTAGACAAATCGAGAGATTCATGGGAATAGGAGAGTCCTCGGACTTGATTCCCGGAATCGACCCATGGACATATGACGAGGCACTCCAAGATAAGGATGCGGTTTCTTGGCAAACAAAGAATGAAAGCCAAGGGGTTCTATGTTTCATAATAGAGTGTAGGGAGCTAGTCGAACCACTTAATGGGGTCAAACCCATTAGATGCAAGTGGGTATATAAGAGGAAAAGAGGATCGGACGGGAAGGTTGAAACCTTTAAAGCAAGACTAATGGCGAAAAGGTTATACTCGTAAAAAAAAGGGATCGATTATGAGGAAACTTTTTCGCCAGTAGCCATGCTTAAGTCCATCCGTATTCTCTTATCGATTCTTCACGCATTTCGACGTTGAAATCGGCAAATGGATGTCAAGACAGTTTTCCTTAACGGAAGTCTTGATGAAGAGATCTATATGCAACAACCCCAAGGTTTCATTGAAACAGGCCAAGAACATCTTGTTTGTAAGCTCAAGAAGTCCATTTACGGACTCAAACAGGCATCCAGAGCTTGGAACCAAAGTTTTGATCATATAATAAAGTCTTATGGGTTTGATCAAAGCAAGTTTGAAGGTTGTGTGTATAAAAAGCGTGTCGAAACTGCATTGGTATTCTTAGTACTATACGTAGATAACATTGTGATCATCGGGAACGATGTGAAGATGTGGTCAGACGTAAGGGCATGGCGTTTTCGAAACAGTTTGATATGAAAGACTTAGGGAAACTGGATCTCGAGATCGCAAGAAAAGGATGATCGGGTTATCGCAAGTATTCATACATTGATACTGGTTTTAAAACGATTCAGCATGCAAGATTCCAAGAAAGGATTCGTACCTTTCAGACTTGGAATCCATCTATCCAAGAAAATGTCCCCTAAGACGCAAAATGAGATAGATGACATGAAAGGCATTCCTTGTGCTTCATCAGAGTAAACCTTATGTATGTAATGTCGCGTCTGTACGAGACCTGGATATATGCTTTGCCGTAGGCATGGTAGCAAGATATCAGAGTAACCCAGGAAAAAGCGAATTGACGACGCTTAAAAACATCCCCAAGTATCCGAAAAGAACTCGGGATAGAATGTTGATTTATCGATCGATATCTCAATCCCCATCGGCTACATGGACTCGGTTCCAATCGATATAGATTCCGAAATTATCTCGCCTCGGGTTAGTGTGTTTCCATTTGGGAAGTGTAGCCATCAAATGAACCCGAAGGTGAAGCGTAAATGCATCACTGACTCAACCATGGGACTCGGGTAAGTAGCTGTTGTGAAACAGTGAAAGAACCGATTGGGCTCTAGATCTTCTTAGTGGACTTGGATGGTGTTCTGAATTTGTCTAGCAATATCTGCTAGGGGCAGTTGCAAATTCAAGAGAACCAAGAGTCCACGAGTCAAACAAACACATTAAAGGAAAGACATCTTATACGAGAAATCGTTAAGAGAGGAGATATAGATGTGGCAAAGATAGCGTCTAAGGACAGCCTAGCAGATCCATTCACAAAGCGTCTGCCTCTGAATACATTCGAGACATGTGAGTGGAATGGGTGTCAAGACCGCTTGCCAACTCTGCTTTGAGTATAAGTGGGAGAAATTATTAGGTTCGTGTAGGTGACATTAGATGTCACGGACTACTTGAGACGTGTTGTAGTATACTTAAAAAACGGACTTTGAGTATAAGTGGGAGATTCTTTGGGATTATCTTTGAAAAGTATGCTTTTTTACTTTGTATAATCGAAACCTAATTTTCGGACTTATTTATTGAAATAAATTGTTTATCATCGATGCTTTAAATATAATTGAATGTTATATATATTTATTGCATAACCTGCTCAATAATTAAATGCGTGTTACATTGTAGTTAATTTAGTGATACCGGATCACGAAGATTAAATTAATCCCCTTTGTAACTATAAATACGCCATTCACGACCTAGATGGAAATGAACAACCATCGCGAAAGGTTGAGGTGTAAGGCTCAGATTGGTTTGTCTTGACCAAGAGATTACACTAGTGCATGACCGATCTTTTTGAATAGGACCTGCACAGGAGGATAAATTCTTCGAATCAACAAGGAAGAATTAGACCTCAGTGGTTCGTTGTTTCTTAACCTTCGTCCCTTAAATAGGATCACGTGGGATTGGTAACTATTGATTTGACTTATCATGGGTAGCGAATCAAAGAGAGATTCAATACTTTTTATCTTGGGCAATATTATTGGTCACATGTGATTGCTAAGATTTAATCTGAAGAATCGTGTGCAAGCATGCTTTTGCTTGATTTGCCCTTGGGAGGTTCATAAGTTTTATCATACCAAATCTTGCAAGTGGAATTAGTTTCGTATGGATAATAATGTTGAACCGTTCCTCGACCAAGGACAAAAGATATTAATTAACGAAAAACTATTTCAAAGGGCTTGAATTAATTAATGGGCTAGATAATCTTAAACACGAAATAATGACCAAGGAGCCATATTGACTGTAATATGGGTTAAGATGGATGGTGCAATATTAATTATGTAGTGGGATTAATTAATATTTATGGGCTTGAATTATATTGTGGCTCAATATTAGATATTCAAGATCCATTAGAAGGTCCAATCTTAATTCTCCTAAAGGCCCCCTGAGTAGCCCAACATATAGTCCAATAACTGAAAAGGTGATTAAAATAAAATAAATATTGTTGCTTATATTTCCTCTAAAATTTTCGAAAATTATGGATAAAAGAGGGAGAAAGATTTTCTTTGAATTTTGTTATGGAATGAAGATATGTATTCTTGGAATACAAGATTATCTCATTAAATTCAAGAAATCTCCCACTTGGTTATCTATATAGTAAATTTCGAATTTTTGAAAATATAGTGGGCAAGAAAGATTTTCTTGATTTTCTTGAAAAGATATTATGGAAGATATGTATTTCTTGAAATACAAGAATATCTCATAAATTCAAGAAGATCCAAATCTTGGATTCTTGTGACACTTAATTTTCGAAAATCATCCATAAAATAGAGGAGGTGGATTTTTGTGGAATATTTTAATTATGGGAAAAAGAATATAAGGGATATATTCAAGATTTCTTGGTGACCAAGAAAAGTCTTTTCCCACATTGAAATATCACATAAATTTCATCCACCCTCTCTCCTATAAATAGGGGATGATTAGTTCATTCCCAAGTACAATTCCATGTGCTGGAAATATTAGCAAATCCACATAAGTGGTGCAACAAAGTTTATTTTTTCCTTTTGTTAATTGTTCGACGAGTGTCCATCCACCGGATAGTTGAGCAAGAGCTAAGGGAATACTTGGGAAGTCCTTTTGGTTAGTCCGTCTGACCGAAGTCACTGCCATCCCGAGAGGTACGTTCACGTAAACCCGTAGATTCCGCATGCGTAGGTTTTACGTGGCTTTTTATATGCATGATATGTTGTTGCAATTATTATTTGAATTAATATAGGATTAATTCATGCTAGTAATAATTAATGAATTAAATTTGTATTTAAATATTCACCCCGAATAGATCTGTGCAACTCATTCCCCAACAGGAACTGATGGCAATAGAGCTGTACCCGGGGAGGATAGGGTACACCACTAGAGTCGGGACACATATGAGCGAAGCTTTAACCAGGAAGCTGATCGCAGTTTTGAGGGAGAATGCGGATATCTTCGCTTTTTCACCTGAGGACATGACAGGTATCCCTCATGATGTAGCTATGCATTATCTTAATGTGAAAGCAGGATCGAGACCCGTGAAACAGAAATTAAGGCACTTCGGGTATGAGGAGGACGGGATCATCAGGGAAGAGGTGGAGAAATTGTTGAAGGCAGGACATGTCGAGCCCATGGATTTTCCCGAATGGTTGGCGAACGCGGTGCTGGTCTCAAAAGGAACATGGAAATGGTGAATGTGCATTGATTTCAGAGACCTCAATAAAGTTTGCCCTAAGGATCATTATCCCCTGCCAAGAATTGATCAATTGGTGGATTCGACATCAGGGTTCGAGTTACTCAGCATGACGGATGCCTACCAAGGATATCATCAAATACAGCTCTTCCCTGGGGACAAACCTAAGGTTAACTTTATTTCTTCATGTAGTACCTTTGCATACATTAGAATGTCCTTTGGATTAATTAATGCAGGAGCGACTTATCAACGGATGGTTGATAAAGTATTCCAGAAATTATTGGGACGAAACATGAAGGTTTATGTGGATGATATGCTGGTCAAGAGCGTGGAGGCGGAGAAACATATAGTGGATCTGAAGGAGTCATTTGCCGTAATCAGAGCTAACGGGATGAAGCTCAACCCGGCGAAATGTTCCTTTGGAGTGAGATCAGGGAGATTCCTGGGATATATGGTGACGCAAAGGGGTATCGAGGTCAACCCGGCGAAAAGTACAAGCAGTGTTGGGCATGAGATTGAACGGAAGGATTGCGGCCTTGAGCAGATTTATCTCCAAATCTGTGGAGAGGAGTTTACATTTTTTCAGGGTCCTAAGGAAAGGAGCAAGATTCGCTTGGGATGAGGAATGTCAAAAGGCCTTCGAGGAATTGAAAAGTCACTTAGCTCGGCTTCTTCAGCTGACTAAGCCAGTAAGGGGAGATGTGCTACTTCTCTATTTCTCAGTGGGGAAGGATTCAATCAGCTCAGTACTAATAAGAGAGGAAGGAGCAACCCAAAAGCCAGTCTACTATGTGAGCAAGATAATCCAGGGTGCTGAAACCAGATATTCTGAGACAGAAATAGTAGCTTTGGCTATCATGATCACCGCAAGGAGGCTAAGGCCTTATTTTCTTTCCCATAAAATAATTGTTCGAACTAACTATCCTCTTAAACAGGTATTAGGTCGAGCTAGTCTATCAGAGAGGATGGTCAAATAGGCCGTAGAGTTGGGAGAATATGATGTGGATTTTGAGCCCAGACGAGCGATTAAAGCCCAGGCTTTGTCCGACTTTATACAGGAGACGACCCGCTCAGAACCAGAGAAGGAGTTGCAGGTATATGTGGATGGCTCTATTGCTATAACAGGTTGTGGTGCAGGTGTCTTGATAATAGATCCATGGGGAGTTGAACTTCAATTTGTGATACGGTTCAAGTTCCATACTTCGAACAATGGAGTAGAATACGAGGCCTTGATAAGGGGTGTGGAAATAGTTGCGGAGATGGGAGGACAAAGAGTGATCGCGTACACGGACTCCCAATTGGTGGCCCAGCAGGCAAGGGGGGTTATTTGGCTAAGGAGGAAAGAATGGTGAAGTACTTGGAAAGAGTTGCAGGGGTAAGGGACAAATTCCAAACCTTTGAGGTAATCCATATACCCCATGAGCAAAATACTAAGGCTGATAGCCTATCTAAATTAGCTAGTTCGGTAGCTATGGAAGCAGGGGCTTCCATAACAGTTTTAAGTGCAGAAAATGAGGCGATCCTGCCTACGATAGCAGCTATCGGAGAGGAGGAGGACTGGAGAACAGAAATCCGGAAGGCTCTGAATGGGGAAGACCCCCCACAGGAGCGGAGAAAGGGCCAAAAGATGGAGGGCTCGATTTTGCTTGATAGGGGGACACCTATACAAACGTTTTTTCACGGAACCTTACTTGAGATGCTTGTCCGCGAACGAGGGGGAGTACATGCTGAGGGAGGTACATGAAGGATGTTGTGCGGACCATGTGGGTTTCAGGTCCATAGTAAGGAAGGTGCTAAGGGCAGACTACTTTTGGCCGACCATGGTGAGAGATGCAAGAGAGCTGGTGAAGAAATGCGAGAAATGCCAAAAGCATGGGCCTTTGATCCATACGCCTGTAGAGGAGATGGTCATGATGCAGACCCCGTGCCCTTTTGCTAGGTGGGGGATTGACTTGGTGGGCCCCTTCCCAAGGGCTACGGGACAAAGGAAATTCTTGATAGTCGCTGTCGATTATTTTAGCAAATGGGTAGAAGCTATCCCTTAGCTAAAATTGACGAGAATAATATAATTCGATTTTTGTGGAGAAATATTTGCTGCAGGTTTGGCGTACCGAAGATCTTGGTGTCTGACAATGGCATGCAGTTCAATGGAGCAATAGTCCAGGCTTGGTGCGAAGAAATGGGAATAACACAGAGATTCACATCAGTGGCTCATCCACAAGCAAATGGACAAGTGGAGGTAACTAATAGGACCATTGTAAATGGGATTTGAACCAGGTTGGACAAATCAGGAGGGAGATGGGTAGATGAGTTGGAGGCAGTCCTTTGGGCTTATCGGACTACTCCGCGAAGGGCAACAGGAGAATCACCCTTCCATTTGGTGTATGGAGCAGCGGCGGTTATTCCAGCAGAGGTAGGGATTGAATCACATAGGCTCTTACATTTTGATGAGACACACAATGAAGAGTTAATGCGTGAGAACCTAGATATGCTTGAAGAAGAGAGGGAGATTGCTCATCTAAAAGCAGAAAAGTATAAAAGCCAAGTGAAAGCAGCATATAACAGGAAGGTGATCCACATAAAATTCAAAGAAGGGGATTTGGTGCTTCGGTGAGCAGATGCCTTGAAGCATACGGGGAAGTTAGAGGCTAATTGGGAAGGACCCTACAAGGTCATACAAGCTTTAAAAGGAGGAGCATACAGACTGCAGGATATGGAAGGAAGACAGATACCTCGCCCTTGGAATGTTTGCAACCTAAAGAAATTCTACATCTGAGGACCTGCTTCGAGGAGAAGGCAGGAGAATAGAAAAGTTGCAAGTTTTTTTTTCTTTTCGCTTCACCGGTACTTTTTTTCCCTGCCTATAGGTTTCCCACTGGGTTTTACTATAGGGAGGTTTTGATGAGGCCGACGTAGATCTAAGTGATGTATGATCTATGTTGATTTACCCCTTTTTATATCAATGAAGCATTTACGTTTTAAGTATTATTCGTGTTGAGTCCCTCACCAGGGTGTCGAATTTGAAGTCTTTTTAAATAAAGACGTTGAAACATTAAGGTTCTCAGGGGGTGTCGAAATTGGAAATTTTTTTAAGGCCCTTAATGGGTGTCAAATTTGAAGGTTTTTTAGATAAAGACGTTGAAACATTAAGGCCCTCAGGGGGTGTCAAAATTGGAAATTTTTTAAAGCCCTTAATGGGTGTCAAATTTGAAGTTTTTTTAGATAAAGACGTTGAAACATTAAGGCCCTCAGGGGGTGTCGAAATTGGAAATTTTTTTAAGGCCCTTAATGGGTGTCGAATTTGAAGTCTTTTTAGATAAAGATGTTGAAACATTAAGGCCCTCAGGGGGTTCGAAATTGATTTTTTTTAAGGCCCTCAGGGGGTGTCAAAATTGGGAAATTTTTTAAGGCCCTTAATGGGTGTCAAATTTGATGTCTTTTTAACAAAGATGTTAACACAATACCAACCGACTTAACCAGGAGAGGCAGGGAAAAGGAATTCGAAAGGTAGAAGGATACAATAGAGACTAAATGCAAACATGAAAAACCTCATGAAGGTACCGATTTACTTTCTGTGACTTTAAGCACTGATTTCAAATACGCAAAAGGTTTTTTTTACTTTGCCTTTATGCTTTAGATTATTTAGACACTATAGAATTCCTATTTTCTGTCGATCCCCTAGGATTTACTAATACAAAGATAGCATGATAAAGCAACTAAAGTAAAACATGAGGCATAGATCTTAAAGAGGGACGGGGGATGGTCCTGCGAGTTATGAAACTAGAGAATCTTCAGGATTACCCTTGCCAACAGAGAGGATAACTAAAGAGCAAAGTTGTTAAAAAACTAAGAAGATCACCCCCCCTAGTCAGGAGCAGGGATGGATGATCTCAAAAAACCACCAGTATTATGAAAATAAGTTTCGGGACACAGCCCAGCAAAAGACAAGTCTTGGGACACAGCCCATCAAAAACAAGAATCTTAAACAAACAGAAGTGTTAGGAAGGAGGAACTGAACCAGTAGGAGCAGGAGCAGATGAGGTGACTTCATTATCCAAAAGAGTAGCATCAGAGTGGAGAGGGGCGACATTTTGATCAAGCACATGGGAGGACCGTACTCTAGTAGAAATATTCCTACTCTGGGTGGACACGGACGGAGAAAAGATGCAGGGGGCAAAGAGGATATCAGAGGGAGTTAGATCGTCCAACCCTTTGACCCCTTGTTGAAGCCTACGTACCCCTTCACCTATAACTGGCAACCACCACTTCTCCTCAACATCACCTCCAGCGTCACCCTTGAAGCAGCTGGGAGGATCCACCGCCTCCAAGGCCTTTTGTCGATCATAAGTACCTGAGAAATCGAGAGCCTCCCTCTGAGAAACAGCCAAGTCAAATCCGCTATTGAAGAAGTGCTTAACATAAGGCACCATGTCCGACAAGTAACTTGCGTGCTGACGATACCTCTCTACCAAAGTTGTAGGTAGAGAATGCAGGAATTGCTGGCCAACCTTAGCCTCGAAAAGAGCATTGACACATAGCTTTACTCCTCGGAATTGAGCCTCCTGAGCCACTTGCCTCTCTAAAGCAACCTGGGATGCAGCACGAGTCTGAGCCTCCTTTAGAGCACTCTCTGCAGATGCTAAATCCACCTCCAGGGACGTGTTCCGTGTATCCAGATATTTGACGGAGGCCTTTAACTTACGGATTTGGGCCTGAGCCATTGACAACTTCTTCTTCTCAACAGACAAAGAATCTTCCAGCGAGTTCACTTGCTCAGAAAGTTCAGTGGCCTTGTAGCTAGACAAGTCCGACAACAGCACTCCAAGCTGCCAGAGAAGATGAATAGATGATAATGAATAACAAATTACCATCTCACTAAACTTAGAAGTATAGAAGGACCAGGGTATATGACCTGAGCTTAATAATCCGCGACCAGGCGTTGTTTTTCTTCGCCGCTGAGAAGCTGTAGCTTAGTAGCCTCCTCAGTCGAGAGGGGTCTGCCAAAATAGCGAATGCCGGAGGGAGTAGCAACATCATCCTCCTCAATCTCGATGGGAGCGGCAAAAGCTCCTGTAGACTGGCGGGTACGGTATTTACGGCGAACCTCTGAAGCAGGCTGGGCACTCGAACAAGGGATGCCTTTTCCCTTGAGGTTCCTAGACTTCTTCGAAACTTCGCTGGTTGCAGGGACGAATTCACTGGTCTCTAGATGGGTCTGAGTGGTGCTATGAGCAGGGATGTTCTTGGGGACGGATTGTGAAACCTCTTGGACGGCCGCATTCTTCGATGCGCTGACTTTGGGCGATCTCCGGGGTTGAAGGACCCCTCAACAAGCTTACTCTTCCACAACATTTCTGCAAAAAACACACGAAAGTATGAGCATAAAGGAAGAGAAAGACAAGCAATCACGGAAACAGGGATAAACAAGCAAGAAATTACCATCTGTTGGTCTTAGAGGGACTTGAAGAACTGAACCCAAAGTGAGAAAGCAGACGAGGATTGGAACACAATGAGGGAAGGGAAAAAGGACTTCGGATAGACCGAGCATTCAATTCATCGACAATTTGAGAGATAGAGGCTGGGAGTGAGTAATCGGGAGGAGGAGGCGAAGGATTCTTGTAAAGCCAGTCTTGATTCGCAAAACCCCAAGGGGCTTCAGGAGTAACATAGAACCAGAGATTGCCCCAATATTTGTTAGCATTAGAAACTTTACCCAAGAATTTGCACGAATTGGGGAAGCGACCACAGACATAGAAAAAGGCACCAGAAGTTTTACAAGTATACTCGGAGCAGAACATTTGAGCAGTGGGTTCTCCCCCGTTGCCCTTTATAAGCATAAAGAAAGACAACATGGCCCTAATGGCATTTGGAACAAATTGATTCAGTGGAACTCGAAAGAAATCAGCGATCTCACAAAGAAAGGGGTGAACGGGGAAACGAAACCCTGCTTCTAAATGGGCGTGCCAGAAAGCTAGGGTTTTGACATTGCCGGAACTTAGGGGAGGATGATTGGGTCATTCACCCGCTGCAGGAATTTGAAGGATGTAGGACGAAGGAACTAGTTTGTCATCCCGATAATAGGAGAAAGTTTCAGGATCTAGAGCGGAATCCCCGGTTACCCAATCACGATTTGTTAACTTTGCCTCAATAGACCTAGGGTTGGACATGATTTTCTAAAAACGCAAGACAACAAGAAGCACAGGGAGAAATATACCTGGAAAATAGAAGGACTCCGCGGAGAGGAAGAAGAGTGGAGGACGAAGGACGGAGGAAAATGACGGGAGTGAGATTGAGAGTGAAAAGAGAGAAGAAAAAGTTAGATGGATAATGATTGGCAGGATGAAGCGGCGTATCGAGTGGACCCCAGACATATTGGAAGCCGAAAAGTCATTCAGATAAGTGAGATTTGGGCGGGAAAATCTGGACTATGCATCACACCACTGGAAGGAGGGATGTGGAGAATAAGGACCTAAAGCAGGGAAAAGATGGAATTCCTCTCGAGAGTCAATTTACTTCTCAAGAGTCAGGGGGAGTAGTTGATGGGGAATATTCTGGCAAGCTACTATGAATCTGACACGTGGATAGTCAAACGGTCAACCTGGTCAAGTCGAGTCAACAAAGAATTAAGTCCAAAGAGTTGGGCCAGGGAGACACCGAAAATTAGTCTCGATGGAGGGGATTATAAAATAAGAATCTTGGGCCTAGAGGGACCGAGCCCAATAGCCGCTGCGATGGGCCGAGGTCCCAGAAGCCCCAAGTATCTCGAGAAATCAGTTCTTGGGCCCTTAAAGGAGGACATAGCTGGCGGCACTAAGAAAGAGGACTCTCGCACGGAACGGTTGCAAATTGAGAGGGATTGGTTCCTACAATCTCGGAACCGATCACCTTGAGTAAGGTAGTTCCGAAACCCTCGGGCTAGAGGCAATCTTCAAACACAATGGGAAAATTAAGAAAGTGGAAGCCTTGGTCGTGGACCACGATGGGAGAGATACGCAGGTCTGTCATCCCCCATACTCCAAACGTGGATCGTGGGAGGGGGAGAATCAGGTACAACTCTGAGGGGTATAAAATCCCCTCCAAGGTAATTGTTTAGGGCATCGAATAACACACCCACTAATTTCACATATATACCATATATCGCCTTTTCTAAAGAAAGATCACTGACTTGAGCGTTGGAGTGTCCACGCCGGAAATCCCTCCGGCATGTTTTTCTTGCAGGTATTAAAACCAGGATTCTTAGTGGTCAAGGTGGTCTTACGGATTTCTTCCAATAATCCACGCAATCTTTTAGATCCAGGTCATCCTTGAATCCACTTTTACCACACCGCTAATGTTAAGGGTGCATTTGCCCTCTCTAACACCGAGGGTCTGTGACTGCCCTCGTTAAACTTTAGCGAGGAGAAAATTATCAAGGGATATTAGCCCTCGTTAATGATTTAACGAAGGCATGCCCTTGCTAACACCCTCGTTAATTAACAATTTTTTTGTAGTGTAAGTATGCGAGATTTTAAGAGCCCTGTTTGACTATGTTTATTTTAAAATTAATCATATAAGCTCCTCTAACATTTTATAAGTTTAAATGCCTTAGCCTAGGGGTTTTGAGAAGCGGCCTCTCCCCTCTCTCTCTCTCCCTCCCTGAAAGTCATAGCAATATTCATTTCGTACCGATCTGTTCATCCATCAATATTAGTGGGGATCCAGATCGCGCTAGCGCAGTCTGGGACCCTTGAAGAATAGATCGTCTTTTAATTTTTATAAGTTTTTTAAATTGTCTTTTATTATTAGATCTGAGTTATCTGCGCAATCCCTGTGATAATTATATTACCCCGTTGTCATCCGCTACCTTTCCTGCGGCCCCCTGATTTCTCTCCTTAGTTGAGAGCCTTTGATTTCTCTCCGAGTTGAAAGCTTTTTGTTTAACATATCTCATGATTTGAGAGCTTTGATTTTGTTTATCATTGTGTTGTGTTGTGAAGAAAATTTTTAGTATCAAGTTTATAACAACATATGCATCGGGAATCAAATCAGAGAAAGTGGTATTGACTGCATTGTGAGTGTGGTGGATCGACGAGTGAAACAATCAATAGTAATGGGTGATGTCAGTGATGGTATGATGAAGATAGCTTGTAAAGCTATACTAAAGTAGCGTAGTGATTATGTGATTTATCTTATTCGTAAAAAAAATAAATGATTTGACTCATCATTTTGCTAGGACGTTTGGATTATTTCCAAGTCCTTATTATTGGGTCGAGCCTCTAACTGTTGTGGATAGGGGTGGAAAATTTATCGAAAATACCGGTATACCGGCTTACCGTACCGAAAATATACCAAATTTACCGGAATTTTCGGTATGATATGGTACCGTATCGAATTTTAGAATGCATAAGAATAACAGTATAAATTTTCAAAAGTCCCGGTATACTACCAAGATATCTAAATATATCTGGGATATTGAAATATTTTTCGGTATACCGATATACCGATACATTGGATATATACCGTACCATATTTAAAAAAAAATATATAATATATTTTATTTTTTAATTTAATTAATACATTGGATATATACCGTACATTAAAAATTTATCATTTTATTTTGAATTGTCTCTGTATACCGAACTTCGGTATACCATAATTTTCTGTTCGGTACAGTATGAATTTTCTCATATCGTAAATTACGGTACGGTATACGGTATGACCGATACGGTACGATACGGTATGACACCCTTAGTTGTGGATGACCTTCTCGATATTTATTATTTTTGCATTTAAATTTTAAGAGTTTTTTGTTTTAAAAAAATATTTTAAAATTTATAAATTGTAATTTTTAAGTAGTTTATAAGTTATTAAAATATTTGACTAATAAATCTTACAAGTTTTTTGATAACGTTTTTTTTTTTAAATTAATTTAATTTAATATAAAATAATTATTTTTTATATTGAGATGATTGTGCCAAATTCGGGTTGGGTCGGGGTCGGGCTGGACTAGGGTGATGGAAAAGGGTGTAGCTTATACAATTTTAGTAAAATAAATTAGAATATTCCAACTTATTTTTTTTTATAGCTTATAAGCTCTAAAGAGATTATTTTAAGATTCTTATAAAATGTTAAACATCTAATTTTACCAAACAAATTTAGGGGGCTTATAAGCTTCTAGACAACTTATAAAGAGCTTATAAGCTGAGCCAAACAGACTAAATCATATATGGTCCCATAACTTCGAGCACACATAGTTTTTTTGTAAAAACAATGCACATGTAACCTTTTGTTTGACATTTTTTTACAAGTGACAATGTTGATTGAACTTTTATGTTATCGTGACATTATTTTGTTGTTACTAGCTAAAATTTGCCTAGTTTAACAATGAATTTAGGAAAGAAAATTGCTAATAACGATCAAAATCTGTAAAGGAAACACGACAATTGATGACCCGGTTCGTCCTTTGAATTAGACTACGTCCGGAATGTATTTGCCTCTGATGCTAAGATGTTCAACCCCTACAAATGTGACCTTATCGGTCTATTTATACTATACATCCCGCCTTCTAGACGGGAGATTACATAAGGAAAAGTGCCCGTTAGGTGCCTTCAATCCCGCAGATCGCCCGCTTCCTTGGTCTGATTCGAGATCGCCCCTTTAATGAGCGTCAATCGGAGGATGGAATTCCCGGGCTGATTGGCTGGCTTGCCGGATGCTTTCCTTAATTGGATCAGATTGTCCGTTACTTGTTCCAGGTTGGACTCCGACCTGGATGTTTTACTGGTGGATGTCGCATTGCGACCTTTGATACCTGCTTAGGTAGCTACGCGACCTCCCTGTTTCTGTGACTTGGGTGTTTCGTCTTTCAGGGTGACCTACCTTTGCTTACGCCACCTCGGAATGTTTCTTTTGGAATGCAACTCTAGGGGCCATGGGATAGTAATTTATTCCATACTACAACAATTGCCCCTCAAGTCGAGGTCGCATGCTACGCATTGGGATATCGACTTGATTTCATGATTACCTCGGAGCACGACTTCCTGCCCCGAGTATGCGAAAAGTCACCTCGATTTTATGAATCGGCGCATCAGATTTCCTTGGTTTTTGGAGATTTGAAATGATGGATCGCTAGGCTGATGACGTGAGGCGCTGCCAGAGGGTCCAATGGGATGCAACAGTGACTTCCACGCGCGAATCCCGCGACTTCATTTGTCGGAGGGGCCCGAACAATAGAAAAATTGCACTTTGGTCCTCCCCTTCCTTTTATAAATAGGCGGGGGAATTAGGTTTTCAAACACCTTTTTTCCCCCTACGAGTGTCTTCTTGTTTCTCCCTTTTTTTCGTTAAATTCGTCAAGAAGATCCTTCATTTTTTCTCGGTTTCAGACTTTGAAATCAGGTAAATATTCTTCAATCTCACATCTTTTCCATGGCTTCTGAATTTCTGGTTCTGTTTCTACCGCACGTCCCATGGTAGTTTCATCCTCCTCCGAGGATGATGTCCCGATTACTCAGCGCTACCGTCTGAACTTTGGTTCCGCCGTGAGGTATGACGACGAGGGTTCTTCGGCCCGGTCCGTGGGCGACGGGAGGGAAGATGACGCCAACGATGAACTGGTGGATAACCGGTTTTTGGAGGAGTTGGATGAGATTACCCATCTTCCTCCCCTGGATATTAATCTCCTCTCTTCTGCTTCTCGAGGGCAGTCAGTGTCGGCAGGTCCCTCTGCCCCGGTTCCAGATTATGGGGCTTATCAGCGAGTCTTCAACTACGAGTTATACCATCGCACTGCCCCTTATAAGCGACCTGAGCGTCAATACCACAAGTCGGTAGCTTCGCAATTTGCTGCATCTGAGAGGAGGCACAGGTTGGTGCTTTCTGGTCGCTATGTGCGGGGGCTCCGTCGGCTGTACAAAGTGTTTGCATGGATGTTAATTTCTATCTGTGACCTCGATGAAAGTCTTGACCGGCCTCCCCCGGGCATGATTGCTGTGAACGAGCCCACCATGGCGGCTGGAATTTGTTTCCCGTTGCACCCGGCTATCTCCCATTTGCTGGCGGCCTGGAATCTGAGCCTCACACAGATTACCCCGAACAGGTGGAGTTACATTATCTCCACTGTGGTTGTCTTTAGGGCAAGCAGCCCGAAGCGAGGAGACCGCCTAATCCGGGAGATCGATTATGTGATGTCGCCCATCGCTCAGGTCGGAGGCTATCATGCTGTGCGGCTTCGCAAGGGCAAAGAGCTTGTTAGTGGGATCCCAAACAAGATCGATGGATGCCACCAGAAATGGTGGTTCGTCGGAGGAGCTTGGGAATCGGCCCCTCTGTCCAGCCCGCTATCAATCCGAGTTCCAACGGATTACGCAATCCGAGATGAAAATGGTATACCTTTTTATGACCTTTATTTTTTCGTTGTCTTGATCTAATTCTTTTCTGTCTTGCGAAGGTACACGCCACGACTTGATCTTTAATTTGGATTTTACCGAGAAGCGTTCAAGACAAAGACGAGATACACCCCTCGAAATTGGGTAGAGGTCGAGTCAAACATCGAGCTTAATTATTTGGCGGCCTGATTGTACACCTATCCCCACCACTTGTGGATCCCTTGTAAGTCTTCTGTTACCTTTCCTTTGTTGCTCTTTGTAGGTCAGTGCTGAAGGTCTCATGATTTTCTCGCAGATCCCGATATTCCGACCTACCGCCGTGAGCCTTCTGCTGCTGAAATGGCCTCCAGATCGAAGTCGGTTCTTGGTTCTATGAGGCGTCAATCGAGCTCGGGTACTTCTGTAGGTTCCCTGGTCTAGACCCGACCTCCTGTTACCGACAAGGGCAAGAAAAAGAAGACTACTGAATCTGCCCCAGCGGTTGGGGATCGTCCTCACAAGAGGGCGCGGGAGGAGACTGGCTCCCATCGGTCCGGGTCTCACCGGGACGCTGGAAGAGGTACCTCGATTTCCATCCCTCCACTAGCCTCGGCTCTGGTCGGGGGCCTTCATCTGGATGACAATTCTTGGATCGGCTGGGATGGGGAGGTGATGAAGAGGTAAACCTTTGCCTTAGTCTTTGTGAAATGTTATTTTGGAGCTAGCAATCTAACTCATCCCCTTTATTTTTTCTTTTAATATCGCAGCTCGGACCTGAAGCCTCACAAGTTCTCGTCGGAGGTACTGAGCTTCTTGAGGTCGAGACTCCCCATCCTGGACGGCGTCCCTAATGATTGGCCCCACTACTTGACGAGAACAATGAACAATGTTCTGCGAGTGTGGACGAAGGACGACCACTCCACTACTCATCGCCAAAAGGTCACGAGCAACATGTACTCGGCGGTCGTCCACTCCCTGAAGGCTGCCCTTTATATGGAGAAGGCTTGTGCCCAATCTGAGTTAGAGCTTTTCGACCTGGAGAAGGCCCGACGACGATCTCTGAGCAAGCTAAAGCTGTGCAAAACGCCCATGAGGTGCAGAAAAGGCTATAGGTCGAAAAGTCCAATCTGGCTAAGAGGGTCCAAGAGCTCGAGGAGCAACTGAAGAATGCCGAGGGCATGTTGGTGGCGGAGAGGGATGCTGTGGCCCGCCTGAAGGGGGATCTGGTCAACAAGGATTCCGAGATCAAGGCTAAGCTGGCCGTCGAAGAAGAGCGGTTCAAACGGACTGAAGAGCAAAATGTTAATTTTGCCTACGTCTCAGGCGCGGCCGGGCCATCCACCTAAAAAAGCCCCGATGCCGATTTCTCCGACCTCGCCTCTTGAGTCGGCGGTTATCTCGGTTTACCCGCACATCCCGACCGTGCTCGAAAATTAAGGGCTTGGAAGGATTTGGTATTGACATGTCCTTCTTTCCCAATCAGAGTCGGATTGTACTCCCCACTCCTAATCCTGACGAGACGCAGTACCGAGATTCGAGGTGGTCCCTAAACTTCGATGGACGAGGTTGGAGGCCTGGATGGAAACTACCGAGGGCCTCGCAAAGGACCCCGATGAATAGGCCACAAATGGCCTCTAGGGGAGGTGTTTACCAACCCAAGATTTGGGAGATGAGCTGCCCACATATCCGCCAGTGTTATTCAACAACAATTAGGTGGGCAGCCTTTGAACATAGTCAGTGGTGATGCTGATGGGATTCTGGATGTTCTTAAGAATGATAACATCAAGAATCCTGATAAGAAAAAGGAGATGGAGAAGTTGTTGAACCCCATCCCCAACAGTACTTTTGATCAGCATCCCCCGAAGTAGTACCAAGAATCCCGATAAGAAAAAGGAGATTGAGAAGTTGAATCCCATCCTCAACAGTACTTTTGATCAGCATCCCCCGAAGTCGATTGTCGCCAATGAGTCGTCTAGGAATTGAATCTTGGTGAAGTGCTAGTTGTTTTAGTATCCAGATGTACTTTTACTTTCCTGTTGGCTTTTGGCCGCCTGATGTAGTTTGCCTTCGGGCTTTCCGATATAATTCAACTTTCGTATTTCTTAGTGTATCGACCTTCGGTTCTTTGTTATTAATGAATGGTCTCTTCACTTTATTGTGCCGACCTAATTTCCTTACGCGACTTTCTTTTTGCATATGTTCTTATCGTCTTATTGTCAGTGTGACGTGGTTGTGAACTATGCTTAGTCGTCTTACAAAGTTTGGGGAGGGTCGCACCATCTAAGGTGGCGACCTTGCCGCAAGTATGTCGAAATTCGTTCTTAGGGAAGTCGATATTGTACATATGCAACTTCCCTTAGTTTAACACTGCATGAAAAAGAAAACATTATTATTATATATGCCGAAAATCATTACAAAGAGGCGACTCCAACTTATTGATAATATTTCTTCAAATGGGAAGCGTTCCACGGGTATTGAGCTGGGGAACCGTCCGAATTCTCGAGTTCGTATGCCCCATTGGCTAATACTCGTGTGACCTTGTATGGTCCTTCCCAGTTCGGACCAAAGACTCCTTTGGCTACTCCCAGTGTCTTCTTCAGGACCAGGTCGCCGATCTTGAATTGTCGAATCCGCACTTTCGAATTATAATATTTTTCCGATTGCTGCTTATATCTAGCATTTTTTACATTGGCCTCTAACATTTTCTCTTCGAGTAGATCCAAGTCCCTGGCTAAGGCCTCCTCATTGTGATCGATTGCGAACTGAGATGTACATAGTGTCTGAAACTCGACTTCTGAGGGAATCACCGCCTCTGTGCCGAAAGCCATCGAGTATGGGGTCTCTCCTGTTGAGTTTCGGCACGTTGTTCTGTACGACCATAGTACATCTGGCAGTTCGCTGGCCCACTTTCCCTTCTTATCTTCGATCTTGGCTTTCAAAGTGTGTTTCATAATTTTGTTCACTACTTCGACCTGCCCGTTAGATTGGGGATGATATGGGGTTGAGAAGAGCTTAGTGATTTTCCATATCCTGAAAAAACTTTCGATCTTGAATCCATCAAATTGTTTCCCATTATCTGATATGATTGCTTGGGGTAGGCCGAATCTGCAAATGATGTTCCGCCAGTTGAACTTAATGACATGCTCTTGATCTATGGTTGCCAAAGCTTAGCCTCGGCCCATTTTGTGAAGTAGTCCACTGCAACTAAAGCGTACTTGACTGTGCCCGGGGCTGTAGGAAGCGGCCCAATGATATCTATCCCCCACTTCGCAATTGGCCAGGGACTGAGAATGCTGGAAAGTTCCTCTGGGGCGACTTTGATCGA
The DNA here is from genome assembly GCA_037126765.1 of Stenogyne calaminthoides. NCBI lineage: Eukaryota > Viridiplantae > Streptophyta > Magnoliopsida > Lamiales > Lamiaceae > Stenogyne > Stenogyne calaminthoides. The sequence goes on from JBBCBC010000040.1 coordinate 5,692,393, forward strand.
AGGGGCATGGATTTGGCACTTGTGACATCGTCTTGCAAATATCAGCGCATCGGCTCGTGGCTCGTAAAGTGGGCCAAAAATATCCTTGTCTAGTCACCTTGTGTGCGAGCGATTGTCCCCCAGCATGGTTTCCGCATACCCCATTGTGTATATCACGTAGGATAATTTGTCCTTGTTCTTGCGTAACGCATCGGAGCAAGGGTATGCTGAAGCCCCGCTTGTATAGCTCACCATTGATCATATTATACCTGGCTGCCTGAAGTTGTAGCTGTTTTGCCTAAATTTTGTCTTCCGGTAATGTCCCTGACATCAAGTAATCGATGATAGGGGTCATCTAGCTCATAGGGGGGGCATCGAGGGTGGCGACCGATGTACTCGCAGTGGAGGGGTGGGAGAGCTTCGTGAGGGTGACATCCTTCATCTCTGCTGGCCCCTCTGAGTTCGCAAGCCATGCTAGTGCATCGGCTCATGAGTTCGCGTCTCTCTGTACCAACTTGATGTGAATTTGTTCGAATTTCAGGAATAATGTTTTGACGACCTCCTGGTAGGCCGACATTCTTTCATCTCTAGCTTCGTACTCTCCCGATACTTGGAATGCTACAAACTGAGAGTTTTTATATACCTGAAGCTTTTTTATGCCCATGGCTATGGACATTTCCAAGCCGCTAATGAGTGCCTCATACTCTGCTTCGTTGTTGGTAGCAGAAAATTCAAAAGTGATGGCATTCTGAAAAGATGTGCCATCCGGACTAATCAGTACCACACCTGCCCCTAATTTATTAGTCATCGCGGACCCATCCACGTATAACTCTCAAGGCGGGTTGGTTGTGCCGCTATCCCCCGGTGGGAAAGTTAGCTCGACAAGGAAATCAGCTAATGCCTGAGCTTTAATCGCAGTTCGTGGTGCGTACATTACACCATATTGCCCGACTTCAATAACCCACTTGAGGCACCGACCTGATGTTGATGGAGAATGTTGCGGAGGGGTAAGGAGGTGAGGACTTCGACCTGATGATCGAAGAAATATGACCTCAACTTTCGCACGCTCATTACTAGAGTGTAGGCTAACTTTTCCATGCGGGGGTACTATTGCTCGGTCTCGCTCAGTGCTTGGCTTACAAAGTAAATGGGAAGGTGAGCCTGACCTTCTGCTCGTACGAGTACCGTGCTCAGAGCTGTTTTTGAAGCCGCTAAATACAGAAAAAGTTTCTCTCCGGGGATTGGCTTGGCCAGTATTCCGACATTGGCCAAGTAGGCCTTGATCTTGTCAAGTGCTTCTTGGCTCTCCGTCATCCACTCGAACTTTTAATTTCTCCAGATCGTGTCGAACATGGGTTTGCATTTATCCCCCATTCTAGAGATAAACTTGTTCAAAGCGGCTAAGCATCCGGTTAACTTTTGGACCTCCTTCACTGTTCTTGGCGCCCCCATGTCTAGAATAGCTTGTATTTTGGCTGGATTTACTTCAATCCCCCGCTTGCTAACTAGATGACCCAAAAATTTGCCCGACTCGACCCCGAAATTGCATTTCTTCGGATTGAGCCTCATGTTGTACCTTCTAAGGACCTCGAAGGTCTGTGCGAGGCGCATTAGATGATCCTCCTTTTGTAAAATTTTGACGACGATGTCATCTACGTATACCTCTACTGACTTACCTATCTACTCGACGAACATATGGTTGACTAGTCTCTGATACGTGGCTCCGGCATTTTTTAAGCCGAAGGGCATCCTCTTCTAGCAATACATGTTCTTTTCGGTTAGGAAGAATGTGTGCTGTCGGTCGGGCTCGTGCATGGCTATCTGATGGTATCCAGCAAACGCATCCATGAAAGACATCATTTCATGTCCCGCCGTGTTGTCAATTAAATGGTCGATGTGCGGCATTGGAAAGAAATCTTTTGGGCATGCCTCATTGAGGTCGGTGAAATTGATGCAAAGTCGTCAAGTCCCATTTGATTTTTTCACAAGTACAACATTGGCTACCCATCGCGGTTGGTCGGCTTGCATGATCAAATCATTATCTAGTAACTTTTTCACCTCCTCCGCGAGGGCAGCATATTTCTCTGGGCCAAATTTCCTTCTTTTCTAAGCTATTGGTCTTCTCGTTGGATCAATATGTAAGCGGTGGAATGCGATCTAAGGGTCGATTCTGACCATGTCCTTGTGCGACCAAGCAAAAACATCCAAGTTTTTCTTCAGGAAATCGATCACATCCATCCTTAGGTCGCTGGCAATTTTGGACCCAATAATCACTTCCAACTCAGGCCGAGTTGGATCCACTTGAATTCTTTCGAGCTCTTCCCCGGGCACTGCCCTGGGTCCTTCCACTCTGGGTCGTCTATTTCAGCTTCAAGCATGAATTCCTCTGGTTCGGGACCCAACCTAGGGTCGAGATCCTCGTGCTTTCTCATTTAATTCGTTTATCTTGATGTTTAACGTCATTACTTGATGGCCAGGTGTGTGCATTGAATTGAAATAAGACACAGAGTAAAGCAAACATCCTCTAGCATCCACTTGGTCACCTTTAAAGGTGCCAACAATCCCACTCTTGGTGGGGAATTTTACACAGAAGTAATATGTGGAGGACGCAGCCTCAAACTCATGCTCAAACGGCCTTCCGAGGAAACCGTTGTAGGTGCTCAGGAGGTCGATTACAAGGAAATCTAGAAGCCTGGTATTCCTAACCTTTTCATCTATAGTGTACACCAGCTCCACAGACAAGCGAATCATACCCAGAGGTTTGATAGTTGCGTTCCCAAAACCTTTCACCGTGTGGTCGCATGGGGTAATGTATGCTTCGTAATCGCCGAGTTGGTCCAAGGTTTTTTTGAACAGAATATTGCGAAAAAGCCCCACCATCGACCAGCAATCGACACACGGTGGTTCCCATGATGTTGGCCTTGATGACAAGCGGGTCAATGTTAGGGTAAATAATCTCGGCCTTGTTGACCTCCCCGAACTCGATCTTATGAGTCTCTTCGGTGACAGCTAAGATGGGCAAGACCATTTTATGGGCATTCTCCATTTCCCTGATCTCCGCCTTTATTCTTTGTTTTTGATGAGGAGGCCCAGGAGAGGCCCCCTATTGTGGCGAGAAGCGAGATGGTATGGATGACGTGACCTCCCGCACCTTCGGGCATTGGAGGTACAGGTAGCTCGCCCCGTGCTCCCCCGTGAATGGGATCTCCCTGTGCTTGTTCTCCTTGATGGGGTTGACGATCCTGAGGTCGGCCCTGCCCGTCTCGGCCGTTGGTTCGGGGGTTCATGACAAACTCGTTCAAACATCCGTCATCGTAGAGTTTCCACAGCTGCTTCAAGAGATCCCTGCATTCACTAGTGAAATGCCCCTTCTGCGCATGATAGTGATATAACTTGTTGGGGTTTTGTTTGCTTTTGTCCTTGATGGGGCGAGGAGCGTGCAGCATGTCCCGTCCTTGGATTTGGGCATATATATGACCGGGCATCATACCTAATACCTCCATCAGCTTCACCGAAATGGATTCTTCAAATGGCTTGAAGCTGCAGGGTGCCTTGTACTGGCCCCCAGTTTTCTTGGAATTCTTCTTTGGTTCCGTGACTTCTTTTGTCCGAGAGTAGGGACTCTAACAATTCCATGGTGTGGATGAAATCGCTAGCGCGCTTCCGAAAGTTGGCGTAGCTGATAGGGTAATATGTAGTCGTCGCCAAAGCTTGGTCCCCTTTCTGAGGCCGGAGATGGCCCCCAGCAGCTTAACCTCATCCCCTATGGGGTCACCCTCGATGATAAGCCGGTTGATCCTTTTGACATAGGATCGATCTGACTTGGTTTTCCCTTGTCGGGTATTTATGAGCCGCTGTCTGGTTGTGGTTCGGGGCGCTAAGGCAGTGTAGTGACTTAGGAATAATCGAGTCAATTGTTCGAAAGTGTCCACCAAGAAGGCTGGAAAGGAAGTGTACCACATATGGGCTTCGTCGCTCAGTGTCAGGGAAAACAACCTACACTTTGTCACTTCGATGTCCCCATCGAGGCCATATACGAATTGTACCTAGCCACAGGATCCGTACTCCCATTGTAGCGATCTAGAGCCGTTATGCTGATTTTCCTCTGGGTGGGGGCCAGAGTAACCATCGTTCCTAATGGAGAGTCTGGGATGGTGAGACCATCGTCTACTCTCGTGGAACCATTTTGGTCCCCCACATTTTCCATCAGTTGTTGGGCCGGTTCTTGCCCGGTAGCGGCGACCTGGCGCTCATTGCGGGTTGTTGTCCATGATTAGGCCCCGTTCATCCTGTGCCCTCCATCTTGGTTGATTGTTAAGTTCGACGGTTGATTGCTGTTATACCTCCATGATGCATGTTTAAGTCCATGATTAGGTCCTTTGCTTTGGAGGTTCACCCTTTTGTTCCCCTGCATTCAAATGGCGTGGATGTGAATGGGCATTCGTCACCATCTTCCGGGTTGGAGGGCGAGAACTCCGGGATGCCTCAACGCTTCACGGGTGGGTGAACACATTGTTCGGCCTTGTTTGGTCTTTTCTTCAAGAAAATGAATTAGAACTTCCCCATTAGTCTAAAATTTGCGTTTAACGATTGCATGCTTCGCCGCAAGTTGTAAGCCAATTGACCTATGGACCGATCCGCATTTAGGTCATGTGGCCCTTGACTTTGGAGGTTCCGTAAAACATTTTGCGCTGAATGGTCTTTTGGCGAGGTTGATCCAATTTTGCTTTTAAGCGCCTTCCATGAATAATAGAACTTCTTGTTGAGGACAACAATGACCGCCTTGGCATCCTCTTTCCCTTCGGACCGGGTTCCAACCTTAGTTTATCGGGTTAGAACACCCAACAGATGTTTACCGGGTTCACACTCGAACGGACTTATCACCCTCACGTCGCGATTGCGCGGAACTCTGTGATGCCTCAACGCCATCACGTGTGTCCACTTCATTGAAAAGGGGAGTGTTTTCTTGGTTGGCCGCCATTGCTATTTCTTCGAAGGGTGGGATTTTCTAGAACTGGATTAGTTCTTCAAGAAAATGAATTAGAACTTCCCCACAGACTGCGCAATTAATTGTTGTAACTAGCTAAAATTTGCTTAGTTTAACAATGAATTTAGGAAAGAAAATAGTTAATGTTGGGAAATATGTAATTTAGTTTTGATGGAAGTTCCAAAACATCTCAAAGTTGTAATAGGACGGATCACGGACTATGTTAGATCGATGACTTAGAATCGAAATAAGATGACCAAATTTAAAATGTATAGATAAATGATGTAAAGATAGGTCACATATTGAGGGGAACTCAATATGTATAGGTCAGTCGAATTCTCGTATCGGATTTACCCGATTCCGAGAAGGTCGATGATCGTAAGACTAAGTTTTGCATAAATCGGAAGACAAGAAGTCAAAAAATTAGGTGAAGACAAGAAGACATCAAGAATCTCGGAAGAACACGAAGACTCGGATGAACTCAAGACTCGGATGAACTCAAGACTCAAGACTCGATAAACCTCAAGACTCAAAGATCAAACCCTCAAGACTCAAGACGATCAATACACCGAGGCTTAGAGACACCAAGATCAAAAGACCAAAGACCTACTTTCAGCAGAGTCTCCGTGATATTGAAGCTAAGACAATATGCAAATCAAGACTCAATACAAGGTAGACCGACCGCCATTTGATCAAGTCACCACACCGTTACAATCAAAAAGATACACCGCATAAGACTAATCCTCTTCAAAAAGGAATATCAATCGCCTAACGGGCAAATATCTAAAGTGCCGCCGCAAGCTAAGGAGAAAGCGACACGGCACAAAAAGAGAGTTTTATAATACGGATACAACGCCGCAGACAAAAACGGGCGCTTAATCATACCTACGCCACGCCGAAAATCGTAAAGACGTCACAATCATATCCTATACCATTTATTTATATATAGCCCGAAATTCAAATTGCTTCCAATGGCTTTTTGATTTCGAGGTCTATAAAATGGGATCGATCTTCATTTTGAAGAAAAGGACCAACAAGTGAAAACGCAAGAACAAACACGAGACATCGCAAAAAAAGCTAAAGCTATAGAAAATCTCCACCAAAAGAACACTACATTTGAAGATTATTCTTAGAGTGTTCATCCCATAGTTCTTAGCAAGAAATCATATCCACTAGCATTTTGGCTATCTAAAGCACCGTGGATAGATTTCCGATTTGGAACCCTCAATCATTCTTTACCCAAACGCAAGTTAGGTCAAGTCTCGTAGAGTGAGAACTCATTAAACATCTCGGCTTATCCTCTTTGTAGGATATAAGTCCCACCGGTTACGTTTGTAGAGCGGGAACTCGATAAACATCTCGGCATCCCGAAAAGGATATAAGTCCCGTAGAGGTTAAGCTTGAGTGGGAACTTCGGTAAACATCTCGCCATCCCGAAAAGGATATAAGTCCCGCAGTTAAAAGAGGTTAAGGTTCCCATCCCGTTAAGTCCCGAAAAGAGTGGTTCGTGGGGCGGGATGGACGAGAATCGGTAAAAACCACTATAAAAAGTCTTGTGCATTTACTTGCTTTATCGCTTTTACACAAGTCACACAACCGAAGTTTAAACGTGCATACATATTCTAAAGTTAAGCTCGCTACCGCACTGCAAATCGATCCGATCGATTGACACTTCACCAACCGTTGAAAACCGACTTAAGAATCGATTGATAAAACCGGTTTTTCACAAGGGTAAAAACAAGCTTCCGCACCATTCGCTTAAGTTTACAGATATCAAACCGGGTCCGCCTCGGGCACTCGGTAAGATTGAACATCGCCTAAACCGATACACTAGCACTCGACGGGTGTCTGCAGTTCACACCGATCCGCGACGAAAAAGTTTTGGAAGTCTATTCACCCTCCCTCTAGACTTCCACCTCACAAAACCCGTTAAGACTCCTATGTTGGTATCGAGCAAAGGGTTCTACTGCATCACCGGCTTTGAGTATCATCGATTCTTGAGGAAGAATCTTTGTGGTCATTTGAACAGATCTTGAAAAACCATTTTTAAAACTCATTCGTTTTCAAAATCACTCAGCATGGATAATACCTCTGGTATGTATCATGATTTGCCTAAATTTTCAATTGATGAGTATGCAGATTGGGCTATATATATGTGCAACCATCTAGGATCGATAAGCGGCGAGAATGATGAAAGTCATCGAACGAGGACCCATCATCATATACCACGACAACCCCAAAGAATGGAGGAGATCCGGACTTTGCCACGGAAGTCTTGTGCGAAAAAAAAGCCCAAATCCACGATGGATGCAGAGGAAAGAAAGTTGTTTACTCTAGATACAATCGCCAGCCATATAATCATGAAGACAATGGATAAAGTCACCAAAGAGAAGATAAAGTATCTCAAAACCGCAAAAGCAATGTGGGATACTCTTTGAGATATCTTGAAGAAATGATCGATCAAAGACACCGCCATGTTTAAATCGGTGAAGTTCGAAAAATTAAAGATGATGCCCAACAAGATCATCAACGAGCTCGATGGGAGGATCACCATGTCAGTCAATAAGCTACGAGAACTTGGTAGAGAGATGTCAGACAAAGATATCAACTACAAGATCTTAAGATCTCTCACCAAGAATGGGACATGAAAGTCATGGTAATCAAGGATTGCCAAGACATTTCAAAGATGAAGCCGAGTAGCTTGTTCTTAAGCCTTAAAGCTCACGAAGTTCGACTTAATCGAAAAGGACAAGTAGATGAAGACGAGACGCTCTCTTTGAAGCCTCAACGCCTCAAATCGCTTGCTTTTTAAAGCAACCAACAAAGCAGATCGGCTACCAATTGAACTGTTGGAAACATCATAAGTCAAGCATAACAGATCGCTCTGCTTACCAAGAAACTTGAAAGAACAAATTCTCAGCTTGGTAAGTATCGGAGATTCTACAGTGACTATCAAAGAAACAGGAGGTCAACTGACAGATCACGAGAAAGAACCCGATCGATGATCAAGAGATCACATAAAAAGAAAAGAAAAGAGATGATCCGGACGTATGAGAGAAGAGATAATGATCCGACGAAGAAGTTCGACATTATCGAAGCGGAAGTCACCCGACAGATCCTCTGACGCGAGTGACTTCACCGGCGGGGTTCCGTAGATCGAGGATCATGCTTCAATCTGCGAGAAACCAGTCACTACAAAGACCGACAGCGCGACTCCCGAAGAAAGAGAAAGAGAAACGGAACAAAAGAGAGCAACGCCTCGAGATAGGAAAAGCCTCGTAGTAGTGACATCCGGAATTGATGATTCCTATCTGCCGAGGACTCTGGGTACTCATCCGTAGAAGACTGGCCCGATGGCGGTCTTTGTTGACTTCCACGAGCATGAAGATCCGATATTCTCTTCGATGACGATGAAGTCTCCGATGGCCATGAGGGACCAATCTGGGTAACCTCCAAACCTTCTCGCTTTTCAATTTCCACACCGCTATTATTAGCACACCCGCCGAGAGATTGACTTGCAGCTCTACTCGAGAAATCGCTTGATGATCTCTCCGGCGCCAGAGACACTTATACAATAGTGGAAGTTCAAAATGACAAGCTAAGGATCGAAATAATCACCGTTAAAGAGAACGCCTCAAGAAGCTAATGAATCGAAATCTCGAACCGCCGAAGGTAATCGAGGAACTTAACGCTCAAGGTTAAATCTTCGATCGGAGAAATGATCAAAGATCAGCTAGCAATCAACAAACAACAAGTGTCGATGATTTCAAAAATCCTTCAAGCTAAATTTGATGAGCTATTCCCGACTACATGAGAGTCTTAAATCTATCGAGGATAGTCTCATGGAAGAAAATAGAGGTTTTCACGAAGTCATCTAAAACCGCTCAAGAAATGAACACCTATTTTCTAACGCCGACTAACAAGAAGGGAATTGGGTATGAGAACCCTTCTACATCCTCAAAAGCCCCGTTTGATTCACTTCAGAAGGGTGCAATCAAACGAGTCTCCTCGACAAAGATACACTAAAAGTTAAACTTGTATCTAATATGGGAAAAAGACTACGAGCAAAGTAAGGCAGTGCCTAATCGAAAAGGAACATAAATGGACCCCCAATCGATAAAGCATCACCGAAATCAACGTAAGAACCCAGTTCTTCCGAAGAGACCTCAACTTGATCGTGATTAGGTATCAGAAGAGACAACCCATAAGAAGGAAATCTAATCTGAGACCCAATCAAGGTCAGCTGCCTAATAAGCAAGCTATAGGTAAACCGCAAAGACCACCTATGCCAAAAAGATATGAATCTTTTGATGGTAGCAATCGTACTACCCTTAAAATCGAGAGATCTAGGCTATCGCTTTTGAGCCACACCGATTAAAAAGAAGACAAAATATAAAGAAAATCCCAAGTCTTCTAAGTCATCCAAGGCTCACACTAATAATCATACTAATCGAAAAGATATAAAAAGACGATGATTATGTTGATATGTATGGGAGACAAATCGCACCTTCTAATCTTTCGATTTTCATAGAAGTGCTTTCTTTGTGTGATCCCTAAATCCACCACTAACCCCCCGGACCCAATTCCAAAGTGGGTACCTAAAGCCCGATTTGATTGCGTGTTCGCGTGGGACCGCCAACAAAGGAGGTGCACAAGCAACTATCCGTACATCGATAAGGATGCTCAAGGCACATGATTTGAAGCAAACATCTCCTTAGATCTTACAATAAACAAGAAGGCCCACATGTACTCTTCGGTGATGATAACTTTTGCTTTTACCAAGGATTCTAACCTAGAGAATGATGATGTACAAATAATCGAGTCTCAGATGTCGAAGGATTGAAGCACAATCTACTATCAAGATCACAATTTCGACAACGGATTCAAATTGAGTTCTCGGCGACAAAGTGTACGATAAGGAATCGAGCCACTCAACAAATCTTGCTAATCGGTTCAAGGAAAGGCACGATCTACATAGCAGATTGGAACAAATTTGCGAAGAATACATGCTTTAATTGTTAAGAGCTCTAAAAGTAGCGATTGGCTCGCACAAAAGATTGAGTCATCCGAACTTCAAGACTCTTAACAAGATCGCTAGGATGTCTTTGGTTGAGGGACTTCCGAATGAGATATTCTCCAAAGATCGACATGTGCCGCGATGTCGGAGGGAAAACAAGTTAAAGCCTCATTCAAGGAATACCGACCAAAGATCCAAAGAGAGTATTACAACCGCCCCATATGGATCTATTCGGACCGGCCATACCAACCGGTCCTCATTGGACGAAATATACTCTTGTAATCGTGGATGATTATTCCAAGTTTACTTGGGTTGTATTCTTATACAAGAAGAACGAGACAACGACTAAGATACCCGAATCGCTCAAAAAGCCGCAAAATGAGAAGGGGTATCAAGATTGTAAAAATCGATCGATAAAGGTACAGAGTTTCAATTCCTTTATTATCGATTTTTTACTCGAGTTTGGTATACAAAGATGAAACGTCACCGCAAGAACGCCACAACAAAATGGAGTAGCGAATCGGAGAAATAGAACTCTCAAGGAAAGCCGCCGACTATGTTAAATTTAACATGCGACACCAAGCCGCTTCAAGGTATATAATAAACACAAGATGCCATACTCGTAATGGATGTTCTCGACTAAGACTCACTTCAAAACACCTTATGAACTGTGGAAAGACAGAAAACCTCGTGTTTCATACTTCCATGTTTTTGGGTGCAAGTGTTTCATTCACAACAATGGGAAAAGTCAGTTGAAGACTTTTGAGGCCAAGTCAGATAAGGGCATATTCTTAGGATATTCCTCATCCAGCAAGGCCTTCAGAGTTTACAACAAACGAACTCTAGTTGTGGAAGAAACACCCAATGTGGTATTTGATGAGACATCCTCTGAACAAGAGAAAGTCAAGCCTCGGAAACCGCACCGTGCAACTGCTACCGACACGCAAAAAATGAATCGACTAAGCATCAAGGATAAAGAACCCAACACGTAATGCTGCACATCCTAACTTGATCTTTATCGATTCAACAGTCAATCGCACTCCAAAGGTACGCATAACCCGCCGAAGAAGAAGTTACTGGTGAGACAATATCAACCGACCATCCGTTCGCGGGGAACTCAAGTTCCTATGAATAGACTTCAAAGATATGATGAGTCCAACATCACCGAGACATGTTCTTATCAAGTGGATCATAATTCCGCACCACTCCCAATCACTAGTAAGGAACTATCAGAAATGGATGATATTCTCCAAACAGACGCACATCAGAATAGAAGGACACGGATTACCGGGGTCATCCAACCGATCTCGATTATAGGAGACCCATCCGACAGAGTCAAAACTAGACATCGACAAGCGAAAGTGCCATATAATCGTTGTTATCTGCTCTATGAAGGAACCAACTACAAGAGAGGAAGCTCTACAAGACACAAGTCGGATTCTAGCCACGCAGGGAGCCGGAACAGTTTGAGAGAAATCAAGTTTGGGAATTGGTGGGACGGACCAACTCATCAAGACGTAATTGGCACAAAGTGGGTATTCAAGAACAAGAGAGATGAGAAAAAATGTCATAACCGTGAATAAGGCAAGACTTGTTGCTAAGGGGTATTCACAATCGTAAGAATTGATTATGATGAGACCTTTGCACCGATCGCCGCCTAGAAGCCATTCGGGTCTATTTAAGCATATGCTTCCCACCGAGGGTTCAATTGTGGTATCGATGGATGTAAAGAGTGCATTCTTAAACGGGTACTAGCAGAGAAAGTTTATGTCGAACAACCTCCGTGCTTTGAAAAAAGGCAAACCAAGTGTACTGCTTTAAGGAAAGCTCTTTCTGGCCCGAAACAAACTCCTCGAGCTTGGTATGATACACTCTCCGGTTCTTGACAGACAACGGGTTCACTAAAGGAAATAAAGGGATAGAACTTTATTCGAATAGAAGATGGAGAAGATATTTTGATGGTTCGGGATCTACGCGATTTACATTATCTTCTGATCTCCCAACAAGAAGATATGGAGAAGTTCGAAGTTGATGCAAGGGAAATTCGAGATGTCCATGATGGGTCGATGAATTACTTCGATTACAAGTCAAGCAGAAAGTACGTATGAATATTCATCCGCCAGACGTTTAAGCACACAAGGAATCTATAGCAAAGTTCGAGTTCAACACTACAAGGAAGGTGAATTCCAATGATGACCCGGATTCAAGACGGATCCGCACGGATGGTCGTGAAACGAATCGGAAGGAGTATAGAGCTCTAATTGATCTCTACTATACCCCGACCGCCAAAGCACCATACATTACTTTTGCAAAGAGGGGTGTATGTGCGATTTCAAAAAATCCAATGCAAAGCCCTAGAAAGCAAAAAAAGCGGATTCTCGGTATCCGCCGATCAGAAACCTTGGTTTATTTTACCCATCGATGACAATCTGAAGCTTAGTGGGTATTCTCATTCCGATTCACGAGGTTGCGTAATCGACAGGAAGTCAACCTCGTGTTCATGTCGGTTTACGGGAAATAAATCGATCTTGGTTTTCGCTGTTACATCGGGCTTACGTCTACCATCAAGGTAATATATGGTTGCAGGAAGTCGTTGTTCCCAAACCGCTTTCGCTAAGTCGGCCAATGAGGGATTACAACATCGTAGCTAAGAACGCACCTATATTCTCGTGATAATGCTATTGCAATCACCGTAATCCTGTTCTACATACAAGATGCAAGCATGTGGATGTCGACACCATTTTATCGAGATCATGTTGAAAAAAAAAGACTATCGATGGAAAAGATCCATCTTGACACAGCGAAGTCGATATCTTAACCAAGCCACTAGCGCCGAGATCGATTAGAGAGTTATGCAACGAGCTAGGGCTTCGGATCTTGGAGAAAATGCACCGGAATATGGTCAAGGATTGATCTCCGTGATTCGGGCTTGGTTAAAGACTAACCAAGGATAAGTGGAATCGATTGAGTTGGGAATCTCAACCGATCGATCGACCGTATTGAGAGCCAATCAAGTTCGATAGGAGCGAATCGAAAGTCGAAAAGGTAAACCGATCCGAAGTTTAGACAAAGGGCGATCAGTTCAAGATATATCGACAAGGAACTGATCGATTGAAAGATTACTTTATAAGTCGATTAAAGCTACGCTAACAAACAAGTCAAGTTTAAAGCTACAGATCGTATAAGTCGGGTTAGAAAATAACACAACAATGGAATAACAGAGTTTTTCATTGATAAAAACCCGAGGTCGATTTACAAGTTACAAGTGATATCACAAGCTACAAATGCTACATCTATCTTCAAGTGGTATTACAAGTACAAGAAGACCGTGAGGTCGATACATAAACCATCGCCCTAAGACAACCCGAGGGCGTGGAACGCGAAAGAGAGTTCAAGGTACGATGCTCTCATTTTCCCCTCGGTCCTAGAAGAGGGCGTCGAGAGGCTTCGAGAATCCCGAGCCAATCTCAAAGCTTTGGAAGGAGGAGCAAGAGAGGCTTTGAAGGATGTCAAGCCGGAAGCCCTCGGGACGTAAAATCAACCAGACTTCAAGTTGTTAAATGGGGCCTGATGCCAAAAGGTTTGGTCACAAGGACCATCTGATTACACTTGTGTCGCGATGTAAAATTGAGCTTGATATATGGAGATCGCTTCTTGGTGATCGCACCATATACCAAACTCATATTTTGTTTGCACTAAGTCTGCTGATGCTAATATTGTCATCTCGATAGGCGCACAAAGGTGCATCTGGTTAGGAGAAGTGCCTTTCATTTGCTTTTAGCGATCCGGGCTTCCATGGTGGTAAAAAAGCTTAGCATTGATCGTATGTGAAATCTTAGATGATTTACTCGCAAAAGGTGTGAAGGAACACACGGGGTTGATCCGAGAAGTTGATTTCATTAGAAAAATGGCTAAAGGTTACCACCGGAAGTTTCAATTTTAAATAAGGAACTCATCTGGAAAAGCATGAAGGATATGCTTTAAAGAAGATGAAATGGTTTATGATTGTGTTGTTCGCCTAACACCCCGTGCTATTTATAGAAGAAAATTAGGGGTATAAATGCAAATTTTATCGTCTCGTAAGATCTTAAGAGAAATTTGCATCGACAACGCGTTAGAACACGCGCTAATGGTTGGATGAGTTAATCGGTGTGATTAAATCACAACAGATTCGCCATTATTACGGAATGTCAAATCGCTACCGATTTGGGAATCGAGGCGACTTTTGACTCCAAAGTAAAAGTTTTGGCGGGGAGTTGACTTGATTAATCGAGATTATAGAAAAACCGAAGGATGAAGTTTTTTTCGTAAAAGTGGATCGATAAGTGGCGAAAGCGTTTCAAAGCAAAGAATCTCGACGATAAGCGAGATATTGTTGGGAAATGCATGAGGCAAACATCGATAAGTCAACAGAGTACCGATCGATCACCGTGGTAACCGATTGATTACAATATCAATCACCAAATACGCCCCTTATTTATCTTTTCTAATATCTTTATATATCGTTATTTATTTTAATTGATTTTGTTTACACTATTCATGACGATGCTCGCAAAACTTTTAATGCGGACCAAAATGTTTTCAAACGCTTTTTTATTGCGATTTTTCGAGTCCAAAAATGAGAAGATGTTTTTTCTCAACCGTGCGATCAAAATACTTTTTTTGGCCGACTAATCTCGAAACATCGATTTCAAAACACGGATACTTGAGTACTTTGGAAAGTTGTGCAAAAAGGTTTTCGCCAGATTCTACAAAATCCAATTTTTCTCGAAAACCGCTTTCCACTACTTCGCCTTCTCAAAATTCTCAAAAAGATCATATTCGTTTAAAATTCTCACGAATTACCTTCAAATCTTTTGATTCTACACTTCCGATTTCAAAATCTTTCAATCAATTCATCGTAATTTCTTGTTTTAAATTAATTGCATGATCTAGATTTCTCTATAGTACCTAGGTTTAAAAGTTATATTTCTGTAATTTATTCGATCTAAACGCTTATTTGCTAAATTGATGCCGAATTTTTGCTAGTTTGGATGAACTTATTGAAATATCTTACTCAAACTAAACATCAATCTGCATATCTTACAGAAATGGCACATCTTGTTTCAAGACCGGGACAAGGGAAAAAATACTTGCAATTTTCGCATCGATGAAGAAAGACATCATTGATGAAAAGCGTCCGCCTTCAACATCACCTCGCACCCCGGAATCACCGGAAATTCGAAGTGCTTAAGAGCGTGTGGACTGGAAAGATATTACTCTACTCATCAGAACATCGTTCACACCCATGAAGCCCTGGAGTTTCTTTACAATCTGCAGAGGGATGAAGACAATGATGATCTTGACTGATTTCTTTTTGGCGGCGGAATGAAAGTTCGAGTGACGAATGACGATCTACGAGAGGATATTCTACTAACTTCGAGAAGCATCAATCTGAGAGACCTACTACACGAACGGCCAGAGGAGAAAAGGAGTTTCTTGAGGCCGAGCCGTTGAGACCAAAGAAACAAGGAGAACACGCATTAACGCCAAAGCCTCCTATCCAAAAATAAAGTATCGCCTTCTTCTTGAGATCGCTTCGGAAAGGTGATCATGTGCTCGACTTTACATCCTTGATCGCGGTCACTTCATACAAGATAAGTGTAATGGCCGCAATAATCAAGAAGGCTTCGGACATCGATTGGTTGGGTATGGTCAAAGCAAGACCGAAAAGACTCGGGAAGTTCGAATCGACTCGGAAGCAATGCAAAGTGCTTATCTTCGGTGCTCATTCATACACAAAATCTCTATCATTCTCGCCGGATAAGCCGCCACGTAATTATGAATGGAACGAAATGGAGCCAAGATTTATCAAGCAAAGCACAAGGCCATATTGGGCAAAGATGAAGTCCCTACCGACAAGCCGATGAGGATCGACTCCTTATGTGCCCCAAACCCAGGGAGAAAAGAAAGGAAAAGATAAGGCAAAATGATCGCCCGAAGTGCGCGAAAAGGCCATTCAAGAGAAGAGGATGAAGAGGAAGGATCGGCCAAGAAACCAGACGCCAAATGAAACGTCGGTAAGAGAGTCTCATCTCTCCGAAAATCGCTCCAAGTTCTCTTGAGAAACCGCCAGAATGTAAAGATCTGATACAAGAAAGATCGACGAAGAGATAGCAAAATTTCCGAACCAACTATTAGAGAAGTAAGGGAAGAACAGATGATCGCAAATGGTATGAGAGAAATTCGAGGGCGACGTATGGTGGTGCAACTGGAGGAAGAATCACCATCCGATTCTCTGCGCCTCTAACCAAGATCTTCTAGAGCAAGATCGCCAACGCCCACTTCCAAATCACCATCACCCTCTCCTCGAAATCATCACCTCCACCCTTTCCCCACAAACCTTCTCTCCTCACCCTCACCTCTCGAGAACAAAATCTCCCACACCACCAATCAATGAACCCGTTCAGGAAACTGAACACCCTCTACACGCTGAACACGAACCTGAACAACAAACATCCCAATCCCCAATCCAGTCTCAAGAACCTGAGAGATTCGACGAACATGTGTCCATCTCTCATAATCCCTTCAACACCGCAACGATGATTTGCTTCTCCCGCTCCGGAAGAGCCCCATCGTAAAGAATAATGAAGCAACAGATCAAAAGAGTATCTCTTGGATCTATGCCCCGAATTGATCAACATCCCGGCATCCAAAGAATGATAGAAGAGATAGTGTTCGGAGGGATATCGATCAAGAGCATTGAAGAACTTCTGATTCTAATGACAACTCTGGGATCAAACTTCTTTGTAGACTTAGAGTTGAAATGTCTACACAATGCTGGGATTGAAAGTGTTGTTGAATTGGCATCAGACGACGATATCCAATGGTTGATTCACGAAAGGTTCGGAATTGCTGATAACAGGGAGGAAACCGTTCAACCTCCTACAAATCATGAGGGAGCTGTCAATGAACCAAGAATGGGTGCTGCAGATGAGACCCAATTTGGCAAGGCTTCAACATCTGAACAGACTGCTAAAATGAGCTCTGATACCCTAGATCATCACTCTAAGAAGATTCAGGATGGGATCCAGGCTGCATTTGAAGACAAATTCGCAGCGCTCACAACAGATCTGATGAAGCGGTTTAAAGATGAGCAAGCAAAATTAGTTGACAAGGAACGAAGTCACATTGTTGGGATGCACAATGCCATCCTTGCTGAAGTAATGCAACTAGTATACCCTCTTGCTGAGAAGCTCAAGCTCCAAATCGACAAACTCGCGGTTTAGACAGAGATGCTCAATCGCATACGTATACTTTTGGAGAAATCGGCATCCTTGGACAAAACCAACAATCACTGATATGGGTTAGAAACATTTTCTAAATTCTCTGAAAAAAAGGCAAGACAGAAATCGAAACGCTCTCGTGACGCTTTACACACCGCACCTTTCGCCATCGTCCGGATCACTCCCTCTTGTTGACGAGAACTTAGAGAGGAGATCTCACGGCAATTAACAACTCTGAACCGCAAGATGTCCAACCTCTTTGATGCAGCAAAAAAGGGGGAAGGAAAAGAGTCTGGAAAAGAGTTTGAAGGAAAAGAGAATACATAAAAACAGACTCAAGAAAAAGAGAACAAAGAGAAGGAAGAAAAAAGATTCGCATACGCTTGGTAAAATTTTCATCTCTACCAAAAACCATCAGATCTAACTTGCGACCACTCCATCTACCGATCTCGTTCTTCTTTGAAATAAAAGAAACTCGTGGAGCAACACAAAGAAAGAGATCGCCGAAAGGTAAAAGTACTCTTCGTAGATTACCGCCAGAGTCGACAAAATTGAAGACTTCTTCATCCGCTCGTAAAAAGAATGGAAGTCATGATCGCCCAAGAGCCTTGAACTCGCTAAGAAATTAGTCAAGAAGATGAACAAGATGAACTGAAAGCGGACTCGAGAGGAAGAAAAGCGCAAAGGCAAGATGATGAAAGAATCTACCGGAAGATCGAGACAAGGCCGATATTCTCCACCAAAAGCGGATGACTCTAACAAGTTCAAGAGCAAACAAGACAGAGAATAAGAGAGGCCGTCGATCAAGAAGCATAAGTTAGCAGAGGGCAAAGGGTGAACATTGCCTACATCCGGGAAGAGGAAGACCGGGTTGCAAGAGAAGAGGAGATTGCTTGGGAGACAAATGCCCTTCCCCGCTTTTCACTGTTAAAGGCATCCTCCTCGTAGACGATAAGATTTGCTTCGAGAATGGGATCGGATCGAGAGGAGAATGGTTATGTGGACGCCCACATCCCGGAGAAGATTCCAATTCATCAAGATCGATCAAAATGATGATGAATTTCGAATCGGTTAGAAACAAAGTATCCGGACTTCTACTGCATAAAGATGATGAAAAGCAAGATCATGTCACTAATACCGAAGCTCCACCCTTTGAACTACTCCTTTCCAAAGTTTGCGTCGACAACAAAAGCTATCCCCTTAAATTCAAGAACATCTACTATGGACTAGTCAAAAATGAGGAATCCATAGAAAAGAAGAAATTTGGACAAGCTAATGCAAAGGATGTCTGGGATGTTTGGCATCCCCAAAGAACTGCAAATGTTCAAGTACACCTGAAGAAGACAACTTGGAATCAGATGATAGGTACGCTTTTCACATATTCTACAATGCACACACCTATCTGAATAAAACTTTCCATCCCACTGATTCAATATTTAATCCTGTAAAATTGTGTCTATATTTAATTTCTTGTTTAAGACTGACGTAATATATATTTTTACGGGTTCCGTGGGTTGGGTTATCAAACAATATCTCATATCAAAATAATATTGAGAGGATCATGTGGTTTATTAGGATGAACACTATATCCATTGGTATGAGGCCATTCGAAAGATGTCCAAAAACAAATTCGTGCGGACTCGGTCCAAAGTGGACAATGTCATACTAATGCGGGGATTTGGGTCCATTTAGGGTTCTAACACCATGATTTTTTTTTTTTTTTTTTTTGGAATTAAACCGAAATAGTCTTATAATTTTGCACCTTATTGAAATAGTCCCATAATTATCAATTTTTCGAATTAATCCCACATGTATTCAATTTGATCCAATTTAGTCCCAAACTGCCGGAGGTCACTCAAAATTGCCCAAAATAACGTCGTTTTGGGTTCATGTCCTACACGCGCCCTCAATTTTGACCGGAATATGTTAAGAAACATGTCCAAAACGACATCGTTTTGGGCAATTTGAGCGACCTCCGGCGGTTTGACACATAATTGAATCAAACTGAATACATATATGGGATTAAATTGGAAAAATTAATAGCTATATAGGACCATTTCAATAAAGGCGCAAGTTATGAGACGATTTTGATTTAAATTTCCCCCCTCTCTTTTTTTTTTTTTAAAGGGTTCCTTGATGCTGTTGAAACATAATTGAAAAGTATGATATAAACTTGGGAAATGATATAAACTTGGGACAATATGTATTGAAAAATAACTCATTTAAACAACCCCATAAATAAATTGTCGGGAAAAAAACCAACGACTCAATTAATTGTGTGCCCTACGGTTCAAAAAGGAGAAATGTAGTTGTTGTTGGGATATTTTAGTCTTGATGAATTATACCAAAACATTATCAACTTGTGTTATTCAAGCTAATTTACAGATAACAAGTTGAGGGGGAACGAAAGAACAAGTTGAGGGGGAACTCACGAAATCGTAAGTAGATGATCGAGATCGAATGAGGTTTTTGACGAATTAGACGAGACCGATCAAGATCGAATGAGTTAGATGAGTTTTTTGAGTTAATCGATGAGTTGTCCTGCAAATCAAATGTGAAGAAAAGCTAAAGCCAAAGAAATCGGAAGAATAGGTTGCATATCGGAAGATGAAAAGGATGATGACCGATCAAGATCGCTGGCGTGATCGAGATCGATATGATAAACCGATATGCTAACCTCGATGTAACCGGCCCGATGTTATCCCGATATGTTGATCTCGAAGAAACATTATCAACTTGATCCGATCAATCGAAGATGATTCGAATCAAAAGAAGAAAATCGAGATAAATTCGAGGTCAAGGACCTCGAGGGTCCTTTTTTTAATAATATTTCAGTAAAGTTTATTACTCGAGGGTCGATGTCCGATTCGAAGAGTCGAACCCCTGCAGAAGTTCCGAGTATCCCAAGATTGATCGACGCATAAGGTCCGCCAAGAAGTTTGTTTAATCAAGAAACCCGAGACTTTTGTTAAATAAGTCATTTAAGAAAAATCAAGACTCAACCCAAAAATCAAGTTTGAGTCTATGAAGAAACCGAAGACTCGTGAGAAAAAACAAGACTCATATCAAAAAACTAAAGACTCAAGATGTCATCGGGCGGCACTGAGACAGAAAAAACTCAAGACTTTCGATAGAACTCAAGACTATTTTTAGATGTCATCGAATACACCGAGACTTTTTTAGAAACCCAAGACTTAGAAGAAATCAAGAATATACCAAGAATTCAATTTTTCCGACGCGACCAACGAGAGGAAGACAACCAAAGAAGAAGCCGCAAACTTAAAGAATAAGAAGGATTTGAATGTGATTCTTCCAACGGAACATTCAAATCCACACTATAAATACAAGATCTTCCATCAAATTAAGGGTGGAGAATGTGGAAAAAGATGCTTTCAGAGCCAAGAGCCATATACTCAAGCATTCCCACCATAGAACACAGTAGCAAGAAATACACGATATATTCAAGAGTGTTCTACCCTAGATCTAAGACAAATGTAACATCCTAAGCAGAGAGATTTTCATCCCAAGATTGAGGCTAAACAAATGTAAGGGAAAATCTCAACCTAGTTGAAACCAAACAAAACATTACCCAAATCGGTTTGGTAGGATAAGTTTGTAGGTGAGTGTGAACTTCGGTAAACATCTAAAGAATCCCGAAAGGGAGGGTAGGCAATTCCGTGAGGAGATAAGTCCCGCTTGAGTGTGAACTCCCAGAAACATCTAGCAATCCCGAAAGGAGGGTAGGCGATCCCGCGAGAGGGTGATACGTCCCGCTTGAGTGTGAACTCCCCAAACATCTATAAAGCGATCCCTGAGGGTGATAAGTCCCGTTTGAAGGAATTTCCCTAGGAACAGGGAGAGTGGATGTAGGAGCTTGAGTCTCCGAACCACTATACTTTGTTGTGTTCTTTATTGCTTTATGTTTATACTTGTCATATGCATTCAATTATAAGCAAAACACAACACATGAGCTTAAAATGCAAAAATTGGAATCACTCTGCCCTCACCCCTATTTTATATGCATTACATGGTATTTTTCGCGCACTCTGGGTTTTTCAAATCGGGACCAACAATTGGTATCAGAGCGGGGAGTTCAAAAGATCACTGTTTTCAAAGTGAACATCTGAACTGATACCAACAATTGGTATCAGAGCGGGGAGTTCAAAAGATCACTGTTTTCAAAGTGAACATCTGAACTGATACCAACAATTCAGAGCAGGAGTTCAAAAGATCACTTTTAATGTGATCACCTGAACTGATCTTTTTAAACGAAAACCAGTTTTCTTTAAAGATGCATATATTTTAATGTTTTGACGTCATTATCAAAAAGGGGGAAATTGTTGGGATATTTTAGTTTTGATGAATTATCTTAAAACATTATCAACTTGTGTTATTCAAGCTAATTTACGAGATAACAAGTTGAGGGGGAACGAAAAGAACAAGTTGAGGGGAACTCACGAAATCGTAAGTAGATGATCGAGATCGAACTAGGTCGCGAGACGAGGACCGATCGAGATCGAATGAGTTAGATGAGTTCCTGAGAGTTAATTGATGAAATTTGTCTGCAAATCAAATGTGAAGAAAAACTAAAGCCAAAGAAATCGAGAAGAGAAGGTTGCGGATCGAAGATGAAAGCGGATGAGATCGATCAAGATCGACGTGATCGAGATCGAGATATGATAAACCGATATGCTAACCTCGATGTAATCGACTGATGATATCCTCGATATGTTGATCAAGAAGAAGTGTTGATCCGATCGGTCGAAATTTGTCGGATCGAAAGAAGAAATCGAGAGCTTTCGAGTCAAGTGACTGAGGGTCGATGATGTCGGATTCAAGAGCCGAACTCGCAGAAGCCCGAAAGTGTCAAGATGCCCGACGATAAGGTCCACAAGAGAAGTTTGCTTTAATCAAGAAACTCGAGACTCAAGAAGCTCAAGAAATCAAGACTCGATAAGTTTATAAAAAATCAAGACTCAGAGAAAACTCAAGACTCAAGAGAGAATCAAGACTCAAGATGTCATCAAGGCACTGAGACTCGATAAACTCAAGACTCATAGAATCAAGACTCAAGATGTCATCAATACACCGAGACTCAGAGAAACTCAAGACTCGTAAGAAATCAAGAATATACCAAGTAGAATTCAAATGGTGACGTGGACCAACGAGAGGAAGACAACCAAATTCGAAGTTCGCAGAACTTATTAATAGTAAGGATTTGAATGTGATTCTTCCAACCAGAATATTCAAATCCACACTATAAATACAAGATCTTCCATCAAATTAAGGATGGAGAATGTGGAAAAAGATGCTACTGAGCCAAGAGCCATATACTCAAAGATTCCCACCATGAACACGCAGCAGCAAGAAATACACGATATATTCAAGAGTGTTTCTACCCTGAATCTAAGCACAAATGTAATATCCTAGTTTGAGATTTTCCCATCCCAAAGATTGGCGCTAAACAAACGTAACGAAAAAAATCTCAACCTGGTTGAAAACCAAACAAACATTACCCAAATCAGGTTTGGTAGGATAAGTTTGTAGAGTGAGTGTGAACTCCCAGAACATCTAAAGAATCCCGAAAGGAGGGTAGAGTAATCCCGTGAGGAGATAAGTCCCGCTTGAGTGTGAACTCGGAAACATCTAAAGAATCCCGAAAGGGAGGGTAGGCGATCCCCATGAGGTGATAAGTCCCGCTTTGAGTGTGAACTTCAGAACATCTATAAAAGCGATCCTGGAGGGTGATAAGTCCCGCTTTGAAGGAATTTCCTAGAATGCGGGAGAGTGGATGTAGGAGAGCTTGAGTCTTTTGAACCACTATATCTTTGTTGTGTTTTTTTATTCTTTTATGTTTATATCTTTATCATATCGATTCGCTTATAAAGAAAACACAACACACGTGAAACTTAAAACGCAAAAAATTGGAATCACTCTGCCTCACCCCCTTTTTTTTTTTATATCGATTCATACAGGTATTTTCCTCGCAATCTGTGTTTTTCAAATCGAGACCAACAGTTGTGTACCTCGTATATCTTAAAAATCAATTGTATGCAACAAATGAATGGACATAATAACTCGAGGAGATTGAGATCTAATTTCAAATCCAAACCCTATCTTTTTAGTCTTCACTACTTTTCACGCTCCTATCAAAAATCTCCCCACCTTCCCATCGGTTGGACACCTATACACGATTCTTTTGGAAAAAAATTAAATTAAAAATAAGTGTATTAATTATAATTTAATTTTTATTATTGTGTAAGTGCAAATAATTGTTGTACTAATACTAGCTATAACATATATAAATCATTGAAATAACTGGCTAGATATATTATAAATGGTGCCATGCATTAGTAACTTCCATTTAATAAGATTATATAATTATTCTAGAGTGAGTATCGTGTGCATCCAGGTACACTGTACAAGCATAGTGCATTGTAAAAACATGCAACTTATTATATTGAAAAATTTAATTCGTTTATATTGAATCATGTAACATTTTTTCATATTAATAGTTGAACGGTTCAATATAAACAAATTGCATATCTTAATATAACAAATTGCATAATTTTAAGATGCAGTACTGTAAATGCACGGTGCACCTAAATATATACAAACTTAGCCATTATTCTAAGGTTTCATTATATGATCTTTTTGTTGTATATTAACGAATATAATTAATAATGCATGCTATCTCCTTTTTTCTCCCATCGCTCCTCTGTGTAAAGTCTAAACACTAGAAACATCAATTTCCGTTAGAGAATATCCAGTAGTCCTCCTTCAATTATATTCTATTTTAAATTTTGGATATAGAAATTTTTGAAGTTTCACGATTCACAACTTTAAACTTTATATTTATTATTTTATTAATACTTATAAATATAATTATACAATTAATTGATATAATAATTACAATTAGAGTTACTTTGTTATTTAATTAGAATTATATTTAATTAGAGTTACTTTATAATTTAATTTAAAAAATTTAATAATTAATTTTATTTTACAATTTAATTAAAATTATATTTAATTTTATTTATATCTATAAATATGATTATACAATTAATTGATACTATAATTACAATTAGAGTTATTTTATTGTGTAATTTAATTTTTTTATAAATATTAAAAATTCATATTTTTATCAACAAGAAATCACATAAAATACAACAAATCATACATTACATATTAGATACGAATACATGATCATATTTCGCGTAATACGAAGATACATGTATTCTATATATTGAAATTACATAACAATGCCAAATTAAAATAAGTGAACATAAACTTATAAGAAATACATATACTAATTATATTTGTAATTAATTAAATAAACAAGTATTTAATTATACAATTTAATTTGATTAATAAGTTTAAATATCAATATTAATATATTGTTTATGGTTGTGTTATATTGGAAATGAATAAAATAATGGTTGTGTTATATTGAAAATGAATAAAATAATAAATACAGTAAAATCTATATTTTATGGTTGGAGAATGTTTTGAAAATAGTGTACAAAAAACTTCATTTCTAAGCGTAGAGATCTCCATTTTGGAGTTTTAGGCCGGACATGCTCTTACTTTGTAGTTTTCTTTTGTTTGTTTTTTATAGTTTGTATATTTCACTTATAAAAATGCTAATTGTTTTAGCATAATTTTTTTTTTTTTTAAAACACGAAACATCCACGCGTATTTGAATATTTTCTGATTGAAAATGAAATATTAGGCACTAGCTAGAAACTTATACAGAAAAGGAAAAGTCACGGTTATAACGTTTAAAATAAAAAAAAAAATGTTCATTAATCGATTACTTCATTCTCTCGTATAAATAACCTCACCCTCCCCAAAAATATCTTCTTCATCTCAAAATTTATTGCAATCTCAATCCAGAATTTAAAAAAATATTAAATACTATTTATTTTATAAAACAATAATTAGTTACCTCTCTAACATATATATTTCACAAAATGATGTCAGCATCAATGTCGGCGGTGCCACTATCATCATCATCGCCGCCGCCGCCGCTTGACCGCCCCTCAGCGGGTGGCGATCCCCGGCAGCTACGGTTGGCCGGTGATCGGGCCGTTTTCTGACCGGCTGCAGTACTTTTGGTTTCAAGGGCCAAAGAGTTTCTTCACAAAGAGAATGGAGAAGTACAATAGTACGGTTTTCCGTACGAACGTGCCGCCGGCGTTCCCGTTCTTCGGCGGCGTGAATCCGAACGTGGTGGCGGTGCTGGACGTGAAGTCCTTCAGCCACCTCTTCGACATGGAGGTCGTCGAGAAGGCCAACGTGCTCGTCGGAGATTTCATGCCCAGTGTGAAATTCACCGGCGGAATTAGGGTTTGCGCTTATCTCGATACATCGGAAAGTAAACATACCCTGGTACGAATTACGATACTCTCCCTCATTTGTTTACTGTACTAACACATTAAGCATGTGATACAATATTTTTATAGTTCTATTTAAGCACGTACGGTACAATATGGTAGCATTGAAATAACTTATTTTGCATAGGTGATCAATTTTCTACTTTAATAGCATCATATGTTACATTAGTTAGCGCATGTTATGCTAGTATATACGATTAATAATAACAAATGTATTAGTAGAAGAAAAAAATTGAAATTTCATAGGTAGCAGACCTTTATTTAGGGTGATCACATCAATGGTACGTACGGTGCACAACTAGAATTTTACGGTGAAAAATAACTAAAACTTTTTTGGTGGTGAAAACAAACTAATTGTTTTTTTGTAAAACCATTTAAAAAAGTATATAAATTTTTAATCTAAACTAGATTTATGGATCATTAATTTATACTATTAGAAGTTTGATCTTTTTTTAAAAAATCAAACTAGTCTGAATTTTCATGATAAATTTATGAAAGTATTATATATATATACGCTATAATTAAATATTACCAATATGTAACAAATTAATTTTAAGAAACTGAAAATAAGAAAAAAAATAGTTTTTTTTATTGGTCCCCCTCCTTCTCATCAATTAATGTTTTGCCTTCTCACTTATAGAAATGTATAGTAAGGGTGGTCCGTTTTTGTATTCCATTTCCATGTGTTATTTCCATCTAAATGAGACAACAATAGAACGTATTTGATGTTCACATTACATGGGTAAATATGTCCAATTATTTATATGTTTCCGATATTTAAAGAGTTTTGAAAAAAAAAATTTACACTTTTGTCGACTATAAACACGGAGTAAAATTTTGAAGGGTGGGTTTTACAGACATTCTGGCCAAAGATCAAGCATATTTTTATAAGATATTTTATCATTGTCTTGATTGTTATCTTTGAAAATTGCAATTTGTTTCTTAATTTAATCGCAACTATTTTTTATATTAATAGTTGCACGGTTCATTGTAAATAAATTACACTTTTCAATATAACAAGTTACACGATTCTAAAATTCACTACGAGTGCACGGTGTACCTGGATGCATACAAGACTAAGCAAATTTTGAATTGTGATTCCTTGTCAAAAATTTTGAGCCAATTAATTTTCAACGTTTTGGAATATCTTATCCATATTTTAGACTCTAAAAAATATCTTCATCTTCATTGGTAAATAGATGTTCATAGCATTACCATGAGGGCTGTGTGTAGAATATGAGATTCGAACTGAACCAAATGCTATTCGATTATTTTTGGTTCGATTATAATTTTCTATTTATTTTTATTTCAATCTTGGAATCTTCAGTTTTGATCAGTAGATTATTAAATAGACCGAATTAATTCTTTGGTTATAAGTTTTTAGAAAAAACTAAATAATAATATATATACACTTTAGATCGAGAAGGCAGAAGTTCTTAAATTCAGTTCGATTACAAGTTGACTCGGTTTTTAATTAGATTTACCTGTTAAAAATATGTCAAAATCGATTTGAAGCAGCAAATGCTCACATATAATTATATAAAGTAGCGATTTTGACGCAGTGCCACCAATTGTTAGGAAAATCAAATAATTTAAATCCTCCCAGCTTTCTTCCCCCAATTTATGTTGGGCAACAAAAAAAAATATATTTACTGATGAATAATAATAATTCATAAGATAAGAGCCTGTTTCACCATATATCTTCTTGTCTAAATTATTGTTTTAAAAATAACATCTCGAATATAAAATGAACAAATTCATACACACATTTTCATGAAGTATATGTTTAAATTATGCATGCATGTGGTGCATCAGCATGTGACTACTGCATCAAAAGATAAGATAAGATTGTCATGTTCAATGTCCAGCAGTTCATGCAAAGTATCAAGTTTCAAGTTTCAAGTCTATTTATTTATTATTTTTTAATTCTACCCTTTCAATTATTAGTATTATTATAAAAATTTATGTGAAACCTAATGTGGACAGGTGGTCCAACTTTGCCAATTTCGTGGACGCTGATACCGGCTTTTCCTTTACTTTTTTGTTCTTTTGTTTATTAACATTTTCTTGGATAATTTGTCTCATTAACGAAGTAGAATGAGATTTTTTTTTAGAGATGGAATATTGTTGATTTGTGTTAAGTTGTACCCGTCTCATACGAGTTTTTGATCTATTTCCTTACGTTGTCTCCTATCTTGATAAATGCCCCATCGATTTCAAGATTTAATAAGTCTAGTTTCAAATATTTCTCTTTTATTTTCAATTACCTTTATTACCATAGACATATGTACCTCAACAAATTTGTTACTATTTGATACTCAAGATTCACTGCAGGTAAAAGACTTCGCCATAGACATCTTAAAACGAAGCTCGAGCACATGGGTCCCATCCATGGTGACCTCCCTCGACTCAATGTGGGACTCGATCGAGTCCCAACTCTCGACCTCCTCCTCCACCTCCGCCTTCATCCCTCTCCAACAGTTCCTCTTTTCCTTCCTCAGCCTCAACATCCTCGGAGCTGACGTGTCAGCCGATCCAGAAATCAAGAAATCGGGCCACATAATGATCGACAAGTGGCTTGCATTGCAGCTCCTCCCCACAATCAGCATCAACGTTCTACAACCCCTTGTAGAAATCTTCCTCCACTCCTTCTCCTACCCCTTCTGGCTAGTCAAATCCGACTATGAAAAGCTCGCAAATTTCGTACAAAACGAAGCGAAAGAAACCCTAGAACGAGCACAAACCGAATTCAAACTCACCAAAGAAGAAGCCATCCATAACCTCCTCTTCATACTTGGATTCAACGCGTTTGGAGGATTCTCTCTCTTCTTGACTACACTACTAACCAATCTTGGAGACCAGAAGAACATACATGAAGAACTCAGAAAGGAAGTAAGAGAGAAGCTTTCAGACAAACCTCTTAGTACTGAGGCAGTTAAAGAGATGGACCTGGTGAATTCCTTTGTTTACGAGACTCTTCGTCTGGCGCCACCTGTCCCATCACAGTTTGCTAGAGCTCGAAAAGATTTCGATCTAACCTCACACAATTCTGTTTTTGAGATCAAGAAAGGGGAGCTATTGTGTGGTTATCAACCAGTAGTAATGAGGGACCCTAAAATCTTTGAGAATCCAGAAGAATTTGTGTACAATCGATTTTCAAAGGCAAAAGGGGGTAATGGGCTGTTAGAGTACCTTTTCTGGTCGAACGGACCACAGAATGGGACACAGGGGCCGTCGGCTTCCAACAAGCAGTGTGCGGCAAGGGATGCTGTGCCGTTAACTGCTGCTGTGTTTATGGCTTACTTATTTCAGAGATATGATGAGATTGGTATTTCTTCAGGCTCCATCACTGCTCTTAAAAAGGCTAAGTGATGGTGTTTTCGTATATATGATGGTGTATCACTATGGTCTGAAGACTGTATATGATGACTGGGTAATATATATGAATCTAATTTGGCAAATATAATACGCCTGCATATTCATGAACATATACATACTAATACTAACTATGCAATAATCAGTTAGTGCTCTTGACATAAAGAAAAGTATATCACAAAATGAAATAGGAAGTAATACATAGGTATTTCCCTTTTGAGGTGAACATCTAAATGCTAATGTGCTTCATCAATATCACTGTTCAACAATCTCTAAGACTCTCTCAAGATATAAAAAGATCTTATAACTCAAAAGGCTATTTTATAATTATCTAGAGAAGTACACGATAAGTTCTGCTTGCACTCATACGTGATAGGGTACGGTGCAAATTTCTTCGTATTGTTCACTCTCCACAAGAAAGATACTTCTGTAATTTTCATGAAAAATTACTAAAACAGTATAAGCACGAGTCATCTACATAAATCAAAATTTTCACACCAGCACAATTCTATAAATAAAAATATTCTTGCAAACGGAAGTCGTAACTTTCTTACAATAGGAATTCTGAAAAAGATAATAATATTAAAGGTGAACATGTTACCTCTACATAAAAATTGGGTCATTGTATAATTTTCAGACTTTGATGATACTTGTAGATCGATGTTAGCTTTCAGCAAACACATGATATCTCACAACTCGTAATGCTCTTCAACCATGGCTGCACAAGTTGGACGAAGTATGTATGATGTGTTGTATTCTAACACGCTGCGTGTTACAGTTCGACTAGGATTGGGCCCTGGCGCCTTCTTTCCAACCTTTTTGACGTGCTCTCTGCTCCCACAGAGCTGTAAGTTGTTTCTGTGCTAATAAAGCTGTTTCAGACTTTTCCCGAGCCTCCTCACACGTCTCCATTCCAGAATTGCACTTGTCTGCCTCTTTCTGGTACTGGGACGCCACCTTCTTCGCCTCAAGCAGTGCCATGTCAGCACGTCGCTGATTTTCCAAAGCTTCAGCTTCTCTTAGCTTTAACTCCTCAGACAATAGCTCTGCGAAATTCTTCTGTGTGTCCTCACTCACATCTGGGTCGTGCTTTGCACAATCTGAGGACGTCAAGAGAAAATGTAGAAGTCTGAGAGTTCACCCAGAAGTTCTCCATAACTAAAACATGGAAAGTTATATCTTGCATACTAGAAAATCAGTAGCAGCTTTTGTATATAGATTAGGACATTTTCAGTTTACTAGTAATGTGACGAGAAGGAACTATGCATCTTTTTTTAAGAACAAAACAAGATGACTGGAGGTTGATAATTCAAGAAAAAAATGTACCACAGAGCGGATTTATAGACAACTAACTTTAATAGACAAAAAATACAAAGCTTAATACTACCAGCATCATAATTCTGAGTGCAACATAACAAGCTATATGGAACAAGCCGTCAAAATTTATATTACCAATTATGAAAGCCTATATAGTTTAGACCTGCCCACGGACTGATTTGAATTCAGATGCAGACTGCTCCCAGTCAAACCGGGATTGTAGGGGGCAGACCATGCTGGGATGTTTCCATTAATTATAGAACCAGAAGCACCAGTTTCAGTTTCAAGTCATAAAATTACTTATTTGCAGTTAATTAATAGATTCTACTTGTATTTTATATTAAAAGATGAGATATTAGAGTCTGGAGATCAACTGATATAGAAAATGAGAAACTGATTTAGAAAATGCCAGTAGAGGACTGGTAGTATTAGCTATGGAACTGACAGTTCCTAGATTGTAGTCAAGGCAATGGTAGTTTTGTACATCAAAAGAATTGATAGAAACTCAGGAAATATTAAATAGTGGATTTGAGTGAAATTTATATCCACTCATACACTGAGAACCAAGTGCAGTATAAGATTCAAAATGTCCTCTTACACTGGATAGCCTGCTTGAAAAAAAGAGGAAAATGATAATAAATAATTCTATCAACTGAAAGTAACACAAGGATGGATCATTAACGAAGAAAGTAAAAACTGTGCTGCCAAATTTAATTGCTTGGCATTATTAGATAATATCTTGATGCAAACAACCAATGAGCAAATAGTGATACCCGATCATAAAGAAAAGGAAAAACAAGTGAAACTGCAAACTAATAAAGATACAGAGTACAGAACTCACCTTCAAAGGAAGCGTTACTCAATCCTGCAATAAAGAATAAAGGAATCAGTATATGCAATCTTTGAGCAGACGAAATGAAATACGAAAAAAGGCTTCTCTTGGGGGTTAAAGAAGAGTAGGCTTGTGAACCCAGAAGATGTTCATAAGATAAGACGTTCAAAAGAATTGGTAAGTACAAATGGCGCTTTTAAAATATCATTCCAACAGCCGCTTATGATTATTATTTCTTAAAACAGAATCATTTTCTACTGAAAAAGGAAGGCGGAATTTATAGCATGAAAAGGTTTCCATATCAAATATATTTAGACAAAAGTTAAAAGCCAAAGTTTATTGCAAAAGTAAGTAAGCAACAGAGCCAAAAGTCTACATCTATACAAAGCAAACAAACACCCAATTATCTAAAAGACGAAATATCATGAGCTCACAAGTATGCCCACATCAAAATGCTATATCTTCAACGAAATTCAAACAAAACCATGAAGTTACACACACAGACATCAGCCAAATATCGCACAAGTGAATCGAATATCAAATTCTAACGCAAAGGCAAAGCAACCAAAATCCAGACAGTTAAATTCAGAAATAAGCCCTAGAAACAGAAAGCTCGCAACAGATTCAGCATAGAATTGCTTGATGCATACCTTGGGGAATCGAGAGGAGGGGTAAAGAATCACATTCACAGTTACACGAAGGGCAAGAGGCGGCAGAAGCAGAGGCCAGGCCTTCAACCAAGTGCCAATACAGAGGCGGACCAACTATGTATGCCGCCAAGCAAATCGCCAACAATCCAATAACTGTCTTCAAAACCCTAGTTTTCACTGCCATTTTCCCTTAAAATCACTAAATCCGTCACTCTTCTCTCTGATTGTATCAGCAGAAACATGCGCTACGAGATCCCAAAAGTGAAGAAAGCGAGTTCAAATCAGAGTTGTTCGTTAATTGAAACCAACTAGGCACTCAGTATCACTTCAACCCCCATAGTTTCTTCGTTTTCGTGATTTACCAAACAATTTAACGAAATTGCAGTCTTACCCCAAAATTCTTACATCTATTGACAAGTGACAACTCAAGATAGTCTAAAATATTCCGTCAAATAAAGAAAAAGAAAAAAATAGATTGACTAAATTATTTTATCTATTGACAACTCAAGATTTAATTATGACTAAAATTTGTGTGAACTCGAGTTCATCACAAATTCTATTTTTAGCATTATTGTTATGTATAAATATTATTACTGTTATGCGTAAAAATTATAATTGTTATATAAAAAAATAATTATTGTTTAAAAAATCTTTTATATTTTTAAATAGTGAAAGTTTTTATGCATAACAATGATAGTTTTGTATATAATAGTGATAGCGTTCATGTATAAACTTAGTTCACAAGAGTATTACTCTAATTTAATTAGGGAGTATTATTTATATTTTTTTATATTAACAGCATAAAAATAAATTATTCTGACATAGTCTGCGTTCTTGTTTTAATTTCTAAATTTGATAAATCGTATATGCATATCAATTGTACGTAAATTATAAATATTATTTTTAAAATAAAATCTTTTATTTTATTTTATGTATTGGAAATTATAAGTATGGATGTATATAATTTAGATGATGATATTTTTTTAAGTATGCACTTGCCATCACTCAAGATTGAGGCATACTTGTATAGTTGTATGTAACAATCTCACAATGAAACGAAATATAATTTGAACATAATACCCAACACTTAAAAAGAATAGATGTTGATTTATGCTAATTTGTATCATATCTCATGTATTAAACCTCTCATGTGAGTTTTTGTCATCATGAAATGTGGTCTTATACAAACACATTATTTATAATTTATAATAGCGCTAAGCGCTCTAAAATTAGAAATACCAGACAGTATTTGAAAATACAGTATAGTACTCTCTCCGTCCCAGATCAGTTTTCACACTGATCTGGGACTGCAAACCAATATAATGTCACTTTATGGCAGGTTTGTCTTTTGCAGGGAGGGCAAAGTAGTCATTTCTACTTTTTGCTAATTGTTTCATTAAGGACTGGAAATTGTTACAGTAAAAAGTAGCCGGCTACAGTAATTGTTACAGTAAAAAGACTGAAAATAACATTAAATAAATTGCAACTTGGCTGGAAACTGAAAATTTTGGAGAAAAAATTTCCCTCCAAAAATTACAATGAAATTTTAGGCGCTTAAATTCTAAAATTTAGAAAGTACAATGTCTAATCACTTTTTAATGGTGATTTGATCCAAAATTACAAAATGAACATTCCCTCCTAAAATTTCAAGCATTAAAGTCCACCATAAATACAATTTTTACTCATAAATTCAGTCACCAACCTAAAAACTTCATTAATGGCAAGGAAACATAGAAGACCCACAGATCTGACTCCATCAGAGAAGAATGTCATTGCTCAAATCCTCCTTGCAAACAACGCCAATGGTGTTGTTAATAGAGGTAAATTTGCTGAAATTTCTGCATCATTTGGAGTCCATAAAAGAATTGTGCAGTTTGTTTGGCAAGCTGCAAAAAATCAAAGGTCAAATGATGGCTTAATCAATTTTCAAAGTGAAAAGTTAGGTTTGCAGCATAATCTCACCAGCAAAAAGACCTTAGACAAAGATGCAATGATGGCTATTCCATTTGAGAAGAGAACAACCATCAGAAACTTAGTCCATGAGTTGAAAATAAGCAAGAGTACCATTTGGAGATGGGTTCATGGAGGGGAAATCAAAGCTCACACAAATGCAATAAAGCCAACAATAACAGAGGCTAGCATGCAACAAAGGCTCAGGTTTGCTTTGAATGAGTTTGAAATTGATTTGAACTACAACAAAATCACTTTCAAAACCATGCACAATGTGATTCATATTGATAAACGTGGTTCTACATGACAAGAGCATCACAAAGAGGATACAAATTACCAGTAGAAGCTGCACCATATAGAGCATGCAAAAGCAAAAAATTCATCCCCAAAGTGATGTTCATGTCTGCAGTTACTAGACCAATCTGGAACACTGATGGTTCACTGTTGTTTGATGGAAAAATAGGCATATTCCCATTCATACAAAATGTACAAGCACAAAGGAACATCATAAACAGGGTAAGGGGCACAGTTGTCACTAAACCAATAGACAGTATCACCAAGGAGATCATCAAAGAATGTCTCATAAACCAGGTAACTATCAAAACATTTTCATCATTTAGTTACATAAATCAGTCTCCAAATAGGGAAAAAGTCATTTCCCTATTGGTGACATTACTAGTTACTTGCATTAGTACATTTATTTGGTTTTATATTTCAAACAATACCAGCTATTAAGACAAAATGGCCTGCACATGCATCAAAGAACATATTCATACGACAAGATAATGCAAGGATATCAACAACAATGATCAAGATTTTAGGGTTGTTGCAAGTTCAAATGGTTTCAACATCCAACTGGTGTATCAACCACCCAACTCACCAGACTTGAACATCAATGATTTGGGGTGGTTTAGAAGCATTCAATCATTACAAGTGGACACATCATCATACAATGTGGATGTGTTGTTGAAGAATGTGAGGGAAGCATATGTGAAGATGGAACCATATTCCCTAAACAAGGTATTCTTAAGTTTGCAGTGTAACATGATTGATATTATGAAGATAAAGGGTCACAATCAATATTAGCAAAGCCACATGGGCAAAGACAAGCTAGCTAGAGAAGGGAGGCTACCTTTAACACTTGAAGTGGATGACCAACTTGTCAAAGAATGCATAGATCACTTGCTACATGATGGACAAATTGAAGGAGCAACAATGTCCCTAGGGTTTGTTATGTCAAGTTTAGGTTATGATTAGTGGAAGGTTTAGGAGTTGAATTTTACTTTTGTCAACTTTTTGTTCATGTTTACAGCATAAACATACAGCCAAACAGTCATGTAGGACTTGTTTAGGCTGTAAACATGAAATCTATAAGGCCCTTTTGCATGTAATGCCTTAACAGTTTAATTTAATGCTTGCCATTTGCAATCCCTCAGAATTGTTAAGTTTAAAGTCATAATAAGTCTCTAAAATAAAGCAAACATGCAATTTACTTCTATGGTGACATTATAAACTTAATTTGGTGATACATTCATCATTGGGATTATGAAGAAGCACATAATTACCACCAAAAAACAAACCCCAACCCATAGAATCACAGAATAAACAATCAAACATTGATCCCACATAACCAAATTTCATTTTTCCAGGGAGGGCAATATTGTCAAATCATTTTTTTCCTAAATGGGTCATTAAGAGAACAATGTCAAGCATTAAAGTCCACCATACATACTGTTGGGGTTATACTGAAAAGTATGTTTTTACTTTGTATAACCAAACTGAATTTTCTTATTTATTTACTGAAATAAACTATTAATCACTGTTGCATTAAATATGAATGAATGTTATATATATTTATTGCAAACTCGTTCAATAGTCAGTACGTATTATGTTGCAGTTAATTTGGTGATACCAGATCACGGAAGATCAAATTAACAACTCCTCCTAATTAAGTACAAAAATTCACAACCCAGATGGAAATGAACAAACCATCATGAAAGGTTGAAGTGTAAGACCCAGATTGGCTTGTCTTGACCAAGGGATTACACTAGCGCATTTAGGTGCGCTGAATAAGGACCTACAGGAGGACAAATTCTTAGGTACTGAATATACAAGAATTAGACCTTAGTGGTGTGTTGTTTCTTAATCTCAGTCCCTTAAATAGGATCGTGTGAAATTAATAACTATTGCTTTGACTTATGATGGGAAGAGAGTCAATGCGATTCGATACCTTATATCTTGGGTAATATTATTAATTACATGACGATTGCTGACATTTAATACGGAGAATCGCGTGCAAGTACGTCTTGCTTGATTTGTCCCCTTGGTGGGCTCGGAACCTTTATCGTACCAAATCTTGCAAGTGGAAATTTATTTCTGGTATGGATAATAAAACTGAGTTGTCTTTACTCCAAGGACAAATATATTAATTAATATAAAGCTTGTTCAGTGGCTTAATTAATTAATGGACTAATATAATCTTAAACGCGGGAAATAATGATCGGGAGCCATATTATAGTGAAATCGTAATATGAGTTAAGATGGATAGTTCAATATTAATTTTATAGTGGAGTAAATTAATATTAATGAACTTGAATAATATTTGGCCCAATATTAGAGCTTCATAGTCCATTGAAGGTCCAATCTTAATTCTCCTAAAGACCCTCAAATAGCCCAAAATAAAGTCCAATTAATGAAAGAGAGAAGAAAATATTTTGCTAATATTTCCTAGCATAATTTTCGAAAAATATGTATGGAAAAGGAAGAAAAGATTGTCTTGATTTTCTTGTAGATATTTTATGAAAAGAGATAAATATTGTAGGAATACATAATTATCCCATAAATTCAAGAAGTCAAATCTTGATTCTTTTTCTTGTTATTTTCGAAAATATGGGATAAAAAGGGGAAGAGATTTTTATGGAAAATTTAATTAAGGAGAAAAGAATATATGAGATATATTCAAGATTTCTTGGAGACAAAGAAAAAGATTTTCTTCCTTATTTTCCTACACTAAAAATCGGCCCCCCTACTCCATATTTATAGGGGATGAATTTTTCATTCCCAGGTACAATTCCATGTGTTGGAAATATTAGAAATTCACAAAGGTGGTAGCATAATATTTTTTGTTTTCTCTCTTGTTAAAATCGTTCGTGCGAATCCTCCCACCGGGTTACGTTCGTGGACTTTGTGACATATTTGGGAAGGCACTTTGGGTTGATCAATCGTCTCAACGGTTGTCTCTACAAGAGGTATGTAATCTCGTAACTCCTAGTTCCGCATGTTTAGGATTTACGTGAATTACGTGTACGCATGTTGTTTAATTATTATGTTGAATTGATTTAGGATTAATTCATGTTAGCAATTAATTATTTCATTTGAATATGTATTTAAAATCATCTCGAATAGATCCGGACACCCATAAGTTTCCCAACACATACAAGTTCCTACTCATTCATACAATGTCAAAGTCCCTCAGAACAATGTCATCATTGGGATGACATTAAGTCTCCTAAATCTGAGATTCTCACAATTGGAGACATTAATGCAAGTATCACAAATTACTCACAATTGGAGACATTAATGCAAGTAAACATCAGAGGGTATCATAGAAAGGATCACAACATTATCATCAAAGTCCCTCAGAACAATGTCATCATAGGGATGACATTAAGTCTCCTAAATCTGAGAATTCTCACAAGTGGTGACATTAAGCCAATTCAAGGTGTCACAATATAGCCAATCCAATATCACAATAAAGCCAATCCAGTATCACAATATATTCAATCCAACATCATAATATAGCCAATCCAGCATGACAATATAGTTAATCCAGTATCACAAATTGGACAAGTATCACAACATTGGACAAGTATCACCAATAAAGCCACTCCAAACTCACATTAAGTCAATTCAAAATATCATAAATTGGACAAGTATCACAAAGTATCACCAATATACTCAATTAGCAGAGGAAACATAAAAGACCCATAGAAATTATACCTAAGCACATCCGGATACCATACCCCAAGAGATTTGATAAACTGATCATTTATCTCTGGAGTCCACCTCCATGCCGCCGGATACCCAGCATGCCTGTCATCCCCCACCGACGCAACCTCCAAATCCACTCCATCCACCGACTGAGCCACAAATCCCTCAGAATCAATCTGAAACAAACATACAATAGAATATCACAATCCAGTATCACAGAACAAATTGCAACAATTAATTGAAACATGGACAACAACAGAGAATTTACCGAGGGATCTGGAAGTGGAGTTTCACCCACACCATCGAACGCCGCCGCCTCCGATTCCACCTCCTCCTCAATCATATCCATCGATGGGCCTGGATATTCAGTTTCACCCACTATAAGCCCTTCGGATTCACCATAAAATCTTCTACAATCGACGGATCCTTGTTGTGTGTCGTGTAGATCCTCTGAATCAACAACCCACCCACAATCGAGTGCCTCCGAATCGAGGTAAAAACGGGGTACATCAGAAATAGGGGTAGGGAGTTTGATAGGGTCGGTGGAGGACGAGTTTTGTATGGGTGGAATTTTCTAGAGCGTCGGGCTAAGAATAACCTGTGAGGGGGGAGGCGATCGGCGGCGATAGGTGGATAGGTGGATCGGGGTATTTTCTTCGACATAGATGAGAGCGGTGGAGATTAGTGGATATTGGCGGAAAGTGGTGGAGCAGGGTTGCTATCGACGGGGGATGGACGGTGAACGACGCCGTCTAGAGAGGGTAGTGATCGGCGTCGTGGATTAGGGTTTCTAAGCGGCGAACGAAGAACACAGAATATATGATGAGAGAATATAGAGGATGAGAGAGAGAGAGATGAGAGAATATAAAGAAGTGAATGTGAATTAGGGTTTCGATTTTGGGTTGGGTTTTGTTATTTGGGCTGGGGTTATTCTTTTAATTAGAGTGTAATCAATTAATGGGCTGGGTTAAATAGATAAGTGGGTTTAGTGATGATAATAAAGTTAGAAAAAGTAATGGTAATTTGGTAAATAAGTGTATTTTTTTGAGGGTGAGAGTTGTGTAAAAAATTTCCATTCTGGGGTGTGAAAACTGATATGAGACGAACCAAAACGGAAAGTGTGAAAACTAATGTGGGACGGAGGGAGTATTTATTATATGTTAATAATAAAACAATTTTTTTTGTATATATACAGAGTATATATCTAACTATAGAAGATAAATAATTAATAATGTTTGAACATATATCAATAATATGATATGATAATACTTATCATAAATCTTGAGTTGTTCATATTGTAACTGATATAAATCTAGTCTGATATGATATGACAATAGTTATCATAAATCATAAATTGTGAATACTGTAATTCTAGCTTATGTCAAACAAATCTGCTCACAATTCGGAATTCAACATAAAATAGCCCATAACTTTTTTCTTTTTATAAAAATGATTCAAAAAGGTTTAATGTATGAAACTGATCCTAATTTTATTCGAGTTATACCATTTTCGTTCCAAATTTGATAAAATTGATAATGTGATGTCGTTTTTAGTCACATGTCTTACATGTGAGCATTCAATTTGGAGATTTCCGTTTGAAATGCATAACAAAAAATGACATTATTTTATCAATTTCGACGAATTTAGAACGAAAATGATACAATTCGTAAAAATTGAGACTAATTTCAAACATTAAAACTTTTTTAGAATTATTATTTTTAAAAAGATGAAAAGTTATTAGATTTTTTTGTATTCTATCCCTCATAATTCGGTGGTAAATCAAGAAACTTGCATAAAATGTTACACGCACGGTGAAAGCCAAACAGTGCCTAAACACTTGACTAGAGATGTTAAACGGGCCACGGGCCAACGGGCCGGGCCGGGCTAACCGGGAATTTTTCAGGGTTAGGGCTTAGGTATCTCTGGCCCGTTTAAAATCGGGCCTTTTTGGTCCTGAACCCATTTGCCAACGGGCTTGTGGTCGGCCCGACTTTTTTTTAAAAATTAATTTTATAAAAGGTTAACATCTCTAGGTCCAAGAAGAATTATAAATGGGCTGCTGGGGAAAAAATAAAGAAGAATGATAAATGGGTCACGAAATTTGAAAAGAAAGAAAGAATGATAAATGGGTCATTTTTTGAAAAAAATAAAAAAAAAGTCCAACTCCAAAAATGATAAATGGGTTCTTTGAATCTTTGAAAGTTTCTTTTGCGCTTAAAAAAAATAAAAAATGGGCTGCTGGAGGAGATGTATTCATTCACGAATAAAAAAATAAAAAAATAAAAAAATGGGCTTAAAAGAGGTCCAAGAATATATTCATTCACGAATCACGTGACCTTCATCACTTTCTTCACGTGACTTATTTATGGTTAGAGTTAAGATTTATTGTGAACTTTGATAGTTGTAATATATTTAATATGCATTTGGATTGATTTTAAATAAAAAGCGATATATTTAATAAAAAAAATGAAATTTCTTGGAGGAGATTTTCATTCAAATAAAAAAAAAAAAATAAAAAAAAAAATGGGCTTAAAAGAGGTCCAAGAATATATTCATTCACGAATCACGTGACCTTCATCACTTTCTTCACGTGACTTATTTATGGTTAGAGTTAAGTACTTAAGTTGTGAACTTGTGATAGTTGTAATATATTTAATATGCATTTGGATTGTATTTTAAATAAAAAACGATGTGGCCCGCCCGTTTAGCCCGAGACCCTCTAGAGTTAGGGTTAGATTACGGCTCTTAATGACCCATTTAAAAGTGAACCGACTGCTTAAAACCGGGTTAGAAATCTTGACCCTTTAACATCTCTACACTTGACACACTGCTTTTTTCCCCTCTCTCAGCAAAAACCTCAACTTTTACTTCTCTCTCGCTATCTGCGTATCAACCAAGCAAATCGTCAATGGCGGAACCCAAAACCAAATACGATCGCCAACTCAGGTAATATAGTTTTCCCCAAATTCTCGTTATTTTCTACTTCACCGCACCGTTCATAGTAGCACTCTCAATTGTTGTTTGTAATACGGAAAAATGTTCCAGAATATGGGGTGAGCAAGGGCAGGAAGCCCTCGAGAAATCAAGCATATGCTTGTTGAACTGTGGCCCCACCGGCTCAGAAACGTTGAAAAATTTAGTTCTCGGTGGAATCGGAAGTATCACTGTTGTTGATGGCTCTAAAGTCGAACTTGGGGACCTTGGGAATAATTTCTTGGGTAATTTTTCCTCCCGCAGAATTATTTCGTTTGATGTTATTGTATTTCTGGTTTTTTATTAGGGGTTTATGTTTTATTCTGTTTTTCTTGATTGATGCAATCTAGTTGATGAGTCAAGTGTTGGGCAATCCAAGGCGAAAACAGTTTGCGCCTTTCTACAGGAGTTGAATGATGCAGTGAAGGCTAAATTTATCGAAGAGTATCCCCAAAAGTTGATTGAATCAAACCCATCATTCTTTTCACAGTTTACTTTGGTTGTTGCCACGCAGGTGAGGATGTTTGCACTTTTCACATTTCTCTTTGTGTTTGGAAAAATAGTGGATAGATGAATGAATTTTTTGTTTCGGTATTGGATCCGTGCTCGTTGGGGTCGTGTAACTTGATCATCCTTTTGGTTTGAATTTAAAGGCCTTTCAAAAAAAAATAAAAAAATTAAAGAAGTTATGGTTCTTTTAAAAATTAAAAAGGGTTAACAGTATTTATCCGTTTTTCACTTGCAATTCGCTAAATGTAGTTGAGTAAGATGGCTTTGTAATATTAACAGTTCAATTTGAGGACTATTTTTCTTG
The DNA here is from genome assembly GCA_037126765.1 of Stenogyne calaminthoides. NCBI lineage: Eukaryota > Viridiplantae > Streptophyta > Magnoliopsida > Lamiales > Lamiaceae > Stenogyne > Stenogyne calaminthoides. Next base: position 5,733,938 of record JBBCBC010000040.1, read on the forward strand.
TTAATGTAATGGTTTACCGACTGCCCAGTTGTAGGATACATTGTTGGGGTTTTTGAGTTTATGATCCTTTGTTCTTTTTTGGCTTAAATACGGTTGGACCGCCTTTACTTGCTGTTGGATTTAATATCTCAACAATGTGTAATAGAATGGATGCTGCAGTTGTCTAGTTATAACTGTGCTTAGATCCATGCAGTAGATCCTCATTATGTGAAATTGGTGGAGGTCATCTTTCAAACCATCGTTTATTTTTATTGTATTGTATTTAAATGTGTACAGTTCTAGCTTATGCATTTGCTGAAGCGGTTTATATATATAGAAAAAAGAGGAAAGGAAAATCTCTAGTTAAGTTCAAGTGGGAATTGAGAACAACTTTTTGATGTGCATCATCTTTAGAGAGAGAGGGTGAGAAGAACAGTTGTATTTGATTGTATTATGCATATATAACATAATCTGGTACAGAAGGCACATAATCGATATCATTCAGCGTTTACATGTTTTTGTTTCTTATTTCATAATGCCTGCTGCTAATTGTGTCCGAATAATTAAAAAAAGACCAATTAAAGAAAAATCTATTTCCAATTTTACTAGAATATTTGTACTCTGAAATTTTGTGTAATCATATCATTGTTGGTAATTTGTTGCTTATGTAGGTCAAGCAGTAAATTAATTTCTCTAATAAGTCATTTCTTGCATTTATTCTTCAGCTTGTTGAATCGTCAATGGTGAAACTGGATAGAATCTGTCGTGATGCCAATGTCATGTTGATATTTGCACGCTCTTATGGCCTAACTGGTTTTGTACGGATCAGTGTGAAGGTACATTATTCTTCCGTTAGTTTTGAAAAAATTATTTTGTCGTCCTTTTCGTTTTCTTCTTCACCAGTTAGTTTAGAAAGATATTGTCTTCTGAAGAAGACAATTATGCAGAAGTTTGAAATATCATCTGATTCCCTTAGGGCATAAATAGTAAATTTCACTTCTTCTGCAGGAACATGCAGTGATTGAATCAAAGCCTGACCATTTTCTAGACGATCTTCGGCTAAATAACCCGTGGCCAGAGCTCAGGAGGTTTGTTCTCTTTTTTTGCGTTCAATTTATGTATACTTCCGAGGGAATCTATAATTCATGTTTATTCTACCTAAAATATGACAATTTGTATTTGATCACTTACAGATTTTCAGATTCTATTGATTTGGGTACAGCTGATCCTGTTGTTCACAAACACACTCCATATGTTTTCATTCTTATTAAGATTGCAGACGAGTGGGCAAAAACTCATGACGGAAACCTTCCATCAACAAGGGACGAGAAAAAAGTATTTAAGGTGCAATAATAAGTTTTCTACCTTGCTAATTCATTCATTATCTTTATTCTTTGGGTCTGTCTTTTGAAGTGGCCTAGTGCTCTCTGGATGGATGCTGCAGGATTTAATCAAGGCCAAGATGATTGCATCAGATGAAGACAATTACAAAGAAGCTATAGAAGCTTCTTTCAAAGTCTTTTCTCCTCGAGGAATTAGTAAGTCTAAAATTTTATAGCATTGATGAATGTGATCCAGTTGTCATTTTGTTAGATCGTGATATCCTCTGACAAAAAAAATGTTGCTATCTAATTCGAAAGATGCTCTTTTTCTCTCTATATTTTTAACAATCTTCATGACATCTCTATTTTGTAATCTCAGGTCCAACCACGCATCAGGTAATTAATGACAGTTGTGCTGAAGTTAATTCCAATTCATCAGATTTTTGGGTTTTGGTGGCTGCTCTAAAGGTACATTTGAGCTGTACTATTGATGTTGCTAGATTCTTTGGTGTAGAAACTCTTAAAGAAAAAAAAATCTCTGTTAATTAAACATGTTAATCTTTAGAGCTATAGAAGTATTTCCATAAAAAAGGAAATTTTTGCCTCACTTGCAGGAATTTATAGCTAATGAAGGTGGTGGAGAGGCACCTCTGGAGGGAGCAATCCCAGATATGACATCTTCTACTGAGTTAGTGATTACTGTTTTCTCATATAAATATTCACTTTTCATGCTCCAATAAGTTTACATCGACTACTTCTTGCTTCTGTTGCAGGTTATATGTCAACCTGCAAAAAATCTATCAGGCTAAGGCTGAGGCTGACTTTCATGTCATGGAGAAGCATGTCAGGAAAATATTAAAGAAGATAGGTAGAGATCCCGATAGCATCTCTAAAGCAACCCTAAAAAGTTTTTGCAAAAATGCTAGAAAACTAAAGGTTTGTGATTCAAACTTTTTTCTTATTGTGTTCTCGTTACCTCTATCTTGCTGTAACATTTTAGGAAAATCATAGTATCATCATGTATAAGTGTTCTACTTCTTTAAGGTGATGTTTGTTTTAGGATTCAAGTGACCTTTAAAAACCATTTGGGATTCTAGGGATTTCGAAATCCTTAAAAATAGTAAGGTGTGCGTGTTTCTTTTGGTTTTTTGAGTCGGGCGAGATTTAACTTTTTTGTCAAATTGATGTGCAATAGTGAATGAAGTTGTATTATTATGTTATTGTTGAGTTTGATTGTAATGATTGGATGATGTGAATTATGATTTAAATATATCAAAACCCAAAGCAAATATCACTTAATTGATTTTACTGGTTGCCTAGTTCTAATTTCTTGTTATGTTTTTGTTCCTTATTCGAACAAATTCTAATTTCCTATTATAGATTTGAGTCCAACTGGATAACAAAAATGATGTTTTTCTTAATCCTTTATGTTACTTTCTTGTAGGTCCCTATGCCCCATAATGAAGAAATGCTTATGTTTTATGTTCTGTATATTTTTCTTGTGCGTAGTTATTAAATTTTTGAATGGGTGCTACTTGTCTTAGGGACAATTAAAGTAGCATGCTTCTGCAACTCTGTCTTACATGGTTGCTGAACTTCCATTAATGATTTTGAATCAGGTGTGCAGATATCGCTCAATTGAGGATGAGTTCCAATCGACAGTGCAATTGGAATTACAAAAGTATCTAACAGATGAGGACTACTGGTACTTCGTCCTATATACTGTCAGCAATTTATTATTTTAGTGCTTCAAAAGCTATTGAAAAGGAAAATTAAAGCCTTAAGCAATGTCGATATTATGTTTGAATAGCTTGCCTTTCCCATTGTTTGTTTTTAATGTTATTCATGCATACATCATTTAAATGTAGCTACTCTTCTAATTTATATGCAGTACCTCTGTTGGATTTTATATTCTTCTACGAGCTGTGGATCGTTTTGCTGCAAACTACAACAGTTTCCCAGGTCAATTTGATGGGTAAAAACTTGATGCCACTGCTGTCCATTTAGGTGTTTGTAATGAAAAATCATGGGTGCCTAATTGTGATTGATATCTATCCTGTAGTGAGATGGATGAGGAGATATCGAGATTGAAAACAACAGTGGTTGCCTTATTTAACGACTTGGGTTACAATGGATCAACCTTGACAGAAGACCTTATCAATGAGATGTGTCGTTATGGTGCTGCTGAGCTTCATGCAGTCGCTGCCTTCATCGGAGGAATCGCATCACAGGAGGTCATAAAGGTTCGTTTTTTCCCCCCAAAATCCAAATGACATACATTTGCTACTACAAAATTCAACCTTTTTTAGCCTCACTGAAATCCTCAATTCGCCTAACAATAGAATCAGCAATGGTTATTCTAAGGTGGCGTTTGGTTCATAATTCTTTAACGAAATGTTAATGAAATGAATATAGGGTAATTATGGTGGATAATGAGTATAAAAAATGAACAATTCACCTTCATCATACTTCTTACTAGGCATTTTGTTAGAGGCAAGAGAATGGATGCACCCCTCAGGTTTAACAAAATAACAACTGAATTGAATCAATTGATAAAATAGAAAGAATAGAAAACACCGAGATAAATCCTGTCCCAAGCCAAAGGCCGAATCCCAAGCTGAAGCCGTTCAATATTCAGTGATCCTCTAAGATGCCTAACTAGGAGAAGTAAAACAATATAAATAGACTCTCAATCCTAAATCCTAACTCGAGTCCTAAGCAATTAAGCCTATGGGCCAATTTATTCAGCAGAATTAAAAAGCCCTTCAATAATTAAAATAGAAAAACAGCGTATCACATTGAGACTCAAAGTAATTCAATCATTACTCCATTTTGATTAACTAACTTCTCCTGTATAATCATTTCTCCTCAATCATTTCCCTATTTCTCAATCAATAATCATTTTTCAACCCAAGTTATTCAGAGATTAGAGCAATACACTAACAATAAAACTATAATTCTCATTGAAGAATTTGAACTAAAAGCCCTCTAAACACGTTGAACTGTGATTGAGGCATTTCTTTTGTGGTGCAGCTCATCACTCGACAATTTGTTCCAATGAGCGGGACTTTTATCTTCAACGGCATTGACCACAAGTCACAGCTGCTATTGTTTTAGAGGGCTCAAATATCGGTACAGGTAACCTTTTCTAATCTGAGGACTTACTTGCAGGCAATTTAAACTCTTTTTGGCTTTGCTGGTTGATTCAGCTTTCACTCATGCAAGTGAAAACAGGTTATCAGTGAAATCCTGCATCTTATACAGCAAGAGCTTGTGATATTATTAACCATGACAGTGAAGACACATTTTCCTCCAAGTGTTGGTATCTGCATCCGACAGTCTATATATCGTTTCAAAGAAAATAGAATCTTGTGCTGGATGAAGAGAGCGGGGTAAGTGTGGTTCGTCGACTAGTGATTGAACTTTGTGCGCTTCCTTTTTTGGATCTTGATATAACAAGCTTTTTCATTTTGACATGAGCGAGCATTATAATCAGTCCATGTACTTTGCTGTTGTCGTGTCTTTATACAGAGAATTTGGCGACAGATAGTGCCGTTATCTTGATATCCTTTTAAGTATTGTTACATCTATGAACACTGTAGGCTTGGGACTTAGGAGTATGCTTCTCTCTAGGTCTCAGGTTCGAACCCTCTCAGGTGCGATCAACTCTTGAGATGAAATCACCCATATAGAAATTTTTAGCCCAGGCAAAGTGGAGCCCCGCTTAGTGGATGATGGGTTCTGGTTTTCCGGATTAGTCGGCCCTTTTAGCCGGATACCGAGTTATAAAAAAAAAAAAATATCACTATTTGAGGGTACCAACAGAAGGAATCTATATTAACAGGTTACAATTTATATGATAATGTTAGTCAGGAGAATGAAAGATGCAACGGTTTTATAGTAGTGCAATAGTTGATGACAAATTATTAAAATAAGAGAACATTTTTAGTTCTATAAACTTACCCAATTTTGTTTAGGGTAATCCATTTTCCAAAATTGAATTTTAAATTGTTATTTTCAAAATTATTTTTTTAATCTTTTAAATACGCTACAATAGATTACTAATCGATTTTGAAAATTACAAAATAAAATTTAAAAGAAAGAGTGCCATTGATGAAAGCTTACTTGCATGTAGCAGAAGAAAGAAAGAAAGAAAGAGTTTTAATTTCTGAATCGACTAAACCGGCCCAAATCTAACCACGCAGATTCCCAATCTAAACCCAATACAAATAGTTGGCCCACTTCATTATTATTATTATTATTACGCGGGTTCCAAGTACACTCCATAATGTATTTTAAAATTATACAATTTATTGTATTAAAATGTCTAATTTATTTATCAAAATCATGCAAATTATTTCTCATATTAACAGTTGAACGATTTAGTATAAATAAATTGTACATTTCAGTTCAACAAGTTGCATGATTCTAATATACACCATGCAGTGGACGGTGTATTTGGTGCATACAAAACTTAAACTTATTATTATTATCATTATTTGAGTCCAAAAAATATAATCTTGTGATATATGTGTGTTTTTCGATGGGAATGGTAATTAAACGAACATAAGATACTTATAGTGGTTAAAATATGATCAATCCACATACATCATACTTCATACATGAGGTATTGGGATTTAACTAGTCGTTATAATTTATGTATTAGATTAGAGCTTAGCAAAGAACATGTTCACGAGCTAACCAATCAAAATCATTGAGTTTAAATTTATTTGTTTTATGTCGACAAACTTTATTAATGATCTCGAACGAATAATTTTCGAGTCAAATCACAAATAATTTGCGAATGGTTTTTGATTTGATTACATTTGTAGGCGTTTATGCACAAATTTTGGCGACTGATGGTGCCATTATCTTGATAACTCTTTAAGTATATTTTAGATTGAAAATCAAGTATATATTTTTTTTTTGACAGAAATTGAAAATCAAGTATTATCAACGACTGAAACTGGATTTTTGCTGAGGGACCAATTTACCAAGAGAAGGTAGTATAATAAAGAAATAATGACTCTAAGGTACAAAGTTTTTAACAAAAAGACTATAATGTACAAAGTGCAGAAAATTAATGTCCCAAAGGTACAAAATGCGTTAAATGCCAAAAACTGCACTCCAAAATTGGCCTAGAAGTGCAGAAAATAGGCCAACTTTGAAGTGCAGTTTAGGACCAATTTTGGAGTGCAGTTTTTAGCATTTAACATACTTTGTACCTTAGAGTTACTTGGGGAGTGACTTTGTACCTTAGAGTCACTCGCCCCATAAAAAGGAAAATGAAAGATACTACGGGTTTTCAATGGTACAATAGGTGATAACAAATAACTGGAATGACATAATTCGAAAGAGCTTGAAGCAACAAACTAACAAACAAAACATAATACAATTAGAATAGCCTACCATGGGAAACATGACAGTCCATTTATCAAAATTTAAGAATAAAAATAAAATGAATGATACAAATAGGAGAGAGATGTTATAGTATCTCATCCAGTAGTAGTAGCAGCAGCAATAGCAGAAGCTTCCTTGGAGTGCTTCTTGTACACACTGAATTCACCAAAATCCCTCTTACCACTGGCAAAAAAGTGTCCCAACATCAAATCCTTTGAAGAAATCAAAACGACGAATCAGTTTTTTATTTTTTTAATTGAGAAATTCGGTTGCTGATGCATACTCAGATTTATGCAATTGACTGAAACAATTTAGATTACATCATAAGTTTCAAGATTTGAAAATCCTCTTAACAAATTATTAAAATTTCATGACATCTTACAATTATAGAACAATTATTTTATTTCAAGAAAAAAGGAAGTATCATATGTATTATATAAATTAAACTCAGCATACCTGTGCTTAACATCCCAGCCACCAGGCAAGAAACGAGGATGAACAGCTTCAACGAAAACTTGTCTCCATCTCTGACAAAATTCACGAATTCCATCTTCTCCAAACTCCTTCAGCAGATGTGTAACTATTTGCTTTCCATGAGGTCCATGTCCCAATAACGACATTTTATCATTCTTCAGTGAAATGGTCCAATCATCCAACGGACTAGTCGTCCCATTTGATAAATCTTGTTTTTGTTCCGTCTCTATTGCATTGGTGTATAAAGAACCGTTTTCTTCACCCTCCAATGCACTCTGAATAGAGACAGGAGTTTCATCACTGGTGTTATTTTCTTTGACATCATCCAGATTGATGTCTTTCGTCAGATGTTTAAATGTGTAACCTCTCTTCTTCTCAAATCTTCGTCTCTCATGAGGACTCATTCCCACTAGCAGAGCTTTCTCAAGATCTTCATCTGTTATTTCTCTCCCTCCATAGTATGCCATTACGACCTGCTCATAGTACAAATTATATGCAAAATGAGAAGAAGTCAACTTTACTTTGGCTGAATGAATATCTCAGTAAATATCATATATAACAAATCCTTCAGTTTTATCTTGAATAAAGAGAAATAGGTCTCATCTGGCGTTACAGTACCAGTATAATAAATACAAGATTTGGCTTGATGATAACACTCACACAAAATTCAATGCCATTCATTTTAAATAATTCAACAGTAGTAGATAGTGGGTAGTTACAGGCAAATACTTTTTCTATTTAAGCATTTCATACTTTCCTGAAAAATGTTGCTGAAATTTAAATTTTTAGAGTGAGCCAAACAAAGTTGGAAGGCAAAAGCGTCGACAGTTCTTTCTTTATATCCATGCAATTTGTATCTGGTTCAACATTAGAAACTAACCATAATTTTAGCAATTTATTGATTGATTTCCTACACTAAGGCAGCAAATATGTCTTAAAAATTCAACATTTATTTCTACAATAATCTTTATGCATTTGAATTCAGGTAATTGAAATGCAATGATTCAGAATGAATGAATTTCTAGTCCACCAAAATCACTAGGTTGAGGGTGTTGTATTTCAAATTCATATCAATCCAAACCACCACCAATGGACTTGTTACTATGGATTAAAAAATTTATCCTCAAATCCTTCATTCCATATGCAACCTTAAGGATTTTTATTTTTTTCTCAGGCAAAATTATTAGGCTTCATACCTGCATTAATTCTTCACGGCGCTGGGATGGCATTTGTGGTCCATGACGTAGCAAAGCCATAGCAGCAGTTCGGAGCTGTAAAGGAGACACACCGATCTCCTCAGATGACACAACAGGTAAAGAAGTATTTTGTGGCTTATCTAAGTCAACTATACTACGAATAAATAAAGGTATTCCATATTCAGAAGCTACTTGTCTTTTGTACTTTTCAGCAGCAGCATGAGCTATTTCATGACAATCCACACAAACGAGCACAATATCATGGGAACGGTGACTTTTCAGATGCTCGGGAAAATGAATCCTATAGCACGATGGTATTATTCTGTAGCGTAAGTAGTGGTTTCCTTCACCACAACCAACACATATATTTTTCTTACTTTGAATGTAAAAGTCATTATCTTCATCTTCAGGACGTCCTTTGGGTTCAAAGAGAAGCATGATGGAAGGAGGATTTTCTTCTACAAGCTTTGCCAGATTCCGGCTGACATACCTGAATAAAAGATTAAAATTAAATTAAAACATTTGCCACGCTATAAGACCTATTGAGCATATAAGATATAGTCATTTAACCATTGGAGCTTCCTGTGATCACAATAACATAATAATCGTCCATCGTTTGCGTAGATCTTGCAGTTGTGATAAACGGGAGCCTTGCATGAAAATTTTTGAACAAAAAGCTCTCGAGAAACCTTCTTTGCGACGTGTTTGGAAGCTCTAAATTTATTATGATTGGACGTGATTCTATTGGTTAGTCCTGGGGTAGCTTTGGAGAGCAAAGCATAATTGTATGCAGAAAGAGGACAACTGCCAGTTGGACCTAGGTGCCGTTGGATGAACATTTGAAATATACTATCAAGATTGGTTGTATTTTCCTGGAGCAAGTAAAGTAGGTCTCCCAAATGAGAATAAACTACTGCAGATGGGGAGTCGAGTTCAACATCCAAATCGGCTTTGGATATACTGGTGCATATATCCGTTTCGGTTGTTGGAATTTCAGCAGCTAGTGTAGTGATTGCATTCTCTGATAAAACGAACCTTAGGCTCTCATCATGGAGACGAGCCTGAGAGAATTTGACATTTGACCAAGTTAGTTATTAAATAAATCTAAATCTTCTGATAAAAAAAAATTCTCTAAATCTCTTTAAAAATCCATAAAAGTGAAACCAATACAGAGATAAAAGTGCAAAAGGTTAATTAAAGACGATACATCCATTTAAGTGCATCAAATCTCACATTGTTTCCATAAAAAGGTATAGAAATGAGTAGACTAACCATTACATCCCTCCACAAGCAGAGTCGCCTCACAAGTTCCTGAAACTGAATGGGAAATTTATCATCAGTTTTGTCCATTTTGGCCTACCACTGAAACTTAAAGACACAGCAACAAAAATACCTTTGCATCACAAACACTTGGCGAGATATTTCCTTGATCATTTAAACAACGAGAGATCATTGACGATGCAGCTACTTCTCCTGGAAAAGCTTCAAAATCTTTTGCAAAAAGCTGCAGACAAGTTGCATTCGATCGTCGACTGGCCTCGAGAAGAAAATGGAACTTGTCACCAGGAGACGAATTCTCTGATGCACTTTATCTTTAGAATGTGATAGTATGGAAAGTTGAATAGAAAAGAAGGGAGTGTGGTGCAAATGAATGTTGGTCTGTTTTTATGCTTCCATTGAAATCAATATACTTTCAGTCCCTCTCAAACATATCTATTTCCTACTAACTTACTTTCTCTAACTAGTCATAACTCATAACACAGTGTGTGTTGCACGTTATATGTAAATATATTAATAGTTAGCTAGTAAATAAATAATTGAAGTAATGTAAAAAATGTATATGAAGGAAAACCTGATGACGAACAACCTCCTAGTATGCAATATATGTATTATAAGGATTATCTGATTTAACTAAAACTTTGATAAAAGTTCAATATTTTTTTCATATATATAACACAATAAAAAAGGTTGGACTGTTATCTAGGATGAAACAGGATGTATATAGATGGGACAAAACATCTATAAGCAAAAGGTAAGATCCTTATCAATTAAGATTTGTCACAAAATCTCAACTTCTAGTCATCCATTAACTCTAATGAGCTACTCTGGACTGTTCATCTTGATATATTGATAAGTAATAACCCTCCTATAACCTTGGACTTCATAATTGTGTAATATACAGAGTTTCTATTATCTAAGAATAGAGAAAATGAAGTCGAGATGTAAGTAATAAAATATGAAAGGATGTTGGTAGTGCATGCATGGATGCCAAATGATATTCGTACATTAAAGTTTAGACTGAAGAGATTGAATATCCCCCAAAAAAAAAAAAAAAAAAAAATGATCAAAGTTAATAAATACAAGAAACTAAGCACAATATATAAATTATCTATAATACAGTATCTTCGAGGGAATACCAATTTTCAGTTGTTTAAGCTCCAAACAAAGGCAATTTGCAATATACAAGAGATAGTGTGCATCCGCTCGAGCATAATGTATCATTTCCTCAGGCAAGGGGCGTCGCCTCCAGTCTTCTCTCTACAGTTGAAATTGTTACAGAATCAGCAAACATCAGAACAATAACAAAATTACTATTTTGCCATCCAAAAAAAATGGTAACCAAATTAGATAGAGGTGGCATCACAGATGCATATTAACTTAATATCCAAACCTGTAACAGCTTGTTTGTGGCAACACTGCAGTAGGTTTCAAGCAGATATGCTAATGATCTCTGTGGTTTTGACAAAACATCACATGCCTGCAACATAATATTTAAACAGAAAATGGTCAGGATGGTGCTTTATGAATTGTATTTAGCCTGGGAGGCAAATAGACAATATGAATAATCTTTGAGCTAGCTCTATCTCTCTTGATTCTCTTAACTCAATGATTAGAAATCATGAATAAAGTCAAGTAACCTCCTAAGAGACATAAACAGTTGGGTCTTGTAATTTACCTTGGCCGTGTCAAATAAATTGACTACGTAGATGTGGAAGTCTCTTTGAAGCCAAAGAACATCATTATCAGCACCATGAAACACCTGTGCAGAGTAAAATTTATTTGACTGTAGTAAATAAATTAATACAAAAGATAATAAGGTTGCCATCCTAATACAATCACTAGTTACATCAATAATTAGTTCTTTTAGTAACCATCACACACAGGCTCGATGATGACCTGACTATACATGTCTTTGAATAGACACAACACTTTTTAGTCACTGTAGCTTTTTGCAATAAAAGCTGGAAAATTCCCAAGGAGCTCATAACTTAAATATGTATATATATTTCAGAGAAAATGAGACAAGTGATAGACATTAAGCAAATAAATTCAAACCAATAATTGTAATATTACCTTGCATATTTCAGGATTAGCAAATACTGGCCTAAGCAGTCCCATCACATCATGCAGGATAATCGTGTCCACCAAATAATCCTTGCTTATAGTGGATATCTGCATTATTGTAAAAGTAAAATAGAAACAGAATCTTTATTAGTAAATCTCTTCAATTTTCTTATGGTCGTGAATCTTTTCTTTTACTTTCTTTGGAACAGGTGGAAAATTTTGTTCTATGAAGTTCCAATTAGTGCAGCTACACACACATACCAGCATCTTCGATCCCACTTTGAAGTAAAACAGAGCACAAAAGAACTAGAATGAACAACTATATACATCTAATATGTAGGATAGTACAAACACATAACAGCATCTTAAACCTCATGCTCTGGAAGTAACAAAAACTCCACAAAACTGAGTATAAATGTCAATGATCATCATTGTTTCTTCATTTAGAAACAACTACATAATCTAAATGACCAATGCTGATAGAGTAAAAAGCAATCATATAAAGTAATGACTGAGTATTATTGATATTGTTGATGATAAATATGACAGGGATACAAAACTCCAGGATAGTTCCTGCCAGAATAGCTTTGGCCAGCCCGAAAGCGATTACAATTCTTAACTCAAGTCTCCTCTACATTGTTCTAACCCCTAGATAAATAGTCATATTCCTAACTATATACCCATTATTCCATCATTTCAGCCCCTAATTTATTAGCTGGAAATATATGCAAAACAAAGAGGCAATTGCTTGATTGCCTCTATCAACACATTTAAGTACATTCAGATAGCTTAAATCATTAAATCAACATGAGCATACATAAAATGAAAAGCTGCTTCTAACAATTAAGGCAAATATGAACCTGAACAAGTGATGTAAAACCTAAGAATGATCTCAAACCGTGCTGCTCGGTATCCACTGCAAACACCCTCTCATTGTTTAACACCTCCACGAGCTCTCTCAACTGCTCTTCAGTTTCAATCCAAACAAAAGAACCCTCCATCTCCATACTCCACTTTTCACACCCATCAATGAGCTCTAGGAACCCTACATTCGGATTCTTCATTAACTTGGAAATTTCCCCCTTGTACGGATGCAAATTAGTGTACTCCTCTATCAACACAGAAAAAACAAACAGCTCAATAAAGTAACAAAAAACCTAATGCACACACACACGAGAGAGAGTTTTCAATTATACCGTCGGAGTGCGATTCTGTTTCTTGGAGTTTGAGGTGTTTGAATTGCGAGTACGAATTATCTGCCAACACTCGCTTGAATGCGTGCTGCGGTTTTGACTCTGAACTCAAATAGCACATTTTTTTCCGTTTTGGGGTTAGGAATAATTGCTTTATGAAGCGAAAGGAGAGTGCGAGCGCGAAGAAGAAAGCAGCGGCGACAACCAGAGCTGTTGCTCGGAGCTTATCTTGGTCCGCCGCCATTGTTGCAGCTTCCAAGGTTGAACTCGAGGAGATAGGCGTACACTACTGCACTTATTTTCCTTAATTGTTGTTACTGAATTGAGTCTATTAAATTAGACTAAGCATCGATGTGAATGCGTCGTTATTTGATGATTGGCGCAATTCTGGAACTACGGCTTCTCCGTCAGAAGAAAAGAAGACCGCCATTGATGAAAGCTTATTTGATGCAGAAACGAGTGTTAATTTCTGGGTTGACGAAAAACGGCCCAAATCTAAACCTGCTGATTTCAAATTTAGCCCAATACAAATATTTGGCCCAGATCATTATTATTATTATTTTTTATTCAGGCTTAGGTTAATCACACCTGCATTTTCAGTAAATACACCATATGGATTAATATGATGAATATACTCCTCTAATTTTTCCAAAATACCTTAATTTATACTTCCTTATACACTCCCCTCATTTTTTCACATGTAAAATTTTGGAAAAAACTTCCAAATTATGCACATGAATTCGGAAAATTATCTCGAACTTATTATAAAAATTCAAAAATTATTTTCGAACAGTATGATCAATATTTCACATGTAAATTGTCGGAAAAACTTTTTAAATCTAGTACAATAATTCAAAAGTATTTCTCGAATGACATGAAAAATCTCGAAAAATATTTTCAACCAGAATGATTATTTTTTCACATGTAAAAATTCGGAAAATATTTTCGAATTATGTACATGAAATCGGAAAAATTTCTCGAACTTACTATAAGAAATTAAAAAATATTTTTGAATAGTAGAATCAATATTTCACACGTAAACCGATAAAAATGATAGTTTTGATATTTTAAGTATCTATTTTTTTTTAAATGACAAAAAAGTGTAATTAACTAAATGCGCAAGTGTGAGTAAGTTGAGGCTTTTATTCATTAGTCAGCCCACTATAGATGTGAATTGGGCCGAGGCCCATATTCAAACTCCAAATCTAAACCCCAACTGCAAGTTAGTTGAGAAAAGTTATCAATTACATTGGCGCCTTCTCTCTGCATTCAAACTTGGCATCAACAATTCAATAAATTCAAAAAAAAAAAAATCACAGAAAAGAATAGAAAAATGTCTTGGGACAATACTAAAGCTGAATTAAACGACGTCGGAGAGGAGCCACCATCCTTGTTGTACAAGAACACCCTGTCTGTAGCAGAGTTTCATGGACAACCACCACTGTTTGAAAATGGAGAAACTAAGCCAAAATTGAACAAATTGTGGCAAAAAATAGTTTCTCTGAAAAGGGCTTTCAACGATCAATTGATAAAGTTCTTTCATGGAAGTGAAATTGATGATCGAAGAACAAGATTGTACCACGTTTGGCCTGGAAATAATGTACGTACATACTCTTCAATTACAATTACAAAAATAAAACCATCATATATAGGAATATTAATTTTGTTTCATCTTATTTTCCAAAGGTGTTTTTTTTGTGGAGGGCGAATCATTTGTGGGTCGGATCCTAGAGGACCAATGCTCACAATCATGGCTATAACTCTTACTAGTTGGATTTTTTGTGCCTATATTGCGATGGATTTTCCACACAATTCAACTCCCATAATAATATAACATTTATTGTTAGTAATTTAGTATCATTCTTTAATTTTTTTCAATTAATTTCCTAACAGTATAGAACAGAATGACAAAAAAAACAACTTCAACTTGTTCGATATCAGATAAAGAGATGTTCATCTGATTGAGAAGAGAAAGAGTGGAGGACATACAGAATCGTGTGACGATAAAATCATCCATTACCATATACATTCTTGACCCAGCAACAAAAACGCTTTTCTCAACCAAGTGGAAGAAAACAACTCTCGGAATAAACGCTATTCACCTCGGGCTTCATTAGACTCTCTTTTGCATCTGCACCCTTGAGATACTTATCATCATTAAGATCACCTATGCTCCTATACAAATTGTCTATATTGTTAAGACCAGTGTTGCATCCCAAAAGCCACTCAACTTTTCCTAATGGAATTATGAGCAGGCTAAACAGAAAATCTACAAAATCTTCTTCTGCTTCACCAAACAATAACTTCTTGGTGGATTTCTGAAACATTATTTTCACAACCATCCTTTTGGAGTTAGAAGTTGCTTCCTTCTCTATCTGATGTAAAGAAAATCCTGTTTCTCGATTACAAGTTCCTTCCTTCGGCAACACTTGTCTCTGATTGAATATGAAATCGGACAGACGAGTAGCAGAAATCAATGACCGCCTGAGCAAATCTATAATCTAAGTAAACAGAAAAATAAAATAAAGAATTAGATTAAAATGAAATCTTTACAAGAAAGATGATCAAACAGAAGTAAGAATCACACCTCTTTCAATCCGAAAGTCACATTCCTCGTCTCAGCCCCCTGCCTATCCATAACACCAATCCCGAGTTTGCTAAGAGTTTGCAGAAAGGATCCAGACACATTAGGCAATATTAGCAGATTATCACATATGATGAAAGAAGCTGAATTTGGGGTAAAAACTCCATCGTACAGGTCCCCAAATTCATATGTAGATAGCTCGTATCATCAACACTGATTTTCAGACTACTGTTTCCAAAAGCGCTTTCTGCATTATCCAGAACCTCCTTACCATGCTTTGTCCATAAATTGATATTGTCGGAGCTTTTTAGGCCATTGTACAATGAGGCTAAGCATCCGATGGACGGAGCCTTATCTCCATACTGTTTCTCCAGAACTTTGACAATTTTTCCCAATGGCAACGTAAGAAAGCTCAACAGCACATCTGCAAAATCGTTGTCCGCTTCTGCTAACAGCACCTTTTTTTTCTCCTTGTTAATGACAACTTTTAAAGATAACACAACTTCCTCAGCATCAGACATTCTGTTGGCTGTATTATTATTCAATAAATATCATATACGGATGAATATATTGGTATCAATATTCTCTGCTATCGTTAAGTCATAATATACATAAAAAAAAGTTCGTATACAGAGCATTTGCACAAGTGTTGTGTTGAAATGCTAACAATTAAACGTGCATTTAGATAGATGTTTTGCATGAGTAAATAAGGGAATCAGGAGCAAACTCACTTGTAGGAGGCAGTGTTGTGTCACGAGATTGCTCTACATGATCCTGAGATGTCTCGGGCGATGAGCTTTCACTGGATATCTGAATATACTCATATCCAGTGGGGGCAGAACCCCCTGAGACTTGTGGCCGCCTTACCACAAGAGATTCCAAGTCATATAATAGATATGAAACATACATATATACATAATTTATAAAATCATGTATTGAAAGACTGAAAGTATTGTTGGTGTTTGAATATGTACTTGTTCAAACATACCTCAGGAATTGCAGAAAGAACGGGATCTGAAGCCGAGGCAGAGAAAGAACCAGTGTCTTTTTTCTTTTTTGTGGAGGGTTCACCGGAGCTAGAGCATACATGATGATCCTTGTGACGTCTACTCCTTGATGTATTCATGCTACTGTCCATATGGGCGACACGAGGAGGCATCATGTTCTGGGCCAGCTGCCCCTCTTTCCAAAGCTGAAGCTCTTTCCTGTAAAATGTTTGGAGGTCCTGCGGGCATGGCCCACTGTTTTTCTTCAATTTGATTTTGTAGTCTTTCCATCTCATCTCGGACACAATATACCCCACAAACACCCTAAATTGTCTTGCAACAACATGTGGTCTGTGATGTACCACATAGTTGTTGCAAAACAACGGGGCTAGAAGAGTCCCAAACTGTACCTGCTCCTGCAGGGGACCAGGCAACAATAATGATGGAGTGTATGGAGACCATATGATATCCTGTTTGTACAAGCAACTCAAAATTAGATTTCAATTAAAGTTAACAGTGTTTTTATAAGGAGGAAGGGATCCATTTTCCATTGATAGGATAGCAATTGGACTAGGTAAAGAAAGGGAGGGAAAACACACTAGCAATCACTCCACTCTCAGCTTAAAAAAAACACTTTTCAAAATCTAAATCTGAAAGAGGACAACTTTAAATTATGAAGACAACAACCTACTTTCCAGAATTTCTACATCAAGCTGCAACTTCATGGATTTATTCCCATAACATGAACCTGTCTTTAAGCATAGCTACTGCTTGCTTATGATTTATAAAGTCTGAACACAATTTTCTTGCTTTCATAGCATATCACAAAGCTTTACTTTTCTTTCCAAATATTACCATTTTTGGACAGATATTTTTTATTAATTAAGGAAGGAGAAAAAGTACTACTATTTGTTAATCCTTTTTCTCCCTTTCCTTAACCCACCAAACAATAATCCCTCTTTTTTAATTTTCTACATATTTGACAAAGGTAGTCTCGACATTGTGCGCATAATTGGAGGGGGCGATAAAGCATGAGATGATAATTAGGAGCACAGCGATCTTCCTCTTTTTACTATCTTGACCATCGTCCAATGCAATCATTGATAGTTTATCCGGTGCATCCTGTAACCCAAACACCCGTTTAAAAGCATCCGGGTCACGGTTTTTGAAGCTGATCACCGAATGGGCAAACCAGTCAAGAAAAGAACATCTTCCAATGTGATGCCGAGGTTGTGACCACCCAAGCAGACCACATTTTGTTGACAATTATAATTTCTCAACAGAGCTTCCACAAGTAGACACAACATGTCCGAATTCGGAATCTTCAAAAGTCTGAAGAGGCAAGTGGCAGCAGTGCTTGCTTCCAGCTCTGCCTTCAACTCTGCGTACTCATGTCTTGATATAGTTGTGTCATAGTTTGTAGCTTTCCGGATCCCCTTGTAGCCATTTTCTTAACAAATCTGCAATGCAAAATTCAATTATGGTCAACTTCTGCAAAATTGGACTTATGCAAGATCTTTAGCATGATCAGAATTATCAAATTACATACAATATCTATTATCTAATCAATAAATTTTTCTAACGCTCTAAGAAAATGAAATAGCAGAGAATGAAAAGACGGTCATCCTTACACTTAATTTACAAAAGTAGTGTCTTGTTAGGGAATGGGAAGAGATTAAGAGATAGTCCGTTGTTGAATGGTGAGAGGCGGGATGCTTTTGAAATTTGAAATGTCTGCTTATTTACAAAGTTACACTCTTTTCCCGGTGAAATGGCTCGCACAGTTATAAAAAATAATTTCTTTTTTAATATACTTTCATAAGCCGATTATTTTATTTGGGCAGATCAAATATATATTTTGGATGGACTTTTTAATATACCCCCTTCTTTCTTAAAAAGATAGTACATTATTCTTTTTTTGACAAAGTATAGGAAAAATAAACACAAAAATCTATGAAATTTATTGAGGGGTTTGTTTTATAGTTGAATCATATTTACAATGAAAAAAAAAGAACACTGAATTGCAAACATTTAACTTTTGTAGAAAAAAATCCAAAAAAGAAAAAGTAAAAGAATTTAATTAAGTAAACATGTGGAAGCGGGAACGACATTAGTTGATGGCTGAAGTTGGCCTTTCCAGAAATGTGGGTTCCAATGCAGCAGCCCCTATTTAATTGAATGGATGAATCCCTAAACCATAAAGAAGCAACTAGTTTATGCTATAATATGCACATGTGATGTATTGAACACTGAAATAGCACGCAAATCAAGTAAAGTGGGTTTGAGTTAATAAAATAAGAGTGTTGTGAGTGTATTAATATTATGTTTGTTTTCATTTTGAGAATATTCAAGTAATATTTGGACGTTCAGATAAGATAAGTGTTTAAGTAATTTTGGGACGGAAAGAGTATATACATTGTTGGTTTCTTCGCTGTCATATTTATCACTTTTTATTAGTTTTAATGATCATGAAATTACAAAAAACCTAGTTTATCATCTTATTTTATGACTGCATGTAACTTGAACATAATCATTACCAATGATTTTATGCGTTGATTGAAGAGTACGAGGCATCTTATGGGTTAACTCTGTAGCCCGAACCAAATTAAAGTATACGAGATTCAAGATTATGGATGACCACGGAATAAATTTGGTATTTATCTAATTGCCCCATTTGTTAAAAACTCTCTAACTTCTAATTATATAAATTTATTTTTCTTCTATGAATGTACCAATTATACGAACTTATTTTTAATGAGTAATGACATCTCCAACAAGGATCTTTATCTTGGAGTACTCTATTCTCCATTTTGGAGTATGGAGTACTCTATATCAAAAATCTTCTCCAACAATAATACTCTATATTATTATATTTTCTATTTTTTTTCTTTCAATTAAATTAATACATTTAAATAATTAATGATTTATGCCATTTATTATTAAATTATAAAATTATTTTTTTCAATTAAATTAAATGGTATTGAGATATTTTTTTTAAAATAATTTATTTATTTAAAATTAAATTATGTTATATAAAATATAAATTAAATTAAATGGCCAGATAATTGTTGTAATTTTCGTTGTAATTTCATTACTTGATCTAATTCTAGTATGTTGTATATTTTAATATGTGTTTTAGATAATTGTTGTAACTTTCGTTAAAAGTACATAATATTTATTTTGTATGAGTCATTATATTGTAATTTTATTTTTTAGTTCTTGTTTGAGAAAAAAATTATTATTAAAACTAATAAAAACTCCAACAATTAATTCTTATTTGAAAAAATAATTATTATTAAAACTATTAAAAACATTTTAGCTCTTAATATTAAAAATAATTAGTTCAATTTGTAATTCTTTTCGTTCATGGTGTAGTATATAAATGACCAAATAGTAGTAAAAAGAAAATAAGAAAGAAAAAGAAAATGGTGTTGGGTTTATATTGAAAAGTATGATTTTACTTTGTATAACCAAACTGAAGTTTCTTATTTATTTACTGAAATAAATTATTTAATCACTGTTGCATTAAATATGAATGAATGTTATATATGTTTATTGCAAACCAGTTCAATAAGACAGTACGTATTACGTTGTAGTTAATTTGGTGATACCCGATCACTGAAGATCAAATTAACAACCCTCGTAATTAAGTACAAATTCACAACCCAGATGAAATGAACGAACCATCATGAACGGTTGAAGTGTGAGACCCAGATTGCCCTGTCTTGACCAAGGGATCACACTAGCGCATTTAGGTGCGCTGAATGAGGACCTACAGGAGGACAAATTATTCGGTACTGAATATACAAGAATTAGACATTAGTGGTGCGTTGTTTCTTAATCTCCGTCACTTAAATAGGATCGTGTGAAATTAATAACTATTGCTTTGACTTATGATGGGAAGAGAGTCAATGCGATTCGATACCTTATATCTTGGGCAATATTATTAATTACATGACGATTGCTGACATTAATACGGAGAATCGCGTGCAAGTACACGTCTTGCTTGATTTGTCCCCTTGGTGGGGGCTCATATACTTTATCATGCCAAATCTTGCAAGTGGAAATTTATTTCCGGCATGGATAATAATGTTGAGTTGTCTTTACTCCAAGGACAAAGATATTAATTAATATAAATCTTATTCAGTGGCTTAATTAATTAATGGACTAAGATAATTAATTAATATGAGTTAAGATGGATAGTTCAATATTAATTTTATAGTGGAGTTAAATTAATATTAATGGACTTGAATAATATTTGGCCCATTAAAGCTTCATAGTCCATTGGAGGTCCAATCTTAATTCTCCTAAAGGCAACCCAAATAGCCCAAAATAAAGTCCAATTAATGAGAGAGAGAAGAAAATATTCTTGCTATATTTCCAAGTAGTAATTTTCGAAAATCATGTAAATAAAAGGAAGAAAAGATTGTCTTGATTTTCTTGTAGATATTTTATGGAAATAGATAATTATTATCCCATAAATCCAAGAAGTCAAATCTTGACTCCTTATATTTTGTTCATTTTGAAAATATCAAGGTAGAAGAGGGAAGGAGATTTTTATGGAAAATTTAATTAAGGAGAAAAGAATATAGGAGATATTTTCAAGATTTCTTGGAGACCAAGAAATGATTTTCTTCCTTATTTTTCCAACCCTAATTTTCGCCCCCCCTCCTCCCTATTTAATAGGGGATGAGCTCTTCATTCCCAAGTGCAATTCCATGTGTTGGAAATATTAGAAATCCACAAAGGTGGTAGCAAAATATTTTATTTCTCTCCCATTAAAATCGTTCGTTGAAATCTTCCCACCGGATAGCGTTCGTGGACTTTGGGGATATATTTGGGAAGACTCTTGGGTTGATTCATCCGTTTGATTCTTCAAGAGGTTAATAATTCCGTAACTGCTAGTTCCGCATGTTTAGGATTTACGTGAATTATGTGTACACATGTTGTTTATTATTATGTTGAATTGACTTAGGATTAATTCATGTTAGTAATTAACTGTTTAATTTAAATATGTATTTAAATAATCACCTCGAATAGATCCGGGCACCCCAATTTTCCCAACAAATGACAATGTGATAAATAAAACCATCCTCTAAAATGAGGATGGAGTACTTCAAATTTGAAGGATTCTTCCCAATCTTCTATCCTCCAAATCAATTTTGGAGTATTGTTGGAGTGGTGCCATACTCCAAATCCAAGAGTATCCTCCAAAATGGAGGATTGTTAGAGATGTCCTAAGTCTCCTATGAAACTTGTTCACTGTGATACTAATTCTATATTTACATATATGATCCTTTAATTATCATGACTAATATCTTTTATAATATAAATTATACTTTTCACAGATTCAGGGACGGATTCAGAAACTTTTCGCAGCGGGGACACAAATTAAAATGTAAAATATACTAAGAGTACAATTGAACATGGAGAAGACAACTAATTAATTGATCGAGTTGTGATTGTGAGAATGGGGATATGTTGGATTTAAAAAAAATACACAAATAAAGACATAATTAGAAATTAAAATATAAAATAATTTATTTTATTTTTTCCATAATATAAATTATGAAAAAAAATTGTCAAAATTTTGTGTTGCAAAAGTTTGAACCACAATCATCACCAGCATTAATAATAGGGGTGTGACAATTTCAGACACGACACTATAGCACGACACGAAAATAATATGAAAATTGCGGGTTAATGTTTAGTCCTATCGTGTTCGTGTCGTTATCGTGTAAACACGTTAAGGACACGAAATTTTCGTGTCGTGTCGTGTTCGTGTCAACCCGATAAGTTTGAATTAAAAATATTTTATTATACATATGACTTGATTTTATTTTTTATCGTGTCATATCGTGTCGTGTCATATAGTATAATATCAAAATTTTAATATAAATTATATTTTAAAATTTATTTATTTTTCGTGTTCGTGTCGTGTTAGCACGAATTCTTATCGTGTTGTGTTCGTGTTTGGCCTTATCGTGTCGTGTCACTATCGTGTCGACACGATACACGAATTGCCACCCCTAATTAAAAATACTCCTCAATCAATTAATTTGACTATAAGTTTTTGCACTACATATGTTATATTATATAAAAATATTAATTAAAAAAAATATATTTCTACGGGGCACTTGCCCCCTCACCAGGCGACGTGGATCCGTCATTGCACAGATTCTTATGTGAAACTTGTCACAACTGTACTTTGTCCTTTTATATACAATAATTATTTTAATTCATTTACTAATATAATCTTGTACATTAATTACACTAAAAATATAATACTTATTAAATAAAAATATAATACTTATTGAATAGAGTTTTAATAAAAAAAATATTTATGTAATTTACTTTTATTTTTATTCAATTTCTTAATTTTGAAATCTGCAAGCCTGGAGTATATTGTATTGCTTCCAAACATAATTAATTTGTATCCATCATAGCCCAGATCATTACATCTAAAAACATTTAAAAACAAATTCAAACTGAATTAATGAATACATAAGTTGAGAAAGGAAAAAAAAAAATGATTTTTTAGTCCAGTAATTTAGGGTTGATTTTGTTTTAAGAACAATAATTTTACTGGCTTAGAAATATAGGACAGTATGTTTTTAAAATCAGTAAATTCATATTTACAAAGACAACTCAGTGAACTCACGACAATTTAAACATAATTTATAATAAATTAGTCACAAAATCAACTAATTCCACACATGCATGTAGACAATCTGTGTTTTCAAATAAAAAGATTTTATATATACCAAAAGTTTGGAGTACATTTGTACCGTGTACCATACTAGATACGCCACTGACCTCTTTCAATTTGAATGTCACATTCCACATCTCAGCCTTGTTCATATCCACAATATCAATCCCAGGTTCGCTAAGAGTTTGCATAAAGGATCCCGAAAAATTTGGGAACATCCGCAGATCATCGCATATAATTAAAGAAGCTGAATTTGGGTATAACATCCGCTATATGATTCCCCAAATTTATATACACTCGGGTTTAGGGGATTTAAATTGAAATGGTTCCGTAATTTTGCACCTTTATTGAAAAGGTCCCGTGTATATCATATGTTTCAAGTATGTTTTCAATTTGTGCCGATTTAGTCCTAAATCGCAGGAGACCGGTCAAACTACCCAAAAACGCGCCTTGTCGTTTTTTTAGGGCGTGTGATACACGCCGCTTAATTTTGGTCGAAATTTATCATAAAAACGGCGCTGCTTTTGAGTAGTTTGACCGGTTTCCGGCTATTTGGGACTAAATCAGCACAAATTAAAAACATACGGGACTAAATTGAAATATGTGATATATATGGGACCTTTTCAATAAAAGTGCAAAGTTACGGGACCATTTCGATTTAAATCCCCTCGGGTTAGTGTAGTCGGTGCTGATTGGTAATTACTCTGTCCATAATGTGACAATGTCTGGGTTTCTTAAGCCATTTATATTTGTGCCCTTGAGATACTTGCGAAAAAGACCAGATAAGCTACTATATAAATTGTCTACATTGTTAAGACAAATGTTGCTTCCCAAATGAAGTGAATCATGAGCATGCTAAAGAGAATGCCCAGAAAATCACACTTTGTTTGAGCAAGCAATAACTTATTGGTTTATTTTTGAAACATTACTTTCAACATCATCTTCTTGTTGCTTCTTTTTGAAACATGATATTGAACTGTTCAAACAAGGAGAAACCATTGGAGAAAAACTGAGATTCTAGGAAATGGTCATGCCACAAAAAAGGCTACTAATGTAATTATGTAAACAACACATAAATGAAACCTTAATTGATGAGATCAAACTCAGTGTTCTCGCTTTGGTTGTTTCTTTATTTTAGGATTGATGAGGCCATCCGTCAATGCACAAGTCCACGTAAGAGATGCTTTCATAACGCTTAATGCCTGCATCCACAATTTGATACTCATTATGTCAACATATTGATGCTAATTATAAATAAACTACAAAGAAAAAACATACCTCTTCCAACCCGATCTTTGACCTCCACTTCTTCGACATCAGAAAAGGAGATATTCATCTCATTGAGAACAGAGAGACTGGATGAAACACATAGACGGGTCACGGTTAAATCATCCGTTACCATATACGTTCTTGACCCCTCAACAAACACCCTTCCCTCATCCTTCTCGTACCAGTAACGAATCCACCTTTCTTCCCTAAGAGGAAGATAAGAATTTGAAGAGTAAGTTTTAGATACCACAGGCCTTATTAGACTGTATTTCATTCCTGCATCATTGAGATACTTGTCGTGGATATGACCAGTTACGCTCCTATACAAATTGTCTACATTGTTAAGACCAGCGTTCCCTCTCAGAAGCCATTCCACCAATCCTAAGGGAATTATGAGCAGACTAAACAGAAAATCTACAAAGTCTTCCTCTGTCTGTGCAAACAATAGCTTCTTGCTGGATTTTTGAAACATTATTTTCAAAAATCATATCCCAAAGACATATAGAAGATTCAATATGATCCATACAAATTGTCTACATTGTTAAGACCAGCGTTCCCTCTCGTAAGCCATTCCAAAATTCCCGGTTCAGATTTTTTCTCATATCGCTTGGGATAGAAGATTCAATATGATCCAACGAAATTCCCGGTTCAGATTTTACTGTGGGGAACTTCGTCTGTCTCTGATCCAATACGAGGTCAGACAGTGGAGTACGAGAAGTTAACGACCCCTTGAGCAAATGTATAATCTAATTTAAACAGAAAAAGAAAATGAATTAGATCAAAACAAGTTCCTTATAAGAGAGATGTTCAAACAGAAGCAAGAATCACCTCTTTTGATCCGAAAGTCACATTCCTAGTCTCAGCCCCCTGCATATCTGTAATATCAATATCAAGTTTGCTAAGCGTTTGAATAATTGATCCCATAGCATTAGGCAACACCCGCATATCATCGGAGATAATGAAAGAAGCTGAATTTTTGGTAAAAACTCTGTTGTATGGTTTACAAAATACACCTATTTTCAGTATAGGGTGTTGTGAAATCAGGGTACTTGAATTGTCCAGCACCTCCTTAACAATAGAATTCCATAAATTAATCATGTCTGGGGTTGCTAAGCCTTTCAACAATGAGGTTAAACTTCCAATGGAAGGAGCCTTATCGCCGTAGTGTTTCTCCAGAATTTTGATAATTCTTCCCAATGGCAGTGTAAGAAAGCTCAATAACACATCTGCAAAATCATTATCGGCTTCTGCAAACAGCACCTTTGTTTTCTCCTTATTAGTGAAAACTTTCAACGAGTACTCAATTTCCTTAGCATCAGACATCCTTTAGGCTGTATTATTGCACAATCAACAGTAACAGATGAAAAACTTATACCTATATTTTCTGCTGCCCCTTAATCATTATAAACAAAAAAAAAAAAAAATCACCAACATCTACAGGAGAGGAATTTGGTAGATTTTAGAAAATATGCGTGTTGAAAGAGTTGATGAATAGAAATTGATTTCCTGTAATAATTCATACTTCTAATATTCCATTTCTTCCATAAATCCCCGTTGCCTAATGTAATCCTTCATCCACATACACTAATTCCCACTCACACACTGCCAACATAAATACTGATACCACTAAATGCCATCAATAATATTTGTTCATACCGGCTTTTTTTGGAAACAACCTCAACCCGTACAAAGAATTGGGCATTTCATCCAAAAAAAAAAACCGCCACAAGACCATAAAATAATAATAATGGATAAATAATCAAAAGTAGGGAGTAGCATTTATAAAAAAGTAAAAATTTACCTGGATAATTAAAAAAGAACGGTGATTTTGGGGATGAACTAATTTTGAAGTCAATCCACAACAAATCGTGTTTGGGGGTTCAATTTTAGGGTTTAACACCGGGATTGTTTGAGTGAGCGATATCGCGGTGGAAATGGTGCTGTTGAACGGCGGCGATGAGGATGAGAGTAAAGTGGAGATCAGAGCTATTGTAGAGTTGGGGTTTCAGGACGAGAGGAAATAAGGCGGGAAAATTCAGGTAATCATATAGGAGGGAAAAAGGGGGAAATGTATTTTAATAGGGATAATTATTCAAAAGTACCATTTATCATAACCCTTACTCATAGGTCCAATCAATTTTTGATCAAACTATAAGGTCCAAAATATTTCCAATGTACCTTTCCCCCATACACAATTAGCTGTTTTTAACATTTTATATTTTCCTTCTCATCAAACGTTGCCGGACATCCAAAACGCATCAAACCTCCATATCTCCTTCCAAGCTTCTCTCTCTGCACCAAAAAAAAAAAGGTTTCTCTCATCCAAAAACAAAAAGGAAGAAACCCCTCTTTCTTTCCCTCCACCAACACTCAACCCAATAACAAGAAACTAAAACTCAAATCTGCCACTGCTCCCCGAGCCGGAGCCGCTGCACCCCACACCCCACATAAAAAAAAAACTTTAAAACTCAACGGATCGACGATGCTGCGACGGATCTGCGGTGGATTTGTCCAGATCCGCGACCTTGAGTTGGTTTTTCATTGGGGGAAAGGGGGTCCGGGGTCGCTATTCGAATTTTTTGGGCGGTGATTTGAGCGCGGCAGAGGGGCCGCGATAGTGGCGTTGACTAGTGCATAATATTTAAGTAAAAGGACATATGATTAAAAAAAATTTTGGGGTGTGCATAATTTTTTTTACGTACAAAATGGTTAAGAATATATAATTTAATATATATATGAATATATAATATTTTATTATTGAAAAAAATTAATTAAAAAAATGGGGTGTGCAAAATTATTTCCGGGTGTGCAGGTTTTTTTAACGGGGTGCAAAATGATAAAAAAATATATATAGAAAAAAGTTAATTAAATAAAAAGATAGATGACTAAAAAAAATTTGGTGTGCAGAATTTTTTTGGGCTTATATTTCATTACCAAAAAAAATTAATTAAATAAAATGACAAATGATTAAAAAAATTTGGGGTGTGCAGAATTTTTTACGGGTGTGTATAATTTTTTAATTAATATTAAAAAATTAATTAAAAAAAATTAGTAAAATTTAAAATCTGAAATATGCAATTTTGTTGGCTAATACTTTATTTTTGAAAAATAAATTTAATATCCAAAATTTACACATTATTTTATATATAAGGGCAATTTAGACATTTTGATCCAAACTTTTAACACCTTAGAATAAGAACTAAAATGTAGTGTATCTTAGAGTAAATGTGTTTTATAAATGACACCTATTTGTAATTGCCCCAAAATTATTCATTAAACTGAATTACACCACTATATTTCTATTGTGGAGCTTATTAATTAAGTCCGTTTACTTTAGGTTTGTTTGAGTAACTAGACTTTGAGTGGACGACACGTGGATTTTCTAACGTGCAATCATAAGGCAACTTCAGAATCAAGGATAACAAAGTGAGCGAAGTAAAGGACCGACGGGTGCAATATGGCGACCTCACAATTATGGGGCGACCTTACAATCAAGGCGACCAGGAAATCATAAAAATCCCAAAATAAATAAGTCGAGTAGTAAGAGTTGACGGGTGACATAAGTGAGGTCGCTCAACGGGTGAACGAAAGACGCTAAAAAAAAATGGAGGTTGTCTACGGAATATTTCAAAAAATAGAGGAGTGTCTAGGAATATTTTAATTTGCCTAGACATTTTTATTTATAGGTAAATTTAATTATGAAATGTAATTCGTAGGTAAATTTATTTGTAAGTCATTTCTAAACCACAAATATAATTGCCTACAAAAATGTAAGTTGCGTAGGGATTATCTTTTATAATTAATTAGTTTGCCTACGGAAATTAGGAATGTGTAAGTAGTTTCATGGTAGATAATTTGTTTGCCTAGAATATTATTTTGTGTAGGTAACTTTTCATAGATTTTTCTAAAAATTAATAGGTAAATCGTAGGCAATAGTCACTTTTAAGTACCAAATTATTTTTGTAGGAAAAATTTCATAGGCATTTGAAAATTTTAGTAGACAATTCTTCATTTTCTTGTAGTGAGAAGAGCTCAAATCCCGCCATCAGAATAGGGTAAATTAGTCACGGTTGCGTGAATTGAGAGATGATCGTCGCAGCGGTCAATTCGAAACACGATAAGCTCGCCCATTTAATGTAAATGCTGAATTACTGGACCTAAAGGATGTCCAAATAAAGACGGGAACCCTAATTCATGTAATTATAACTAGGAGTTAAAACCTAATGAAAAGGGTAGAAACTCTTGTTACAAGAAGCACACGTACGTGCATTATCTCTTTTTCAATTCATACAATCATTTATATTTGTTTAGCCAAATCCCGAATTAAACCACATCAATCATCTCAAAATTTCTGGCTGTCAACATGACTTTCTAATTTATTTTAATGGCTGACATTGGACAAAACTTTTAATAATAGATTCGGAACTAGAAAAAAATTGAAACATTACGGACAATTGATCGGAAAAATTGTAGAAGTGGTTTCTGATCCGAATCCTGATACTTTCGCAAGGATCAATTTCTGTTAAGCTGGTTTTTGGCGTCAATTTCCGAAGGTTTAGGCAGTGAATTCGATGAGGTAGTGGTGCATTTAACTGTTCCAATGTCTCCTTCTGTGAATGTTGCCTCTAAAGAGGGAAAGGGTAATTCTGGTAACAAATCGAAAGGCAAGAGTCGTTTCTACAACAAATCAAAGGTGGTGTGGCAAACCGAATGCTTCAAGCGCTTCTATTCTAATTTTCAAGGATTGGAAAATGTTCCTCCTCCTCACTCTCAATCCTCTGCTCCGTCTGGATATCCGTTTCAGGCTCATACTCTACATGCAGTTTTATACTGCTTCTTCTCCTTCGCCTTAATTTCTCTGGTGCTAATTTCTCTCCCTCGATCTCACTTTAATCATAACTCTCAATCTCCTGGCAATTTGATCTGAATGGTATGTTGATAGCGGGGCTACGAATCATGTAACATCAGAGCTTGGTAGTCTTCACATCCACTCTCCTTATCAAGGTAACTCTAAAATTGTGGTTGGTAATGGTTCGGTAGCTTCTATTCATCATGTTGGCTCTTTATCTTCACCAACTCTTTAATCTTCACAGTTTGTTGCCTTGAATAATATTCTTCATGTGTCCGATATTACAAAGAATCTGTTAAGTATTTCCCAATTTCTAAAAGGATAATGCTGCAATTATTGAGTTTCATTACACCTTTTGCCTTGTCAAGGATCTGACAACTCACAGGGTACTGTTGAAAGGGGTTCTTAGGAATGGCTTGTACCAACTGGACTTGAGCCATTTTGGTCAGCGTTCTTCCTCTTCTCTGGCTGGTGATTTTAATTCTGCTTTGAGTTGTAATAAGGTCGGTCATTTGCATACAGCTTTGGCATGTAATAAAGATGGTACTTCTGTTTTAATTTTTTTGTGTTATCATAATTTGTTTAATCTACTTGAATCTACTGAACTATGTTCAATAATTGCAGACTATCCAGACTATTGAGTTTTGAAACTCAAATTGAAACTGCAAAACGATGTCATTTTAAGTTTTTCGATCAATTTGGGACTAAATTTGAATATTGTCAGAGTTATTAGGACTAAATTGACGATAAAATAATTTATGAGATTAAATTTATTTGAGGTTAAAATTATGGGACTATTTGTAATTTAAATTTTATCCAGGTTTAATTGTTTTCGTAGAATGTACCGCTATTGTTGATTAATATAGAACGCTATCGTGCCCGGTTAGTTAAGTAAGTAAATAAGTTTTGATCGAATGCTAGCTAGGTTGGCCAACTAATTAAAAATAGGAGCACAAGATTTATTATGGCTATATCATTTTAAATACGAGGCACACTTTCATGAAACTGTCTCACCATGAGACGTGACATAGATTAGGCATTGACGCTTTAACACTTTGGAAGGGGTAAGTGTGATTTGTGTTAGGTTGTACTCCGTCTCATTCATGAGACCGTCTCATATGAGTTTTTATCAATTATTTAATATTAAAAAGTGCAAATATGTCATTCAAATTGCAAATTAAATAAACAGTCAAAACGTCATTTAATTAATTTGAATTGGAAGGAGTATATCTTTATACAAAACAATTCGGAACTGGAAAACGCGTTTAAGATAAACATATCTTTCATTCATAAAAAAGAAGAAGCTGAAATCGATCTTATTATACAGCCTCACAAATTTAGGACATTAATAATATATGATTAACCTTATATATTGATTGGAATAACCATGAGAGGAACTGCCGTGCAATTCCAAACTTTTCGGTTGTGTCTACATCTTCTGGTTTTACACCTGGTTCGAGTTTCCAATCGAACTCATGCATCAAAGAAGCCACCATAAGAGGCAGTATTCGTTCAGCCAATAGCATACAAGGGCAGATTCTTCTTCCTGATCCGAATGGAATATACGTGAAATAATAAATCTTGGCCCTTGTACTCTATTTTGTCGTTCAAGAATCTTTCAGGCTCAAATGAAGTTGGGTTCGGCCATATGCTTGGATCTCTTCCAATAGCCCAAACGTTAATGAATATCTGTGCGTTTTTGGGGATTGTATATCCATTGATTTCAACGTCATAATCTGCTTTACGAGGAATTAAAAGTGGAACGGGCGGATGGAGTCTAAGGGTTTCTTTGATTACAGCTTGCAAGTATGGGAGTCGGGATATGTCAGACTCTTCGACATGCTTGTTTTTCCCGATCACAGTTCGCAACTCGTTCTTGGCGTTAGCCATCTTAGAAGTAAATCTGTCATTGTCCATTCCACCGTGGTTGTTGTTGTGTGCGTTTCCCCAAGAAATAATTCCTAATTAATTAAAATGACATTGATAAAGAAAATAATATAAATTAATGAATTGATTCACAGAGTTTGAATCACAAATGCTCCCTAAACTTTAACCTCAAATAGATTTAGTCCTATAAGTTTTTTTATCGTCGATTTAGTCCCAGTAACTCTGACAATGTCCAAATTTAGTTACAAATCGGTCGGAACAATGTCGTTTTGACGTTTCAATTTGGGGCTTTCCAGCGGATGCTGTGACTGAGTTGCAACGTGTATTTTTTTCTAAAGCTGAAATTTCAAGCATATAATTAAAAAAAAAAACTTAAAATTAAGAGAGAGTTGACGATAATAATTAGTCAAACACACTTAAAAATACACGTGACAGTCAAGTCACAACATCCGCCGAAAAGTCCCAAATTGAAATGGCAAAACGACATTGTTCCGACTGATTTGGGACTAAAATTGGACATTATCAAAATTATTGGAACTAAATCGATGATAAAAAAAATTTATGGGACTAAATTTATATGAGACTAAAGTTATGGGACCATTTATAATTCAAACTCGATTTCACACTTTGAGCTTTTAGATGTGACGAAATTCTTTCAATGAAAATTCAGCATCTATAGAAAGTGTGTGTATAAGTTGAGAAGGGAGGTAGAATGTTACCAAAAATAAATATTTAATTTCATTGATGCTCAAGTTGTAGTCTCCATCCTCCATGAGAGTCACAAGTGTTTCAAGCAAATCACACTTATTTGTAGAATCACTACAAGATCCTCGCGATTCCAATCTTGGAGTAATTATATCTTCAAACTTTTGAAGCAATTTCCCCATGTAAAACTCCGACTGCCTTTTAATCCCTTGCAAATCAAACCTTTTCAGAATTGGAAAAAAGTCAACAACATTCGGAGCACCCAAACTATTCATCAACCCCTCAACACTCCCCCTCAAATCCTGAGCAACACGATCCCGCGAATCAAAGCTCTCAAAAT
Source organism: Stenogyne calaminthoides (assembly GCA_037126765.1). Classification (NCBI taxonomy): domain Eukaryota; kingdom Viridiplantae; phylum Streptophyta; class Magnoliopsida; order Lamiales; family Lamiaceae; genus Stenogyne; species Stenogyne calaminthoides. The sequence goes on from JBBCBC010000040.1 coordinate 5,766,176, forward strand.
CAACCGAAAAAAGCGTGAATGTCATAAGATTGAGAGCGGTCATAAACACGGCCTCGCCAACGTTCACAACGCTGCCGCTTCACAACTCGAGCAGTTTCGCCCATCTTCTCCAGTCGAAGGCCCTCGAGATGACGTCTTGCGGTTTTTACCTGAAACCGGTAAAAACCCCAAAGAATTCTTGTGTTCCCGATGACGCTATGACTAAAAAGTGCTTCGTCGTGTTCCCGCAACACTTTCTTTGCGACTTGGGGCGATGATACGACTACCGCCCGTATTCTTCCGAGCTGAAGAGCCATCAAAGGGCCGTAAGTCTTGGAGAGGTTTGCGAATGATTGGTGGGGATTCGAACCGAGTTGGAGGAGGTTTCCGATTATCGGAAACGGGTAGGGTCCCGGAGGAAGATTCCTCCGGTGCCTTGGATTCATAATTTGAATCCATGCCAAAAAAAATAAAACTAGTGCAATCACTAATGCTAAAGATTCCATACTTTCTAATATATGAGTAATTTTGTCTTAGTGTAGATGTAATGGATCTGAATGTATATAACTACTCCAACTCAAGATTAACTGCCGGCCCTTCTGTGATTATATTAATATATGTATGCACTAAAATCCAACATTCTTTTTTCATATATTTTCCTATCCCAACTCCTAAGATATTCTCTTGACTTTCCAGAGATACGTGGACTTTATTATAAACTTGTATTAGTTGACCATTTATTTTTAATTGCATAGATTCGCTGAACAGATTCGCAATAAGCTAGATCGCAACACTACAAGAAAAATTGTTTTAACTAAAAAGCATTTAGAAAAGGCTAAGTCTCGTATGCATCTAGATGCACCGTGTACCAATAGTGCATTTTAGAACCGTGCAATTTGTTATACTGAAATATGCAACTTGTTTATAATGAAGTGTGCAACTATTTTTTCATATTAATATATAGTTGCACGGTTCAGTGTAAACAAGTTGTCGTCCTAAGTTCACCTGAAACTGTGGTGAAGAATTTGACGATAAATGCACCGCCCTCTCTTTGGTTTATGGTTTTAGAATGTTTGTTATTTATCCCGTTGTCCTCCTAAGTTCATAACTCTACACTTGGTTCATAATTAGTTTTATAATATCTTGGCAAAAAGGCAGCTGTAGGAGTTTTTGACGGTTTGATTTGTGGAGATGTTTGGTTAAATTTACAGTCATATTTTCTACAAATGTTGGAATATAATTTAAATTGGTTCTCGCATACAAGCACCCATTACTTGTGAAAGGTTTTGTTTATCATATATAATTGTTGCAATTAAACTAGCAAGTGATGCATGTCAAATGCAAACAACATGGTGTCAGACTAATTTGCAGCAGTGCAAGTAAAAGGGATTAATATGTGTTCATGTGCATTAACTTTGATATTCAACCAACACCAATATCTGAACTGGTAATTAAAGGGATTTGCAGCAGGTTCTCTGGCAACCATCACAAGCCTCTTTTGCCAATTAAAATCTTGATTCAATTCAATCTATTACAAATATTAGAGTATAGATTGTGTTTATTTTAGATCAAATCCAGTATTAAGAACTTTTTCTGCACACTCTATACTGTGGACTTGGATCCTGTGTTGTACAACATCGTGTGTAATAGAAACCCACAATTCTATTGTGTATTTGGATTTATATACTGTAGATATTCTGATGAGGTTTTGTCTTTATTAGATATGCGATGCTTCTCCATATATAGTTTGAAATGGTCTTAAGGAAGATGACAAAATCAAGACAGAGATCTAATATCACCGTTTCATAATGAAGATCCGAAATTTTGTAATTAATGGTTAGACAAGCTGTACTAGTTGCTTCATGAGTATATATTATATTCCTTGAGTGAAAGCATTCTTGTGTATGTATAATGTTGAATTGGACATGTGTAAAGCTGAGTTTGAATCACAAATGATCCCATAATTTTGGTCTCACTAAATTCAGTCTCATAACTTTTTTGTAGTCGATTTAATCCTAATATCTTTAACAATTTCAATTTAAGTCTCAATTTTGTCGGAAAATTCAAACTGCATTTACAGGTTATAAATAAAATCAAATCAATTTTTTTTTTAAATTCTACATCAATCATTGCGAGTTTGCTAAAGCAGAATGGAGGAACATTTCGGCTCTTATCTGGCATTATACGATTTGGTATATTTGAATGCTCCCTAACTCCATCATGTTTAAAGGTGCTAATTTGGATAGAGAAGAGTATGTTTCTAGAATCTATTTATGTTTTTTTTTTTATTAATTTAATTCAACTCTAGTCATAACTTTTAAATTGTTAATATTTTATAACTGCAATATGCAAGTTTTACGATTCGAAAATGATAAATTATCAAATATTATAATTTTAAAAAGTATTATAATGATAGTATTAAAAATACATGCGGTGGTGAAGTACAATTTAGCACAAATCAACACCCACCCTCACAAGTGTTAGAGCGTCAATGGCCCAATTAAGTTTAGTCTCACCGTGAGACCGTCTCACACAAGTGTATCCCATATTAAAATAGTTATGTTTGAGATTCTATATTTTGAGAGATATATATGTTGGAAGTGTGAGGATAATGCTAACTTATTTCATATATTATTCATAGACATATCATATTTATAACTCGTATGATCTTTATAAAGATATCAATTGCTACTTAATTGTTGGACATATTTTTTAGTTGTTGATACGGTATATTGAATTTTATAAATTTATATATCAATTAGTGCTTAATTGTAAAAGATATCAATTTTAGCACCATTTAGTGCGGAGTACAATATAATTGTTTGATTTAATATTTTTTTTTCAAAATTGTTTCTTAATTCATTTTTATTAAATCTTTGAAAATATACTATTAAAATGATTTGATTTTGATGATATAATTTATTTAAAATTTATACATGTTGAGAATCTGCAAAATAAAAATCTTCAAAGTAACAAAAATTAAGCATCTTGATGATATACAAATAAAAAAATTATATTGTATATCTTAAATAAAATAGATATGCAGTTTTAGCCCACCTGGCCACTGGGCTCCTCAATTGAGTGGGAGACCCAGGTTCGATTTTCTTTGGGAACGAATTAGAGTATGAGAGTTATAAGGTGGCTTGGTGAATTTGTAGAGTGTTTGGGTGCTTGGTGTACTAACTACTAACATCTAACAACTAACTTTGTCCGACCAAAAAAAAAAAAAAAGAGATATGCAGTTTTAATAGGTATTATATGCAAAATAAACCATTAAACCAACACAAATTGTGTAGCAATCAAATAAATCAACATGAACTATAAAATTGATTTACAATGAAGAGTACATCACATGCAAAAGAAATTATTAAACCAACACAAATCGTGTAAAAATAAAATAAATCAACATGAACTATAAGATTGACATACAATGAACAATATCTCACTTAATCATTAGACGTAAAATAAGAACCTGAAAAACTAAAATTCTCAGAACAACACATAAGTTAATCATCTTATATGGAATACATATATCAAGAATATATAAGGTATACCTTAAATAAATAATAGATAAAAAAATTCATATGAGACGGTTTCATACATGAGACGGGGTACAATCTAATACAAATCAATATTCACCCCTTCTAAAGTGTTAAAGCGTCAATGTCAAATTATGCCCGTCTTACACAAGTGCATGTGTCTCAAAATAATAATTTAAGTTTGTACATAAATTGTGTATAACTATAATTTTTTAAGAGTAGATTTTCTATGCAACAGATGCGGAGTACAATTAAAGTGTGTTTTTTAAATATGCAATTTACTGCTTTAGAATATGTAACTCGTGTCAATGAAAACTTGCATGTTTAAAATATACATTTTAGTGCATGTTTCACCTGGTGCACGCTACAAAATACATGCAATTTAAAGAGTGTTTTAACGAGGGAATAGGGTTTAGGGTATGTGGGAAAAAAAATCTCTCTTTAAAATGCTGATCGGTAACAATTTAATGAAGGTAAAAAAAAATTCCTCAGCAAAAAGCGAGGGATTTCCCGAGGTTCTGCAGCCCTCACCAAATCCCGAGGGCCAAATCCCTTGCCAAAACCCTCGGCGCGTTTACTGCAGTGTTGCTTACTTCTCTTTTCTTTTTTTTTTAATCTTCTCCCTGGGTGAAATGCCAACTAGTTGTGGTTCTTGAAGAAAAGCCTGTATAAATAAATATTTGTAATAGGAAACCAGTTTGTATTCACTGACTCCTTCCAAAACGGTAACTTTCCAAAATATGTTAAATCTAGTCTATCTCCCCTATAGAAATGTAGATGTTGGTGATTTTTTTTCATGTTAATTATTGATTTAGGGGCATCAGAAATATATCAGCTGATCATTTATTTCTGGTGTTTCATCAATAATTTATCAATGATACAGCCAAAAGAATGTTTGCTGCTAAGGAAGTTGAGTTCTCTCTGAAAATTTTCATTAATAAGAAGAAAGCAAAGGTGCTGTTTGCAGAAGCCGACAATGATTTTGCAGATGTGTTGTTAAGCTTTCTGCGTTTGCCGTTGGGAAAAATTGTCTAAATTCTGGAAAAAATACTATGGCAAAAAAGGCCCCTACCATTGGAAGCTTAACCACACTGTACAATGGCTTAACAAACCCGAAAAATGTCGCATTATGGACGGAGGACGGCAAGGGTGTGCTTAATGATCCAAAAAGCGACTTCTATCATAGTCGATTGAAAGTCAGCGTTGACTACACTAACCCTAGTAGATATAAAAATTGGCAACTGTATGAAGGATGTATTACTCCAAATTCAGCTTCTTTCATCATATCCGATGATCTGTGGATGTTCCCTAATGTGTCGGGATCCATTACGCAAACTTTTAGCAAACTCGGGATTGCTATGGCGGATATGAACAGAGCCGAGACGAGGAATGTTACGGTCGGATTGAAAGAGGTAGGGTACAAATATAATATGTAAATTGCACTTTATAGAGTTTGAAAATGCAACATTGTCAATGTGTATCAGTGTATGTGCTAAATTAGTTGATTTTGTGACAAATTTGTTATTTATTATAGGTGTTTGCAACTACTAATGAATAGTAAAAAACACTTCAAAAAGTAATAAGTTGTGAGGGGGCAACTTTAAAAATAAGTGCTTTTAGCCCCCTCAATTAAAGTTGCAAACACCACCTATGTTTGAAGTTGTTATTATACCCCGTCTCATGTATGAGACTGTCTCATACTAGTTTTTGTCTTCTTGTAAAGATCTCATTTTGATGATCTAATTCCTTTCCTGCTTCTGTTTACATTAATTAGGTTATCAATTTGCTCCGGGGGTCGTTGCTTTCACCTACTCCACTGTCTGACCTCATATTCGGTAAGCTGCAGACGTCGAGGTTCGCTACAATAATCTCCGAACCAGGGATTTCGATGCATGACCAATTCGACGAAGATGCACCTTGCAACTCCAAGAAGATGATTTTGAAAGCAATGTTTCAAAAATCCACTAACAGATTTTTGTTTGCACAGGCGGACGAAGATTTCATAGAGGTTCTTTTTAGTCTGCTGATAGTTCCCTTAGGACTGGCAGAGTGGCTTTTAAAAAGCAACAGTGGTCTTAAAAATATAGATAATTTGCATAGGAGCATAGCTGATCATAAGTATCTGAAGTTAACAAAAGAAGTGGCGATGAAACCAGAGGTACATGAAATGTATTACTTCAAACCTTTTCTTCCCATCTGCAATGAAGCTGCAGAAAATGGACCATTTTTTGTTGGGGGATCAAGAATGATTTAACTGTGACGCCCTTGTGCGTGTCCTCCACTATGTCTCTTCTCGATGAGATGAAGGTCACTTTATCTGACGTCGAAGAAGTGGAGTTCAACATTGGATTGGAAGAGGTGAGATTTTTTTGTTGTATTACACTTTGATATATATGTTGAGATAATGAGACTCTATTTATTTGATGCAGGCATTAAACATTATGAAGGCATCTCTTACGTCGACTTGTGCACTCACAGATGGCCTCATCAATCCCAAATTAAAGAAACAATCGAAGAAAAAACTGGCACGGAGTTTGTACTCATTAGGTTTATTTATGTTGCTGTTTGCTTTAGTAGTCACGTTTGTGGTAGGATCATTTCCATAAGCATCTCAGTTGGCTCGGACGTAGATCTAATTGTTTTTTCCACCATGTTTTAACAGTAGTAACTTCTTTTGCTTTTTGGGATGTACTTTTTCCTAACTTATGAATCCTTTAATTCAGCTTCAATTGGTTTATAATTTTTAAGAAGAAATGATGTTGTATTGTGCAATAGATATTGGAATTTGAGAAGATTTAAGTCTAACTCCCCTGTAGACGTACGCTGGGCAATTTTTTGTGTTCATTATGATTAAGGGGCATCAGAAAAAAATGTGGTGTTGGACAATCCAAGAACCTATACTGAGCCAACTACATATGCATTTGGTAAACAATACGACGGAGTTTTGACCTGAAATTCAGCTTTCTTTCGTTAGCTCTGAAATTGATATTACAGAAATGCAGGGGGCTGAGATGTGTTGCAAGAAGTGATTCTTGCTTCTGTTTGAACATCTATGTTGTAATTTGAACCAGGAATTTCCTTACCTAATATCTAAACTTCTACCACATTGAAAATAAAGTTTCAAAGTTCCACCTAGACTTTGTTTCAAAATTGTTTATCACGTGACTCATGACACATGATCCAAAATGACATCGTTTGTGTTTTTTTTTTTTGGGGCAAAAATTGTTGGAACCTTTTGTAAAAATTCAAGTTTTAAAAATTAAAGGAAAGACATAAATAAATTCGGATTTAAATCCTGGACGAGGCAGTGGCAAACCACTTGCCCTTAAGCTCAATTTGCTCGCCTATTAAGTTGATGCTTATCCTTCAATGGACAGGTCTATCACTCTTTCATTATAAGAATAGGCTGGGGACTTATTTTCCGAGTGCTTTGTTCGACTCCCCCCATAATTCGGTTGTCCCATTGAACCTACAAATTGGGGTTTTCAATTCAGGTTGGGTTGCCATCATGGGTGGTAATCAATTTTATGGGCTTCAATCCTATTTCCAATGATGAAAACTCTACTTGGTCTCTTAAAAGACCTTTTGTTTAATGGGTCCATAGTATTTTTCTTTGGGTCTCACATTACCCAAACTTATACCACCGGATTTTAACATATTTTTCATGGTTAGGTCTTCGATGTATATGTCGAGACTTCAGATTATATACATCGTTAGTAGCTTTTTCGATAGCTAACAAACAATGACAATGTAACCTACTAAGTGACATTGACATCGAAGACATTGGAACGTCTTCCAAAAAACTACGAAGCTACTCAACCGCTTTAGTAGTTAAATTCATGGTCATGAGCTCATGTTGCATTGTTGATCAGACAATACAAGTTTGTTTGCAGGATTTTCAAAGATCGCTGCTCCTCTCATCAGCAAGATGTTACCACTAGTGAACTTTATGTTCTTGGAGTTTGAAATTCAAAGAACCGCATTTGTGTACCTTTCAAGTACGACTATATATCTAAAATAGTGTAATTAGAATTGCCATCATCTGAATCAAGTAGCTCGAGAGCTCAACTCAACTCGACTCGTGAAAGCTCGAATAACAACACTAGTTGGCAAATTACCTCAAAAAAAATTGGGCATGCTAACCACCACTTTTCAATGCTCGTAACCAAATATATATGGAAATTTATCCCCCACAATCGAGTTGCTAGTCTTTTGAGAATAATTAAAATTCACCAAAATTGGACAAAAACTCGAAGGCATTGAAAAACCGAATTTGAATTCGCACTTAATGAATTCAACTTCTACTTTATTGAAACTGAAAAAGGGAAATTTTATTGATCTGAACATCCAAGTTTGAAGCCTTAAAAGCCATCGTTTACTCGCAAATAATTCTCTTATAAATTAAACTACACTTTTGGCTCTCCCGCAAGTCATCAAATCTCAAATTTGATATATTGACTCTTAAGTAATTCTCAATAAATTTTACAAAATCAGAATTCGTGAATGTTAAATTCAGAATGTAATTTGTCCCCTCAAGCACAAATAACCATCATAGTTGATCCCGAATCAACTCATATTTAGATGTTTTCTGTCAAAATCTATGATCCATGGAACCCATATTTATGTGCATCAACTCGTAAAAACTCATAATTAAGGAACAAATCAAAAAGATTTGGCCAACTAAAAATTCAAACGAGAAGGCCCAAGTGATATCGCACATATACAAATAAATTTGACTAAAAAATCCAATATTTAAAAACTGAGTTATGAAATAAGTATGTCTCCGTCCAAATCAATCATCTTGACTCTTAAATTATTATTATTACTTTTTTTTTTAATTATATCGAGTGAAATCTTTGGATTAAATCCAAGCATACAATTTGCACCCTCGAGCACAAAATATTTGATCTCAAATCAAATTATAATTTGATAGTTAACTATCAAAGGATTTACAATTATAAGAATGTATTTATACGGATTTGATCATATGCCCGCAGGTGGGCATAAACTTATATGCCCACTGCTTATGTGGTGTGCCACATATGCAATGTTACCATTATTTAATTAATTAATTTAATTAATTCAATTTTCTCATTAATTATATAAACCTAAACCATAAACTATGAACCCTAAACCATGAAATATTCGGGCCGGGTGAACCATGAATCACTCGGGTCGGGTTTGGGTTTGGATCGGGTTGGGTCCGGGTCGGGTAATTTTTTTAAATATAATTAATAAAATTAATTATATAAACCTAAACCCTAAACTATGAACCCTAAACCATGAACCGTTCGGGCCTGGTGAACCATGAACCACTCGGGCCGGGTTCGCGCGGGTTCGGACCGGATTGAGTCCGGGACGGGTAAAAGAAATTTAATATAATTAATAAAATTGGGTAAAATATATATATATATATATATATATATATATATATATATAAAATGAAAAAGTTGAATTAATTAAAGAAATTAATTAAATGATGGTGAAACTTTGCATATGTGGCGCGCTACATAAGCGGTGGGCATAAAAGTTTGTGCACACCTGCGGGCATATGATCAAATTCGTGTATGTATAATATCTCAAGTATTATAAATAGATTCATAAAATTACCTGCCCGAAATTCAATTAGGCGGCACAAAAAGATAATTCATGATTCAACCAAATTACTCACACTAGTTTAGGCCGTAGCCAACTAATATTAAATTTCGGTCTCTAATATTTACCATGGCATGCTATTTAAAGCTCATAACAATTACGGGCCAGGTATATTAATTCCGTGCTCACAATGGCCAGGCTAAACAATTAGCAGCCCAAAAAAATAGTAATATGAATTGGATTTGCATGTGGATTCAATTCCAGCCGCCAAATAAATTAATATTAGGACCAACTAAATGGTCGCACAAAATTAATATAACCCATTTATAGTTGATCACCCAAGTAAATCATGTTTCAGCCGTCGGGTTTTCAGATCACCATGCATGTAGCCTTTAGCTTGAGGTCATATGCATCTTCTAAATGGCTCAAAAAGAATTAATTAATGTGGTTGGCAAAAAACAAAATAATGAATAGTCCAGCAACCCAATAGGCTCATTAATCATTAATTAAGTGAAAGAAACCCACTGATCTTCTGGCAGCTTTCAATTACCTTTTTATTCAACAGTTGAGCGTTATGCCTCTCCAAATTCTCAAATAAATTTTGATGTCAAATACAAGAGCGTTACACATCGTTCCAAGATTTTTGTAGGGACGCGACAATCGTTACTAACGGTAATCTTCCTTGACACAGGAGGCGCCGATACTTTTAATAGCCTTTTCTCAGCCTCTCTGCAACCTCAATCTTCCATCTTACAAAAAAGTTTTTTTTTTTTTTTTTTCCAAAGTCTTATAACCCTTCACCCACTCAGAGCATAGTATTTCTTTCCAGAATTAATTTAGTTAGCTAAATCAAGAATTTACAGGGAATGCTTCTTTTTAAGTTAATTAGGTTTTAATAGAAACTTTGTTTTATTTAAAAACCATTTTCTTGTTTGCAAAACTCACTTAATTAGTTTGCTTCATTTTCAAACTGTCACTCACTTTGAACGACTCATACACTTATGTCATATCGAAAGTTGAGCTTTAAGATTGTTGAAATCTTTTGTAAAAATTCAAGTTTTGGAAATTAAAGGAAAGACACATATAAATTCGAATTTAAATCCTGGACGATGCAGTGGCAAACCACTTGCCCTTAAGCTCAATTTGCTTGCCTATTAAGCTTCAGGCCTTCAAGAGCAATGAACTCCCAAGGTACAACGCCCAATCACACTGCTTTCGGAAGCAACGAGAAGCAGTTCTTTCGAACTTTTCGTAGCTAGAACCCCTTTACAAGACTCAAAAAAGAAACACGAGAAATATGAGAAGTGAGATATGATTTTTTTTTCTGTGTGTTTATGCAATGGGAGAGATGACCCTTAAAAAGGGGTGGAGAATCAAGCAAGAGTCTCCACATAAATACATGGAGTTTGGAGAGTCTCTCTTTAATTAGTCATCATAAAGACTAATAAGTTGGAAAATAAATTGGATGAAAAATCTAGAATATGATTTTTCAATTTTTCAACCTCATCATTTTTGAGCCAATTTATCATTCACACCGAGAATTGGTTTACTCACGTGTTATACACCATCGCGAAGCTTGCGCTACCTACTACGCGATGAACTCAAAAACACGAAAAACCGAGCGGTGGAGCCTACAAAAATTATAGCTCAAAGATGCCCACTTAACATTTTAATTTAATTAAACTCTCCAAATTTTATTTGAAATGGGCCAAGTCATTTTCCACTTGGGTCAAACTCAATTCTCCAACAAAAATTAGATGGGGAAATTGAGTTATCTGTGAAAGTTTTCATCAAGCATAGTAAACAGAGGTGTTGTTTGCAGAAGCAGAAAACAATTTTGCAGATGTGCCATTAAGCTTTCTGACTTTGCAATTTGGAAAAATTGTCAAAGTTCTTGAGAAACAGTAACCACATTGAAAGAGGTGTCATTCTTGTTTCTGTTTGAACATCTTTCTTGTAAAGATTTTATTTTGATCTAATTCCTAATTTCCTATTTCTGTTTATATTAGATTTGTTCTCCTCTGTCTGACTTCTTATTCAATAAGAGTCGGATGGAGTTTTGCCTTAGTAAAATCTGAAGTTGGAATCTCCTTGTATCAGATTGAGAAGGAAATTACTTATAGTTCCAAAAAGATAGATTTTGAAATTAATATTAAAAAAATCGAGCAAGTAGTTAATGTTTGCTGGAACAGCGCAAGATTTTGTAGATTTGATGTTATCTTATGTTGCGTGGGCTTCATAATTTGGGCCTTCGAATTTCATGTAATATTAGGGTATTTCTGGATTACTTTATATCTGTTACAGTTTGACATAGGAAAGGTATCAGTTCCCAATAAACGGCCGCGCTCGCGTGCAGGGTACGTGTCTTACTGGCCGTTAGATTAGTTAGAGCTGGATGGGCTTTTCTTTTTCTGTCGAGTCTAAATGGGCCGCGTTGTAAGTGTTGGGCCGGGATATTATAAATATCCCGGAACCCGTCTTGTAAGCCAGATTTTGATGAAATGAAATAACAGTTTTCTCTCTTCTTCCTCTCTCTCATAACAAACTTTGATGCACTCACGTTGAGTGTTTCATTGGCCGCAGAGCTAGTTCAATCCTCGTTTTCAGCTGCGCAATCATCCATGATGACTAATACTGGGAGGATATCTCTATGGATTTCATTGAACAACTGCCTAAATCTAAGGGTCATGACACTATATGAGTCATTGTGAACACACCCCTATACAACTTCACATCTAGCTCAAGTATTTCTGGTTTTTTTTTTTTTTTGATCGGGCAAAATTAGTTGTTAGTAGTGTTAATCAATGTCGAATTGAATCACAAGATTCAAAGCTCAGAAAATGAAACACGCAAGAATGAATGAAATAGAAATCGCAAAATAAGAACACACACAACGATTTACGTGGTTCGGTTATAAAACCTACGTCCACGGGATCAGAGCACTCTTCACTATCAACAATGAACAATCTGGTACAATTACAACCCTCAATCGATCGAGATTTTGAAACGATCTTATGAAATCTCTACAAAACTTCTAACTTCTCTCAATTGATATGAACTCTCCAGAATTAACACTCTCTAATAATTGAGAAGTCGATTGTCAAAGCCCGTGATTTATAGTAGTAAACCCCTAACAGAATGAAACCGTTCTAACAGAAAAACCGTTTCAGCATGTGCGCGACTTTTCCTTCTGAACTTTCAGTCTGAACTCTCGCCCCTGAACTTTCCTTCCTGAGCTGAACACAACTTATCTGAAGGAACTTGATAACAACCCATTCAGGATGATTTACTTCAGTTCAGGATCATGATGATTTACTTCTACATCACTTGTTTTCATAATTCTCCACCTCAAGTGTTTAGAACTCCAAATGCTCATCATCTCCAATCTTCACATCTTCATTAATCAATCTCACACGGTCCAAGCTTCACCAGTTCAGAGCAATACTTGAATTTACTCCCAGACAATGCTTTTGTGAGCATATCTGCTGCATTTTCCTCAGTTCTCACCTTACTGATTTTCACAACACCCTTCTCCACCATGTCTCTTATAAAATGGAACTTAACACTAATGTGTTTCACCCTTTCATGAAAGACTTGATGCTTCACCAGATGAATGGTACTTTGATTATCACATAAGATAGTAACACTCTTCTGATCAATCCCAAAATCCTGCAGAATTCCCTTTAACCATGTAGCCTCTTTCACTGCTTCTGTGACTGCAATATATTCAGCCTCCGTTGTAGATAATGCCACTACTGGTTGTAATATGGACCTTCAACTCACTGCTGTACCATAATTTGTGAATATGTAACCTGTTAGAGACTTTCTTTTATCAATACTTCCTGCAAAATCAGCATCAACAAAGCCTTGTAGAGGTTCTGCCTGCTCCTCAGTTTTCTCAAACAATAAGCCTGACTTTGCTGTCCCACTAACATATCTAAATACCCACTTTAAAGCTTCACAATGAGTTCTTCCTGGATCAGCCATGAATCTACTTACCATGCTCATTGCATAAGCAAGATCAGGCTTGCTACAAACCATAACATACATTAAGCTTCCAACTCCATTTGCATAAGGCACACTGCTCATCTGTTTTCTTTCATTTTCACAAGATGGAGACTGATCTTTTGACAACTTAAAATGTTGACCAATAGGTGTATTCACTGATTTTGCTTGATGCATTTAAAATCTCTTAAGAACCTTCTGAACATACCCAACTTGAGTCAAAACAAGTTTCCCTGCAGCTTGATTCCTGATAATATCCATTCTCAGAATCCTCTTTGCCTCACCTAAATCTTTCATCTCAAAAACGTTACTGAGTTTTCCCTTAATAATCTGAATCCTAGTTGTGCTCTTACTTGCTAGCAACATATCATCAACATACAACAGAAGATAGGTGATAACAGATCCATTTCTTTTCTCTACGTAAACACAGTTATCATAGGGGTATCTTGAGAATCCAATAGATATCATAAAACTGTCAAACTTCTTATACCATTGTCTAGGACTTTGCTTCAAGACATATAGAGATTTCTTCAATAGACATACCTTATTCTCATTCCCATGAGAGATAAAACCTTCTGGTTGTGTCATGTAAATGGTTTCTTCAAGCTCTCCATGTAAGAATGCTATTTTGACATCTAACTGTTGAAGTTCCAAATCATCTTGAACAACTTTTGCCAATAAGAGCCTTATGGAGCAATGTTTCACAACTGGTGAGAATACTTCATTGTAATCTATCCCTTCTCTGTGTGTAAAACCCCTAGCTACCAATCTAGCCTTGAATCGACTTGTTGTTCTGCGGACCCCCCACTTCAATTTTTCTCTTGAAGATCCATCTGCAACTGACCAGCTTTTGATTCTTAGGTTTCTTTACAAGTTTCCAAGAACAGTTCTTCTCTAAGGACTGTAACTCTTCTTTCATAGCCCACTTACTGTTGTCATTACTGGATATAACTTCTTTGTAGTCTTTTGGTTCCTGATACTCCACATTTTCTGCAGTGACCAAGGCATATGAAACTAGATCAGCATGAGCAAATCTAGCTGGAAGTGTTATGGTTCTTCTCACTCTATCTCTTGCTAATCTGTAATCATTCAGATTATCAGTTTGATCATCCATATGTGCACCATCATCATTATTTTCACCTTCTGCAGGTGGTTCATCAATGACCCTTTCTTCTTCATCTCTGTCTGATATCTCCACCTGAAGTGGAGTGTTCTCTTCAGCAATGTTTCCATCAACATCCTGAGTACTTCCCTGATGTTTATATCCCATCTATTCTTCATGAAATGTCACATCTCTGCTCACTATGTATTTCTGATTTCCAGGCTGCAAGCACCATAATCTGTATCCCTTAACACCTTTAGGATAGCCCACAAAGATGCATTTCAGAGCTCTTGGTTCCAGTTTGTCCTTTCTGATGTGTGCATAAGCAGTGCATCCAAACACTCTCAGTTTTGAGTAATCAGAGATCCTTCCATACCAGACTTCATTAGGTGTCTTCATCCCAATAGCAGTGGATGGAGACTTGTTTATCAGATAGCTTGCTGTGTTAAAAGCTTCTCCCCAGAAAATTCTTGGAAGTTTTGCATCAGAGAGCATACACCTCACTCTCTCAAGTAGTGTTCTATTCATCCTCTCAGCAACTCCATTTTGTTGGGGATTCAGTGGAACTGTTCTATGCCTTGTGATCCCTTTGTTTCTGCAGAAAATCTGAAACTCTTCAGAGAGATACTCCAGGCCATTGTCTGTTCTTAAGTATTTAAGCTTCTTCCCAAGCTTATTCTCATACTCAGCAAGCCATTCCTTAAACTTTCCAAATGCATCACTTTTCAGCTTCAAAATGAACACCCAGACCTTTCTTGAAAAGTCATCAATAATGGTCATAAAGTATCTGTCTCCACCATGAGTTTCTACTCTAGATGACCCCCAAATATCAGAGTGAACATAATCTAACTTCTCAGCAGTGGAATGCATGCCTTTTGGAAATGATTTCTTTTTTGACTTCCCAAATACACACTGTTCACAGAACTCCAACTTTGATAGACTATTCCCAGAAAACACACCTTTCTTTGTCAACTCTTGCAGGCCCTTTTCACCAATGTGAGCAAGTCTCTTATGCCACAAAGTAGTAATATCTTTACTAACAGTTGCATCAGAGGCACCAACAACAGTTTTTCCTATTAGAGTATATAGTCAATTTGCCTTTTCTCCCTTCATCACTACTCTGCTAGACTTAGTGACTTGTATAAAACCTCTATTTATGTTTAATTCATACCCAAGTGCATTAAGTGATCCTAGTGAAATTAGATTTCTCTTAAGACCAGGCACAAATCTCACATCTGTCAATATTCTTATCTTCCCATCAAACATCCTGATTTTGACAGATCCACTACCCTTAACTTGACAGCTTTCATCATTTCCCAATAACACAAGACCTCCATCATAGAGTTTCAAATCTACAAACCAATGCTCTATAGGACACATATGAAAGGAACAACCAGAATCAAGCACCCACTCATAGGAGAGTTTGTTGTTACTTACAGTCATGGCCTCTGCACTTTCATAGCCTTGTTCAGCAACTGCTGCTTCTTCTTTAGGAGGTTCTTGTGTCTTCTTTTCTTTATCTGGACAATTCTTCTTCAGGTGACCAGGTTTGTGGCAATGGAAGCACTTTCTCTTTTCCACAAAATCAGAACCCTTCTGATCTTGTTTAGTGGATTTCTCATCTTTCTTCTTCTGAAATTTCTTCTTGCCATCCTTGAATTTCACATTTAAGCCTTCACCATCCTTTGAAGGTTTCTTATCCATTTGAATCTGCATAAACTTGGTCTTGATTTCAGATTACCCTTCATCAAACTTCAGCTGTTCTTGTTTCCCAAACATCAAGGCATCTTTGAAGTTTTCCAGGGATTTAGGATTTGAATTCAATAACATCAGGGCTTTGTCATCATCATCCAGCTTCACATCTAAACTTTCAAGATCATCCACAGACCGGTTGAACTCATCAAGTTGCTCACTCAAGTTCTTTTACTCTGACATCTTGAAACCAAGAAGCTTCTGCTTCATGTAAAGCTTGTTTGACATAGACTTAGTTTGATAAAGATCCTCCAATCTTTTCCACAGATCTATGGCTGTTTCCTCTTTAGAAACTTCCCTTAAAGGTTTATCTCCAAGACATAGAATTATAGCACTGTGAGCCTTCTCCAGAATTTCTGTCTTCTTGGTTTACTCTGTAGTTGCACCAGTGGATGAAGCTGCTGGCCATTGATCAGCAGGCTTCAATGCATTTGACAAACCGTGTTGAATCAGCAGGGCCTTCATCCTGATTTCCAGAGCCCAAAGTCGTTCTTCCCATTGAATTTCTCAACATCAAACTTCAGTGATCCCATTTTCTCTCAAGCTTCCCACAGAAGGCGCCACTTGTTAATCAATGTCGAATTGAATCACAAGATTCAAAGCTCAGAAAATGAAACACACAAGAATGAATGAAATAGAAATAGCAAAATAAGAACACACACAATGATTTACGTGGTTCGGCTATAAAACCTACGTCCACGGGATCAGAGCACTCTTCACTATCAACAATGAACAATCTGGTACAGTTACAACCCTCAATCGATCGAGATTTTGAAACGATCTTATGAAATCTCTACAGAACTTTTAACTTCTCTCAATTGATATGAACTCTCCAGAATTAACACTCTCTAATAATTGAGAAGCCGATTGTCAAAGCCCGTAATTTATAGTAGTAAACCCACCTAACAGAATTGAAAACCATTCTAACAGAAAAACCGCTTCAGCATGTGCACGACTTTTCCTTCTGAACTTTCAGTCTGAACTTCCTGAGCTGAACACAACTTATCTGAAGGAACTTTCCTGAAGGTCAGTAGAGCGACTGACGTTCATGCTGATAACAACCCATTCATGATAATTTACTTCATTTCAGGATCATGATGATTTACTTCTACATCACTTGTTTTCACAATTCTCCACCTCAAGTGTTTAGAACTCCAAATGCTCATCATCTCCAATCTTCACAGCTTCATTAATCAATCTCACACGGTCCAAGCTTCACCAGTTCAGAGCAATACTTGAATTTACTCCCAGGCAATGCTTTTGTGAGCATATCTGCTGCATTTTCCTCAGTTCTCACCTTACTGATTTTCACAACACCCTTCTCCACCATGTCTCTTATAAAATGGAACTTAACACTAATGTGTTTCACCCTTTCATGAAAGACTTGATGCTTCACCAGATGAATGGTACTTTGATTATCACATAAGATAGTAACACTCTTCTGATCAATCCCAAAATCCTGCAGATAATTCCCTTTAACCATGTAGCCTCTTTCACTGCTTCTGTGACTGCAATATATTCAGCCTCCGTTGTAGATAATGCCACTAATGGTTGTAATATGGACCTCCAACTCACTGTTGTACCATAAAGTATGAATATGTAACTGTTAGAGACTTTTCTTGTATCAATACTTCCTACAAAATTAGCATCAACAAAGCCTTGTAGAGGTTCTCATGCGCTCTCGCTTTCTCAAACAATAAGCCCTTTCTTTGTCCCCCACTAACATATCTAAATACCCACTTTAAAGCTTTCAGTCTGAACTTTCGCGACTTTTCCTTCTGAACTTTCAGTCTGAACTTTCGCCCCTGAACTTTCCTTCCTGAGCTGAACACAACTTATCTGAAGGAACTTTCCTGAAGGTCAGTAGAGCGACTGACGTTCAGGCTGATAACAACCCATTCAAGATGATTTACTTTAGTTCAGGATCAGGATGATTTACTTTTACATCACTTGTTTTCACAAGTAGTTAGTATACCAAGCACCCAAATACTCCACAAAATCGCCAATCCACCTTATAACTCCCATAACTCAAATTCGTTCCCAAAGGGAATCGAACCTGGGTCTCCCACTGATTGCAAAACAACTACCGAGTTATGTAACTTTTGTTGGGGTGCTCTCTGCTTGTGGCTTGTATGGACTAGTAAATGAAGGTTTCTACTATCTAAATCATATGATGAGAGAATTTGGGATTGAGCCCGGATTAGAGCACTAAACCTATATCGTCGGGCTTTTGGGTAGGGCCCGAAGGCTAGACGAGACAGAGGATTTCATTAAATCGAATCCAATCAGATGGGATGTTATTGCATGGAGAACTTTGCTTAATGCTTGTCATGTTTATCAGAATTATGGTTTGGGAAAGAGAGTTGTTGATATCCTGTTTCGTATAAGCCCTAAAGATGTGGACTCGTGTATCTTGATGCCGAATATTCACGCTAAAGCAAAGAGATGGGATAAAGTTGTGGCTGTAAGAAAACTTATGAAAGAAAGGAACATAAAGAAAGAGCCTGGATTGAGCTGGATAGAAATTAGGAATGATACACATATTTTTGTTTCAGATGACAATAAACATGTGGATTTTGTTCAAATTAGTGAGAATGTGAAGGAATTGCTGGCAGAGATTAAAAAAATTTATGGATTCTATCTATAAGCTACATGGTTTGCCTGCTATGATTGTCTTTGATAGAGACAAGATCTTCACAAGCCATTTTTGGAAGCATCTTTTCCATCTGCTCGGGGGGTCAAGCAACTGCTCAGCACAACTTATCACCCTCAAACAGATGGCCAAACAGGGAGAGTTTCCCAATGTTTGGAACACTACCTCCACAGTATGTGTGGGAATGATCCTAAAGGATGAGCTTTGTGGTTACCACTTGCAGAGTTTTGGTACAACACAAATTATCACACAGTTATACATATGACCCCCTTTGAGGCTTTATATGGCTACAAGCCTCCTCATCTGCTAAATTTTGGCGCCCCTACTTACAAAGTTCAGTATAGGGAGGGAGTGGATGATTTGATTCAAGAAAAACAGCTAATCATACAGAAAGTAAAGCAGTTACTAAATCAAGCCAAAGAACGAATGATTGCTACTGGGAATAAGAATCGTACCGAGAGAGAGTTCATGGTTGATGATTGGGTATATCTAAAATTGCACCCATATCGCCAATTATCCATGCACCACAGTCACGTTTAGAAGCTTAGCCCCAAATATGCGGGGCCATTTCAGATTGTTCGTCGAGTGGGTAAAGTGGCCTATACTCTAGCTTTACCCCCGTCAGCGAAAATCAACCCCACATTCCATGTTTCATTGCTTAAACGGAAAGTTGGACATCAAGGGGCCATTTCAGATTGTTCGTCGAGTGGGTAAAGTGGCCTATACTCTAGCTTTACCCCCGTCAGCGAAAATCAACCCCACATTCCATGTTTCATTGCTAAACGGAAAGTTGGACATTCAAGGAGAGTTGATGCTATTTTACCTGAATTCGATGATGATGTGAGAGTTTGATGGAGATAAGATTGCAATGTAAATTATTTATTGTTAATTATATTTTATAGTTTTGGACTTTGCTTAAGTTTTAATTAATAGTTAATGGGCCGGGCTTTTAGGATTTACACGCCTAAAACCCTAAATAATCTATTATAAATAGGAGTCTTTAGAAACATTTTAAATTAGCTTTTGATTATTGATAAAAATGAGATTATTCTCTCGTAAGGTTTTACCTTGCCCTTGTATTGCCCTTGTATCACGTCTTCCATGTCGCATCAGAGTTATTCTCATGCCTACCAAGATTCTCGCTCTTCGGATGGTCAAGCGCGGCAACGCCGCTGCCACAAAGGTCCTGTTGCAGTGGTCACATTTACCTGATAAAGAGGCCACGTGGGAGGATTTTGAGATGGTTCGCCGGAAGTTTCCCCCATTTGCTTTCTTTACAGTTTGACATAGGAAAGGTATCAGTTCCGAATAAATAGTTGCGCTCACGTACAGGGCACATGTCTTACTAGCCGTTAAATTAGTTACAGCCGGATGGGCTTTTTTTTTTTTTTTTTTTTTCGAGTCTTCGGTCCATTTAGCCCGTTTGGCTAAGCTTATTTTAAACATCTTATAAGCTCTAACATCTTATAAGTTGTTTTAAGAGCTTATAAGATGTAATTGTTAAGTAGTTTATAAGTTGTTAAAGTGTTTAGCTAATTCAACTTATAAGTTCTTTAATAATTTTTTAATTTTTTTAATATAATTTTTTTTATATATAAATTTTTTTTTTCTGAATTTTGTTTTTTTTCAAAAATAATTTTTTCGAAAATATATATATATATTTTTTTGAAAATATTTAAATATTTTTTTTTCTGAAAAAAAAAAATTTTATTTCGAAAATAATTTTATTTCGCAGAAAACAGGACGGGTTGGGTTGAATTTGAGCCGAAATATGTTGAGATATGGTAGAGCTTATATAAATTTTATAAAATAAGTTGGGATATCCCAACTTATTTTTTTGGAGCTTATAAGCTCTAAAGAGCTTATTTTTAGATCTTAATGTTAAATATCTTATTTTGCCAAACAAAATTAAGGAGCTTATAAGTTATTTTAAAGATGTTATAAGTTGTGCCAAACGAGCTCTTAGTAAATGGGTTGCGTTGTAAGTGTTGGGCCGGATCTTGTAAGCCCAGGTTTTGATGAAATGAAATAACGGTTCTCTCTTTTCCTCCTCTCTCTCGTAACAAACTTTGTTACTTACGCTGAGTGTTTCAATATCAGATTGTTTCGTGAGTTTAATGGGCTATTTCTCTATCTCTAACAAATTGAATTCAAAAGCAGTGCTTCTCGTGAATCACCGGTTCTATTTTTCATTTATTTATAAGGTAATTTCTCAATTCTTCATGTGGGTTTCACCTTGATGATCGATCCAATATTACTCATTTTATGGTTTGCTGTATACTGCGGTGTTGCACTACTTCTCTGCTTTTTTTTCTCTATCTTCATATGGGTTTCCTATTTAAAGGTAATTGCTGTTTGATGAAATGCCAATTTATGAAAGAGGCACGCTTGCATGAAACGGTCTCACGGTGAGACGGGGCATAACTTGGGCAATGCGACTTTAACACTTTGGAAGGAGTGAGTATAATTTGTGTTAATTTGTACCCCGTCTCATGCATGAGACCGTCTCATATGAGTTGTTGTCTTTATGAAAAGGCTGTATAAATAAATATTAAAATAGGAAACCAATGTGTTGTCTTTATGAAAAGGCTGTATAAATAAATATTAAAATAGGAAACCAACGTGTATTGGGATTAAGTTTTTTGTAGTCCTATAACTTTTCTTCGTTTTGAAGTTGGTCCCAATTGTTTTGTGAAAGAATTCCGTCTCATCTAAAAGCTCGAGCTTGTAGAGAGTGTCGGGAATAATCTAACACTCCCCCTCACTCATGGGCCGAATCATTGCCTCTGTTCTCTGGAGAGGAGGCCCAACAGAGTGGACAATTTAAATGGGTGGAGTACTTCCACGGGAATCGAACTCACAACCTGGGCTCTGATACCATGAAAGAATTCCGTCTCATCTAAAAGTTCGAGCTTGTAGAGAGTGTCGGGAATAATCTAACATTTTGACTTTTTGATTTTGGTTCGGTAAGTTATCAAATTTTTTGAAATTGATTATTTAACCTGCTATAGCAGGTCACCAAACCCAAACAGGTAAATGTCACTTATGTAATTATTTTATTTTTTTCTTTCATTTTGAAATGTCACCTAAATTTTTTTAATTCTAATAATTTTGTGTCGGGATTTTTCTGCGTATTTTTTTTTTTTGGGAGGAAGAGTGGTTTTCTGCGTATTTGGTTTATTTTTTATTTTTTTTTATCATTTAGACCCAGTAAATTGACCTGATTCGCTTTGTCTTTTAATATACAAATTGTTTTCAAACCCGACCCAAAACCTGACATAAATTATTAAGCTTAAAAAAGTTCAAGATGCGCTTCGAAATTAAAGGAAAAAAACAAATAATTTCATATGTGACGATTACCTATTTGGTGACCTGTTGTAGCAGGTGAAAATGACTAATTTAAAAAAATTAGAAACTTACCGAACCAAAATAAAAAAGTCAAAACAATTGGGACTAATTTCAAAACGATGCAAAATTACTGGACTACAAAAAATTTAATCCCATTCCCTGACTCCTTTCAAAACGGTAACTTTCCAAAATATGTAGATGTTGGTGAATTTTTATTATATTGTAGATGTAGATGTGTAATATGTAATAAGTAATGTTTTTTTGGAAATTGCAAAAGTGAGAATAAAAGGTGTGAAAAAAGATAAATAAAATAAGACTGGGATTTTTAAAAAAAAAGCCATATTTGTGTTAATGAGTATGTGTAGAGTATGTGTGTAGGATACATAGGGGATTTGCAGGGAAATTCATTGTGTTTTTAAGAACTGGATTTAGATTTTGAATCCCAAGTCCGATTTTCAAATCCCAAATCAAATATACCCTTTTTGATTATTCAAGAATGTCTAATAAACATTACATAATTTTTTCTTTTTATCAAATCTGATCATATTTGGATTCTCATGATCAACCTGTTTTCCATTTTATCCTTTGCAGTTTATTGTAGTTTCGCTAAAGGAAGGTATGTTCAATAATGCTAATGTTCTTTTCCGAACAAAGTTTGTGGATGCTGTCTCCATGACGAATAAACAAAGCAAGTTGATTCCAAAACGGAAACCAATTTGATCTAATTTTATTTAAGTCTACCTCCCCTACAGAAATAATGTAGAATTTGATGAATTTTTTCATGTTTATTATGATTTAGGGGCATCAAAAATATATCAGCTATTCATTTATTTCTGGTGTTTGATCAATAATTTATCAATGATACAGCCGAAAGAATGTCTGATGCTAAGGAAGTTGAGTTCTCTCTCAAAATTTTCATTAATAAGGAGAAAACAAAGGTGTTGTTTGCAGAAGCTGAGAATGATTTTGCAGATGTGTTGTTATTTCTGTATTTGCCGTTGGGAAAAATTGTCAAAATTCTTGAGAAACACTATGGCGAAAATGCCCCTCCCATCGGAAGCTTAACCACGCTGTACAATGGCTTAACAAACCCGATAAATGACACATTATGGACGGAGGAGGGCAACGGTGTGCTTGACAATCCAAAAAACGACTTCTGGCATACTGAATTGAAAGTCAGTGTTGACTACACTAACCCTAGTAGTTATAAAAATGGGCAACCATACAAAGGATGCATTACTCCAAATTCAGCTTCTTTCATCATATCCGATGATCTGTGGATGTTCCCTAATCCTAATGTGTCGGGATCCATTATGCAAACTTTTAGCAAACTCGGGATTGATGTGGCGGATATGAACAGGGCTGAGCCGAGGAATGTTACAGTCAGATTGAAAGAGGTAGCAAACTTATATATCGTTTGAAAATGCAACATTGTCAATGTCTATGTTCTAAATTAGTTGATTTTGTGACAAATTTGTTACTAACTCCGGCCCAAAGAAGTTTGCCCCAACTTTATGGCACACATATTAAGAAAAAGTGTAATTAATGGAGTGCTGAGGGGTAATGTAGTAAGTTTATATGTATAAAATAGATGAATTATATGGATTGAGTGTATATATGTGGACCCAAAAGTAATGATATTTGGTGTAAATATGTGAATATTGTGAGGATGGAGTTTAGTAAGAAAAATTCTTTTTTGGGTATGCAAATTTTTGTGGGACGTCCCAAAAAGAAAATTGGGCAAATTTTTCTGGGGTGGAGGGAATTCTTTTTTCTAGAAGGCCTTCATTTTCAAACTTGTCTGTTTTGTTTGAGCACATATCTTTATTGTAAAGATCTCATTTTGATGATCTAATTCCTTTCCCGGTTCTGTTTTCATAAATTAGGTTATAGATTTGCTCAGGGGGTCGTTGTTTTCACCTACTCCGCTGTCTGACCTCATATTCGGTAAGGTGCAGAAATCGAGGTTTGCTACAATAATCTCTGGACCATGGATTTCGATGCGTAGTCAATTCAGCAAAGACACAACTTGCAACTCCATCTCTGGACCAGGGATTTCGATGTGTAATAAAGTCAAGAAAGACAAATTTGGAACCCCAAGAAGATGATTTTGAAAGCCATGTTTCAAAAATCCACTAACAAGTTTTTTGTTTGCACAGGCGGACTGGCAGAGTGGCTTTCAAAAATTCACTAACGATGTAAATGTGTTATCAGACGTAAGGGCATGACTTTCAAAACAGTTTGATATGAAGGACTTAGGGGAAGCCGCCCGCATCCTTGGGATCAAGATCACTCGAGATCGCAAGAAATGGATGATAGGCTTGTCGCAAGCTTCATACATAGACACTGTCTTGAAACGATTCAGCATGCAGGATTCCAAGAAAGACTTCGTACCTTTCAGACATGGAATCCATCTATCCAAGAAAATGTGCCCTAAGACACAAAAAGGAGATAGATGACATGAAAGACATTCCATATGCTTCGCCGCGGAAGCCTTATGTATGCAATGTCGTATGCGAGACCGGATATCCGCTTTGCCGCTGGCATGGTGGCAAGATATCAAAGTAACCCGGGAAAGAACATTGATTGGCGCTTAAAAACATTCCGAAGTATCTCAAAAGAACTCGAGATAGAATGTTAATTTATCGATCGATAGTCTAATCCCCATCGGCCACACACGGACTCGGATTTCCAATCGGACATAGATTCCGGTAAAATCTACTTCCTAGAGTGTGTTTTGCATGGGGGAGGAGCCATGACATGGAGAAGAATTAAGGTAAATGCGTCCGCAGATTCTACCATGGAAGCCGAATATGTAGTCATTTGTTTATGCAGGCAAATGAAAAGAAGCGGTTTGGCTCAAGAACTTCCTAGTGGACTTGGGTGTAGTTCGAATTTGCCTAAGCGTAATCATCATTTATTGTGACAATGCCGGAGCAGATTGCAAATTCAAGGGAACCAAGAGCCCACAAGGCCAAAGAAACACATTGAAAAGAAATATCATCTTATACGAGATATCGTTAAGAGAGGAGACATAGATTTGGCAAAGATAGCGTCGAAGACAACCTAGCGTATCTATTCACAAAGGGTCCGCCTCGTAATACATTCGAGAGACATGTGGAAGGAATGGGTGTCAAGACCGTTGCTAATCTGCTTTTGAGTATAAGTGGGAGAAATTATTAGGTTCGTAGGTGACATTAGATGTCACGATTAGGAACTACACGAGACATGTTGTAGTATACTTAAAAGCGCACTTTTGAGTATTAGTGGGAGATTGTTGGGATTATAATTTGAAAGTATGCTTTTACTTTGTATAATCAAAACCAATTTCGGACTTAATTATCAAATAAATTGTTTATCAATGATGCTTTAAATATCATCGAATGTTACATATATTTACTGTATAACCGTTCAATAAACAGTACGTGTTACATTGTAGTTAATTTAGTGATATCAGATCACGAATATTAAATTAATAAATCCCTTTGTAACCAAAAAGTACACCATTCATAACCTAGATGGAAATGAACAATCCATCGTGAAAGGTTGAACCAGAAGGCTCGAGATTGACTTGTCTTGACCAAGAGATTACACTAGTGCATGACCGATGCAATCAATAGGACCTACTGGAGGACAAATTCTTCAAATCAACAAGGAAGAACTAGACCTCGGTGGTTCGTTATTTCTTAATCTTCGCCCCTTAAATAGGATCACGGTGGTTGGTAACTATTACTTTGACTTATCACGGGTAGAGAATCAACGAGATTCAATACTTTTTATCTTGGGCAATATTATTCGTCACATGTGATTGCTAAGATTTAATACGGAGAATCGTGGTGCAAGCAATCGCTTTTCGACGGTTGCCTCCTTGGGAGGTTCATAAGCTTTATCATACCAAATCTTGCAAGTGGAACTAGTTTCCGGTATGGATAATAATGTTGAACCGTTCCTTAACCAAGGACAAAAGAAATTAATTAATGGAAAGCTATTTCAGTGGCTTGAATTAATTAATGGGCTAGATAATCTTAAACACGGGAAATAATAACCGGGAGCCATATTGACTGTAATATGGGTTAAGATGGATAGTGCAATATTAATTATGTAGTGGGATTAATTAATATTTATGGGCTTGAATAATATTGTGGCTCAATATTGATAATTCAAGATCCATTGGAAGGTCCAATCTTAATTCTCCTAAAGGCCCCCTAAGTAGCCCAACATAAAGTCCAATAACTGAAAAGGTTTTTAAAAATAAAATAAATCTTGTTGCATATTTTTCCTATTATTTTTCGAAAATTATGAATAAAAAGGGGAGAAAGATTTTCTTTGAATTTTGTTATGAAATGAAGATATGTATTCTTGGAATACAAGATTATCTCATTAAATTCAAGAAATCTCCCACTTGGTCATTCATAGAGAAATTTCGAAAATTTTGGAATATAAAGGGCAAGAAAGATTTTCTTGATTTTCTTGAAAAGATATTATGAAAGATATGTATTTCTTGAAATACAAGAATATCTCATAAATTCAAGAAGATCCAAATCTTGGATTCTTGTTCCCTAATATTTCGAAATATTCCATAACAAATAAGAGAGTGGGATTTTGTGGAATATTTTAATTATGGAGAAAAGAATATATGAGATATATTCAAGATTTCTTGGAGATCAAGAAAAGATTTTTTTCCTCCCTATTCCACATGAAATTTCGTCCACCACCCTCTATAAATAGGGGATGAATGTTTCATTCCCAAAGAACACATTTAAAATTGGTTTTTCGAAAAATATCAGCGTCGATAAAATATCAAATATTTTGAAACGTCGACAGATTGTATTTTTTCGAAAAACGTCAATTGTGAGTAGTGGACAATTCCATGTGTTGGAAAAATTAGTAAATCCACAAAGGTGGTGCAACATAATTTATTTTCCTTTTTGTTAATTGTTCGCAAGCGTCCTACCACCGGATAGTCGAAAGCAAGGATTTAGGGAATACTTGGGAAGTTCTTTTGGTGTGTCTAATAAACAAAGCCATTGCCGTCCCCAAGAGGTAATGCGTTCACGTAAACTCGTAGAATTCGCATCGTGGGATTTACGTGAATTAATTATATGCATGATTTGTTGTTGGATTATTATTTGAATTAATATAGGATTAATTCATGCTAGTAATAATTATAAGAATTAAATTTGTATTTAAATATTCATCCCGAATAGATCTATGCAAATTATTCCCCAACAACTGGTATCAATTACTTACAGTTTGGCTCAATTTTAAATTGTAATTTAATTCGCTGTCATTAAATTTGAAATTGGATAGTAGAATTGCTAGATCTATTTTGCAGGTATCCAATTGTCTGGAATTTAATGTGTTTATTTATGCATGCATATAAATTGTGGTTTTTAATTCGATTTGGTCGGATTCGGTTTTGCCTCGTGAGAAAATCCACGAGTAGATTATGATTTGTTTGATTTGATCAATGTAATAGACTAGTCTAAATTCAGGTTTATTTATTTTTTGTAAATAAATTGTAAATCAATTCCGAAACGGAGGCGAGACGAAGAATTAAAGGATAAAATCCGTAATCGGGCGTGGGTGGCGTGCATCGCGCGCAAAAACGTGCCAAGGAGGCACGCGGCGTGACGCTTGCTTACCGCACGCACGGGCGGGGCGCAGGCCGAGGGCCGAGCGCTGAGATCATGCGCCATAAGACGGGCGGGGCGATAGCGCACGCTGCACCGCAGCGGGCGGATCAAGGATTTGAGACGAAAGCGACGCGACGCCATGGGATACGCGCTACGCTGAAGTTCCGCTGGGCGGGCGAGGGTCGGCAAGCGACGACGCTGCTCTCGCCGAAGCCTCGCCGAGGCCGACGCGGGCGGTGCGCGCCGAGGTCGCCAAGCGTACTGGCGATGCTACAGTTAAGGCGACGGGCGCGGCCGCCGCTTAAGGGGCCGCCGGATGGCGTGCATCCCGGCCGGGAAGCTACTTGGCGTGGCGTTTGAGACGGAGTTCTTTTTCGAGAAGATCGAGGGGAGAAATTCAAGACGGCGTTCTTCAAAAATCAAGCCAAGAAAAATCAAACCATGACAATTGGATAATTTGTGCCCAATATGTTTATTTTTCCGCTTTGCTTGATTTATTATTGTGTTATCTTATGCTTTATTTAATTTGTTTAAATGTGTTTGCATGAGAGTTGCCCAATGAAAAATCTCACCATAAAAAATTACTAAGTATGTTTAAATAATTAACTGACAATTTTATTCCGGATAATAAAATTGAATTAATTTTGACCTCCATGATTTATTTATTTGTGAATTCTTTTGGAGAAATTCCCCCCACGGGACGGTCAAAATTTAGCTTTCACATGAATGAATTCCAAATGGATGATTGTGGATTATTACTAGTGGCGACGATGACCCTCCCCACGAGGCTCGTTCAAAGCGAAATAATAATTCTGTATTTAATCATGGTTATTACTTAGGTATAAAATTGATATGCATATACTTCCCCGAAGTCCCTGTCAATATTGTTGGGATTATACTGGAAAATATGCATTTTACTTTGTATAATCAAAACTGAATTTCAGACTTATTTACTGAAATAAATTGTTTATCACTAATGCTTTAAATATCATCGAATGTTACATATATTTACTGCATAACTGTTCAATAAATCATACGTGTTACATTGTAGTTAATTTAGTGATACCAGATCACAGAAGATTAAATTAACAGTCCCTTGTAACTAAAAGTACGCCATTCACAACCTAGATGGAAATGAACAATCCATCGTGAAAGGTTGAAGTGTAAGGCTCGGATTGACTTGTCTTGACCAAGAGATTACACTAGTGCATGACTGATGCACTGAATAGGACCTACAGGAGGACAAATTCTTCATAACTGAACAAGGAAGAATTAGACCTCAGTGGTTCGTTATTTCTTAATCTTCGTTCCTTGAATAGGATCACGTGTGGTTGGTAACTATTGCTTTGACTTATCATGGGTAGAGAATCAACGAGATTCAATACTTTTTATCTTGGGCAATATTATTGGCCACATGCGATTGCTAAAATTTAATACGGAGAATCGTGTGCAAGTACGCTTGTTCGATTTGCCCCCTTGTGAGGTTCATAAGCTTTATCATACCAAATCTTGAAAGTGGAACTAGTTTCCGGTATGGATAATAATGTTGAACCGTTCCTTAACCAATGACAAAAGATATTAATTAACAGAAAGCTATGTCAGTGGCTTGAATTAATTAATGGGCTAGATAATCTTAAACACGGGAAATAATAACCGGGAGCCATATTGACTGTAATATGGGTTAAGATGGATAGTGCAATATTAATTATGTAGTGGGATTAATTAATATTTATGGGCTTGAATAATATTGTGGCTCAATATTGATAATTCAAGATCCATTGGAAGGTCCAATCTTAATTCTCCTAAAGGCCCCCTAAGTAGCCCAACATAAAGTCCAATAACTGAAAAGGTTTTTAAAAATAAAATAAATCTTGTTGCATATTTTCCTATTATTTTTCGAAAATTATGAATAAAAATGGGAGAAAGATTTTCTTTGAATTTTGTTATGGAATGAAGATATGTATTCTTGGAATACAAGATTATCTCATTAAATTCAAGAAATCTCCCACTTGGTCATTCATAGAGAAATTTCGAAAATTTTGGAATATAAAGGCAAGAAAGATTTTCTTGATTTTCTTGAAAAGATATTATGAAAGATATGTATTTCTTGAAATACAAGAATATCTCATAAATTCAAGAAGATCCAAATCTTGGATTCTTGTTCCCTAATATTTCAAATATTCCATAACAAATAAAGAGAGGGATTTTGTGGAATATTTTAATTATGGAGAAAAGAATATATGAGATA
Source organism: Stenogyne calaminthoides (assembly GCA_037126765.1). NCBI lineage: Eukaryota > Viridiplantae > Streptophyta > Magnoliopsida > Lamiales > Lamiaceae > Stenogyne > Stenogyne calaminthoides. Next base: position 5,796,033 of record JBBCBC010000040.1, read on the forward strand.
TATTCAAGATTTCTTGGAGATCAAGAAAAGATTTTTTTCCTCCCTATTCCACATGAAATTTCGTCCACCACCCTCTATAAATAGGGGATGAATGTTTCATTCCCAGCAACACACGAAAATTAGTTTTTTGAAAAAATATCAGCGTCGATAAAATATCAAATATTTTGAAACGCCGATTTATTGTTGTTTTTTTTGAAAAATGTCAATTGTGAGTAGTGGACAATTCCATGTGTTGGAAAAATTAGTAAATCCACAAAGGTGGTGCAACATAATTTATTTTCCTTTTTGTTAATTGTTCGCAAGCGTCCTACCACCGGATAGTCGAGCAAGGATTAAGGGAATACTTGTGAAGTTCTTTTGGTGTGTGTAATAAACAAAGTCATTGCCGTCCCAAGAGGTACGTTCACGTAAACTCGTAGAATTCCACATGCGTAGGATTTACGTGAATTAATTATATGCATGATTTGTTGTTGGATTATTATTTGAATTAATATAGGATTAATTCATGCTAGTAATAATTATAAGAATTAAATTTGTATTTAAATATTCATCCCGAATAGATCTGTGCAAATTATTCCCCAACAAATTTTATATTGGTCAAGTGGGAGCCAACTATTAATCTGGATATTAAAGGTTTATAACTGTTCTTGTTTATAACCTGCTTGAATGTGTTTAAATAATGACCCACCCCACGTGGCTTATTTAAACTGCTTTGAGATGTTGGTCGATGCATGTTCATATTTTTTTGAGATTTTAATATGAAACATGTGATCGAACCTTGTGATATATTTGTGCTTATGCATATTATTGTTTATTTCGAGTTCATCATGTCGCAACCTTTTAATCCATCGATCAATATACTTAAAAGACAATTTGTTTGATGGTGAAAATTATTTTGATTGATATACAAACTAAAACTCCGTCCTAGCCGCATCACCTTCCAAATGGGTACTTGATACACCAAAACCCTAAAAAACCAAACTAAGGACGGAATATGGGATGAGATGACATATGGTGAATGGGAGTCGCAAATGAATTGATGAAGGATACAATTAAAGCACATATGTCGATCGTTGAAACACCTTCATCAAGAATATGAGTCACCACCGCAGACATCTTACGTAATCTCGGCGATGTTCGCACATCGCACCCATATGGTAGTCCAAAGTGTGAAGCAAGAAATTGTTGAATTAAAAATGGAAAAAGGGACGACTGCAGCGCAGCACATTCTTAGGGTTATGGTGCTATTTGAGGAGCTTGAGATCCTCGGCGAAAAATGTGATTTCAAGACTAAGATTGATTTCATTCTCCAATCCTTACCAAAGAACTATAATCACCACTATCTTGAGTATCTATTGGAAGATCTAGATTTTACAGTGGATGATCTTGTAAATGCTCTCACTTTGGTTGAAAGGGAAAGGGAGCGCGAGGAAAAGAACTTGGGAAAACAGAAATCTTCTTTTCATCCTAGGTCAAGTGGTGATAAGGATGATGAAAAGAGAAGAAAGTTGAACCAAGCAGACTCAACATCAAATAAGAGCATGGAATCAAGCATGAGGAAAGTTTTTGAAAGCGGGAGAGTAGGACACTCGAGGTCAGCCTGTTCCAATCCCAAAAGGAAAGGAAAGAAAGGTAATTCTCACGCACTAGTTGTTGAAACTTGCTTAGCGACGTATGCCTCCCATTTATGGGTAGTGGATACGGGGTCCACTGATCATGTTTGTTTCACTTTACAAGGGTTCAAGCGGACCCGGCAACTTAGTGAGAGTGAGATCCTCATCACACTGGGCAATGCTACGAGAGTGGCAGCTGAAGCAGTGGGAGAAGTGCACCTGTCTTTTGAAGACAAAGTTTTAATTTTAAGAGATGTTCTTTACGTTCCGAACTTTAGAAAGAATTTGATTTCAGTTTCTAAACTTTACCTTGATGGATATTCGGTTACTTTTAATAAAGTTGTTACCATTTCTCTTTTTGATAAATTTATCTGTCATGGAACGTTGTCGAATAATCTCTATACAATTAACTGTGCACACCACTCACGAAATGCATCCTATAACACATCAACTATTTCCGAGAAAAAAAAACGTTCATCAGACGTGAACGAGACACTTCTATGGCATCTAAGATTGGGACATATAAATCCAAAGAGGATCCAAAGGTTGGTGAAAGACGGTTCACTGGAGTTTCTCCAAGTTGAACCAATTCCAACCTGCGAATCATGTTTGGAGGGTAAAATGACCAAGAGGGCATTTGGAGCCAAGGGGAATAGAGCCAAAGAAGTGTTAGAAATCGTTCACACAGATGTATGTGGTCCAATGTCAACCAAAGCAAGAGGAGGTTATGAGTATTTCGTCACTTTTATTGATGACTACTCAAGGTATGGTTATATTTTCCTTATGAAGCATAAATCTGAGACCTTTGAGAAATTCAAAGAATTTAAGGCTCAAGCAGAGAATCATAGGAAAACGATCAAGTCTCTATGATCCGATCGTGGAGGCGAATACCTCAAATGATGAGTTTTTGAACTACTTGTCGATAAAGGATTGCATCCCAAATGATCGCATCCTTAACCCCTCAACAAAATGGGGTTGCAGAGTGAAGAAACAGAACTCTTTTGAAATGGTTAGATCTATGATAAGTTATCTTGATCTTCCCAAGTCGCTTACGGGTCATGCCTTGAAAACAAAGCACCTACATTCTCGAACTTGGTGCCATCCAAATCGGTTCCCAAAACTCCCAAAGATTTGTGGATTGGGGCGCAAGCCCAGTTTTGAGACACATGAAGATTTGGGGTGTCCTACAGACGTGTTGGACAAGGAAGCCGGGAAAAATTGGATCCTCGATCGTAATTAAAGTTGTTTGTGGGATACCCCGGGAACAAAAGCGGTGTATGTTCTATGGTCCCGAAGATCAAAAGGTGGTAATAAGCACCCACTTTAGATTTTTTGGAAGAAGACTATATGAACGAAAAAAGACCCGTAGTGAGATTACCTTAAATGAGCTAAGGGGGCTAACCTCAATGCCAACTCAGACAAGATGACATACCAAACGACACACTTACACAACCTAAACCTCGTCAGAGTGGGAGGGTTGTGAGACAAAACCGAGAGATTCATGGGGATAGGAGAGTCCTCGACTTGATTCCCTGGACAAGATGAATCGCACCCATGGACATATGACGAGGCAATTCAAGACAAGGATGCGGTGTTCTTGGCAAACAAAGAATGAAAGCGAAATGAGTTATATGTATCATAACAGAGTGTGGGAGCTAATCGAACCACTTAATGGGGTCAAACCCATTGGTTGCAAGTGGGTGTACAAGAGAAAAAGAGGACCGGACGGAAGGTGGAAACCTTCAAGGCAAGGCTTGTGGTGAAAGGTTATACTTTAAATAAAGGGATCGACTATGAGGAAACTTTTTTCGCCCAGAGCCATGCTCAAGTCCATCTGAATTCTCTTATCGATTCTTTAAGATCTCGACTTTGAAATCGGCAAATGGATGTCAAGATGCTTTCCTTAACTAAGTCTTGATGAAGAGATCTATATGCAACAACCCCAAGGCTTCATTGAAAAAGGCCAAGAACACCTAGTTTGTAAGCTCATGAAGTCCATTTACGGACTCAAACAGCATCCATCGAGCTTGGAACCAATGTTTTGATCATGTTATAAAGTCTTATGGGTTTGATCAAAATGAGTTCAAAAGTTGTGTGTACAAAAAGCGTGTCGAATCTGCATTGGTATTCTTAGTACTATCGTAGATTTACATTCTCGATCATCGGGAACGATGTAAAGGTGTTATCGGGCGTAAAGGGCATGGCTTTCAAAACAAATTTTGATATGAAGGACTTAGGGAAGCCGCCCACATCCTTGGGATCAAGATCACCGAGATCGCAAGAAAAGGATGATAGGCTTGTCGCATAAGCTTCATACATAGACAACGTCTTGAAACGATTCAAAGATGCGAGATTCCAAGAAAGGCTTCGTACCTTTCAGACATGGAATCCATCTATCCAAGAAAATGTGCCCTAAGACACAAAAGGAGATAGATGACATGAAAGGCATTCCATATGCTTCGGCTGTCGGAAGCCTTATGTATGCAATGTTGTGTACAAGACCGGGATATCCGCTGCCCGTTGGCATGGTGGCAAGATATCAAAGTAACCCGGGAAAGAACATTGAACGGCGGTTAAAAACATTCTGAAGTATCTGAAAAGAACTCGAGATAGAATGTTAATTTATCAGTTAAATAGTCTAATCCCCATCGGCTACACGGACTCGAATTTCCAATCAGACATAGATTCCAGAAAATCTACCTCCGGTAGTGTGTTTTGCATGGGGGGAGGAGCCATGACATGGAGAAGCGTTAAGCAGAAATGCGTCGCAGATTCTACCATGGAAGCCGAATATGTAGCCGCTTGAGAGGCCACGAAAAGAAGCGGTTTGGCTCAAGAACTTCCTAGTGGACTTGGGTGTAGTTAAAATTTGCCTAGCAGCGAATCATCATTTATTGTGACAATGCCTCGAAAGATTCTTGCAAATTCAAGGAACCAAGAGCCCACAAGGCCAAAGAAACACATTGAAAGGAAATACCATCTTATACGAGATATCGTTAAGAGAGGAGATATAAATGTGGCAAAGATAGTGTCAGAAGACAACCTAGCAGATCCATTCACAAAGGGTCTGCCTCAGAATACATTCGAGAGACATGTGGAAGGAATGGGTGTCAAGACCGCCGCTAACTGCTTTGAGTATAAGTGGGAGAAATTATTAGGTTCGTGTAGGTGACATTAGATGTCACGACAGGAACTACACGAGACATCTTTAGAGTATACTTAAAAGCGCACTTTGAGTATAAGTGGAAGATTGTTGGGATTATACTGGAAAGTATGCTTTTACTTTGTATAATTAAAACTGAATTTCGGACTTAATTACTGAAATAAATTGTTTATCACTGATACTTTAAATATCATCGAATGTTACATATATTTACTGCATAACCGTTCAATAAATAGTACGTGTTACATTGTAGTTAATTTAGTGATATCGATCACGTAAGATTAAATTAATAAATCCTTTGTAACCAAAAGTACACCATTCACGACCTAGATGGAAATGAACAATCCATCGTGAAAGGTTGAAGTGTAAGGCTCAGATTGGCTTGTCTTGACCAAGAGATTACACTAGTGCATGACTGATGCACTGAATAAGACCTACAAGAGGATAAATTCTTCAGAACTGAACAAGGAAGAATTAGACCTCAGTGGTTCGTTATTTCTTAATCTTCGTCCCTTAAATAGGTTCACGTGTGGTTGGTAACTATTGCTTTGACTTATCACGGGTAGAGAATCAACGAGATTCAATACTTTTTATCTTGGGCAATATTATTGGTCACATGTGATTGCTAAGATTTAATACGGAGAATCGTGTGCAAGTACGCTTGTTCGATTTGCCCCCTTGGGAGGTTCATAAGCTTTATCATACCAAATCTTGCAAGTGGAACTAGTTTCCCGTATGGATAATAATGTTGAACCGTTCCTTAACCAAGGACTTTTAATTAATGGAAAGCTATTTCAGTGGCTTGAATTAATTAATGGGCTAGATAATCTTAAACACGGGAAATAATAACCGGGAGCCATATTGACTATAATATGGGTTAAGATGGATAGTGCAATATTAATTATGTAGTGGGATTAATTAATATTTATGGGCTTGAATAATATTGTGGCTCAATATTGATAATTCAAGATCCATTGGAAGGTCCAATCTTAATTCTCCTAGAGGCCCCTAAGTAGCCCAATACATATATAGTCCAATAACCTGGGGGTGTTTAAAAAATAAAATAAATCTTGTTGCATATTTTTTCCTATTTTTTTCGAAAAATTATGGATTAAAAGGGAAAAGATTTTCTTTGAATTTTGTTATGGAATGAAAATATGTATTCTTGGAATACAAGATTATCTCATTAAATTCAAGAAATCTCCCACTTGGTCATTCATAAAGTAATTTCGAAAATTTTGAGAAAAAAGGGGAAATAAAGATTTTCTTGAAAAGATAGTATGAAAGATATGTATTTCTTGAAATACAAGAATATCTCATAAATTCAAGAAGATCCAAATCTTGGATTCTTGCCCCTATTTTTCGAAAATATTCCATAACAAAGAGGAGTTGGGATTTTTGTGGAATATTTTAATTATGGAGAAAAGAATATATGAGATATATTCAAGATTTCTTGGAGATCAAGAAAAAAGATTTTCCCATATTATTTTATCCCAAAATTTTCGACCAACACCCTCTATAAATAGGGGATGAGTGTTTCATTTCCAAGTACAATTCCATGTGCTGGAAAAATTAGTAAATCCACAAAGGTGGTGCAACAAAGTTTATTTTCCTTTTGTTAATTGTTCATGAGCATCCTACCAATCGGATTGTCGAGCAAGGATTAAGGAATACTTGGGAAGGTTTTTTTGGTGTGTCTAATCAACAAGACCATTTGCCACTCCAAAGAGGTGCGCTCACGAAACTTCGTAGAAATTCCGCATGCGTAGGATTTACGTGAATTAATTATATGCATGATTTGTTGTTGAATTATTATTTGAATTAATATATGATTAATTCATGCTAGTAATAATTATTAGAATTAAATTTGTATTTAAATATTTATTCCGAATAGATCCGTGCAACTTATTCCCCAACAGATAATTCAAGATCCATTGGAAGGTCCAATCTCAATTCTCCTAAAGGCCCCTCAAGTAGCCCAAACATAAAGTCCAATAACTGAAAAAGGTGTTTAAAAATAAAATAAATTTTTGTTGCTATTTTTCCTAATTTTTCGAAAAATATGAATAAAAGGGGAGAAAGATTTTCTTTGAATTTTGTTATGGAATGAAGATATGTATTCTTGGAATACAAGATTATCTCATTAAATTCAAGAAATCTCCCACTTGGTTATTTATATGATGATTTTCAAAAAACATAGATAAAGAAGGAAAAGAAAGATTTTCTTGATTTTCTTGAAAAGATATTATGGAAGATATGTATTCTTGGAATACAAGTATATCTCATAAATTCAAGAAGATCCAAATCTTGGAATCTTTATCCTTAATTTTTTAAATTCCATGACAAAATAAGAGAGTGTGATTTTTATGGAATATTTAATTATGGAGAAAAGAATATATTGGATATATATTCAAGATTTCTTGGAGATCAAGAAAGAGATTTTCTTTCCCTTTTCCTAAGCAAAAAATCGGTCACTTCATCTTATAAATAGGGGATGATTTTTTCATTCCCAACTACAATTTCATGTGTAGAAAAAAATAGAAATCCACAAAGGTGGTGCAACGTAATTTTATTTTCCCTTTTGTTAATTGTTCGCGAGTTTCCTTCCACCGGATTGACGAGCAAGTGCTAGGGAATACTTGGGAAGGCTTTTTGGTATGTTCTTATCAACCGAGTCCATTGCCATTCCAAAGCAAATTCAGTTCACGTAAAACTCAGTAGTAATTCGCGTCGTAGGATTTATGTGAACTATTTATATGCATGATTTGTTGTTGAATTATTATTTGAATTAATATATGATTAATTCATGCTAGTAATAATTGTTAGAATTAAATTTGTATTTAAATATTCATCCCGAATAGATCCGGACAATTAATTCCCCAACATGGAGCACCAACAAATGAGTGTGGATTGAATGACATTGGTGCTGGTGCCCTGATCTTAACACCAGGTGCTCTTGCTGATGGTCCACCTCCAATGTAGTTGACTACATTGAATGACCCAGGTGGTCCAACAGGTGCAGTGGGAACCTCATCCTGAGATAATAAATAATACATTACTATAGAAGTTATAAAAAATGCACTACAATACAAAAATTAAGATAATAATAAACATACAGTGGTCTCCTTGGTAGCTCTTCTTTTCTTCGATTGCACAATATAAGATTTTCTTCCTGCCCTAGTTGTTGGCATACCACTTGCACTTGCTTGAATGCCACTACCACTGTCAACACCCTCAAATGCACTCTCATTTCCAGCCTATACCAAAAATTTAATAAATAAATAGCACTTGATCAAATTATTAAGACAAATACTAATTAAATAAAACTTACATGTATATTGTCTTCTTGTGTCATGGGGGGACCTCACTTGTATCCTGTGTCAACACATCAGGCACCACACTTTCAGCAGCTGCATTCATCTCATCCTCCATGAACTTGTCTGCAAGTTTCCTCCATTGGCAACCCTTCTTGTTATGTCAAATTGGCAATCAACTGTCTGAATTGAACCTTTCCTCCATAAACCGTAATACCTCTTATCTCCATTGTAGCCTAGTCTCTCACACAGTCCATCAAGGTAATTAAGTGTTGCCTTCTTAATGTGCACATAATCAAAAATTGCATAAGACCCACCAACATACTTGTACTGATTTCCATTTTCTTCAAGCAACATTTTTCCACCATGATGTATTATTAAGCTATAGAATCCAGTTTTCGGACCTGAAAACCCAACATAATTGAACTCATATAAGAACATTTGAAAAACAACCCATATGAAATAACAAGAACATCTAAAATATTGAGAAAATACATATTGAGAAAATCTAAAATCAACCCATATGAAACAACCCAAATACAGAGAAACCCAAATACTGAGAAACCCATATGAAACAACCCAAAATTTCGAAAAGAAAGAGGAACCCAGAATTTCGAAAAAACCCAAACGAAGAAATAAATCGCAAACTCAAATTATACGAAATCGCGAACCCAAATGAAACAAATCACGAACTCAGAATGTTATGATTCGCGAACCCAACTGATATGAAATGAAAAAAATAAAATCGCGAACAAAAAACTCAACAAAAACGTACCATATCTGGGGGCTACATTTTCGTTGCTCCGAAAACGCAGCATTGACGTTCGATTTCGATTGTGGAGATGGATGAATCGTGGGTGGGAGATGAAACGATTTTAGGGTTTTAGGTTTTTGATTTTGTGTTTTTTGATTAAGTGTGAGGTTTTTAGGTTGATTTGGGGGTAATTCACGTTTTTCAGGTCACGTGCCGCGCACGTGACCTCTTACCGTTAGTTTACAAACGGCGTTAGACGACTTGGGGTTAATCTTAAAATTGTCAACAATTTTTGGGACCATTTTTGCCCAAAAAAAAACTTTGGGACCATATTTACAAAGGCTGTAGAATTTCGAAACATGTGCGTGTTTGGTGGGACCAAAATGCAATAATCTCAAACTAGGGTTCAATTTGCAGAAGTTGACAATGATTTTGCCGATGTATTGCTTAGCTTCTTGACACTACCACTGGCACGAATTGTGCAAATTCTGGGAAAGCATTATGGGGACGACACACCTGTTATTGGAAGTTTGAACACTCTCTACAATGGCGTAGCAAATCTTGATTGTTCCCATTTCAAGTCATATAATGATAAGCTAATGCTTCTCAATCCTGAAAGTGCTTTCGCATCCCCATTCCGTAATATGAATCTCAGCTTCTTCGGTTCAGAGCCCACGTATTATGAGTTGGGTAAAGCATATACTGGCAACTTTATTGATTATAATGTTTCTTTCATTATCTCTGAAGACTTGTGGATTGCGCCTAATGTGAAGCGATCGGTCGTAGAATCTCTCGCCACTTTCGGCATTGCTATGGCCGATTTGGAAGGAGCTGAGAGAAGAAATGTCACTTTTGGTGTCAATGAGGTGTTCTTGATCATTAATCTCTTTATAATAAATATTTTGTCTTGTCTTGACTACTTTTTAATTAACAGTATTAGTTGTTTCATTTAAAGGTTATTAGTTGTGTTAGTATAAAGTATTAGTTGAAAAATCGGTATACAAAACCAACTCATTCTTTGGTTTATTTTGTATGATCAGTTTGTGGAATTTCTGAAGGGGTCGTTGGTCTCCCGTCATCCACTGACCGATATCATACTTGGTGCGAGATGGATGAACTCAGCAGCAGTAAAATTTGAACCTTTAATTTCATTATATCATATTGAGAAAGGAATACTTTCCAACTCCCTTACAACAAGTTTGGTAGAAATGTTTGAGAAACCCACCAAGAAGTTTTTGTTAGATTTTGTAGATTTCCTCTTAAGTCTGCTCTTAATTCCCTTGGGAAAAGTTGAGATGCTTTTAGGAGCAAATACTGGTCTTAACAATATTGACAATCTGTATACGAGCGTCGGTTATCTTTTCGACGAAAAGCTTCTGAATGGTGCTGATACAAGAGAGTGGCTTCTTGGTTTTCTTACTCTCACTGAAGCAAAGTCGTGGCTTACGTCGTACTACTTGTGTGGTCCAATTTTTGTTGATCCAAGACCAAGAATGTATATGATAACTGATGATTTAACTGTCACGCCCCTGTCCGTGTCATCCACTCTGTCTCTTCTCAATCATATGAAAATCGAGATTGGTATTGAAGAGGTAATGCACGACGAGATAAGTTTTTTTAAGAGTCTCGTGCAACTTTTTGTGTTTTTGTTATAAGTAGACTGAATTTGTTGATGCAGTGTTTAAGCATTCTGAAAGCATCTCTTACGTGCAATGACTGATGGCCTCATCAATCTCATAATACAGAAACAGCGACCAAGTTGTGGATGCAACTCATTATTAGTTGTGGAATGAGATTGAGTTAATTAATTAATTTACTGTGTTTAAGGATTATTGATTGGGCAATTAAATTTTATATCGAACCTATGAATTTTCTGATATGTGAACTTTGAATAATAGCAATATTGCACCTAATGCAATGAATATATACTACTATAATTTTATATTTCTCATTATATATGCTCCAATGTTAAATAATTACATAAGCATGGTGGCAGAGGAGTTTTGTGTCTATCCTGCAATATTAATAGATCCTTTAAAAGTAAATGTGTTTCATTTTTGGTTTTTTATGAATGTGCTATGATTATTGAATTATAGATCATATAATTCATTTCAAAAAGGGATAAGCACTTGTATGAATATTGAGATAAAAAGTTTTTTGGTCCCATAACTTTCCTGTAATCTGTTTTTTATCCCAAAAAAATTAACTATTCAATTTTGGTCTCATAACTATTGCGTTTGTCCAATTTTGGTCCCATTTTCGCCGGAAAAACAAAAATGACGTCGTTTTCATTCAAAATTTGGGGATCTCCGATCGCGTGCGTGTCCAAATTGTCATTTGTCCAATTTTGGTCCCATAACTATTGCGCTTGTCCAATTTTGTTCTCATAACTATTGCGTTTGTCCAATTTTGGTCCCATAAAATAAACAAACATGGGACCAAAATTGGACAAATGCAATAGTTATGGGACCAAAATTGGACAAATAACAAACATAGATTTACTTGTTTTCCACTAAGTTTTAACAGTAGTAATGTCATGAATCATGATCTTCTTGTCTGATCCTTGTTGCTGTTTAACTGCTTTTGCTTTTTTGGGATGCTTTTTTTTCCTTAACTTATGAATTCTTTAATTCAGTTTCAATTTGGTCTATAATTTTTTAAAAGAAACGGTGTAATGTGCAATAGATATTGGAATTTGAGAAGATTCAAGTCTACCTCCCCTGTAGACACTTGACAATTATTTTGTATTCATTATGATGAAAGTTCAGTAGATATTCTTTATATTGTTATGGTCCTTTTTTCTGCTATCCCGTGCTAAAACTGAACTTGCTATATTCAGCTTTCTGCAATTCAAGTGGTGTCTGATATTCTTAGAGCATCTCCTGCAGAATATTTATGAAGGATACATATTTTCTAAATTTAGTCAAAATTTTAAATATAAAAAATTATTGTTTTATTATTTATATTAAAATTAGTGTAAAAGTATATTATAATTATAAATAATTATAGCATAATAATAATAATAAAAAAATCAGCTAATAAAGAATCTTTATGGAATATTCTATTTTAGTGCAAAAAGTAGTGCAAACTGTTAAAAATATAACTCCACGATAGAGCCAATTGCTGGAGATGGTCTAATAATGAAAATACAAAAACTTGTGTGAACCCGAGTTCACCATGAACTCTGTTTTTTTTAATATCACTGTTATATACAAAAATTATCACTGTTATGAATAAAAATTATCACTGTTTAAAAAATATTTTATATTTTTACAAGAATAGTTTTTGTGCTTCAATGATAATTTTTGCACATAATAGTGATATTAAACATTGGTACGTGTGGGAAATAGAAATTTATTTAGTAAACCCAATTGTATTTAAGAGCTCATTGAATACACCCAACTATTTAAGAATTCATTCATTTAATAATGAACCCAATTATATTGGACGGAGATCGAACGGGAACCAGTAAGATGCAAAAATAAATAGGAAGTCCAAAAGTTGAGATCCGAATGAATGAATGAATGTTCTAACAATAATATTTTCAATAATCAATTTGAAATATTCAATTTCTGAAAGGTAAAAATAAATTTACTTTGGGGAATGAAAAGCCTACCTCGTATGTGGTATTCCGGTCCTGGAATTTGGAGGGACAGACAACAGACCTCAGTTTGACCATCTGTAACTAGCTTTATAAATATGAAGGTTGCTTCAAATCTTGTTATCATATTATTGTTATTATTATCATACAGTTCGAAAATCCTTCACTGTTATTTTCGACCAAAGTATGTCTGATGCTAAAGATGTTTTCTTCAATTTGAAAGTTGTGATAAACAAACAGAAAACCAAACTTCTGTTTGCAGAAGTTGACAATGATTTTGTGAATCTTTTGTTCAGCTTCTTGATACTACCAGTGGGATTTATTGTGCAAGTTTTGGATGCGCATTACGGAGATAAGTCGCCTCATGTTATTGGAAGCTTAAACACTTTGTACAATGGCCTAGCAAACCTAGGCACTGGCTGTTTCCAGTCACGTGTTAGTAAGCCAGGGATATTCAATACAGAATTAAGAGCTTACGCATTTCCTTATCTTAATGCTGTCGAATTCTCTTATTGCTCAATGTATTCTTTAGGGAAAAATTATTTTGTGATATATAAGGTTTTTAACAAAGAAAAAGCTTCATTCATTATCTGTGATGCTTGCGTATCGTGCCTAATGTCAAAGGATCTATCGTACAAACTCTCAACAATGTTGGTGTTGATATGGCAGATATGGATGGGTCGGAGACAAAAGAAATGTTACTTTTGGGCTCAATGAGGTGTTCTTGATTGATAATTCTCCTTTGATAGAAATCTCTTTGGCTCCATTTGGATGAATGGATTTAGAAATCCATAGATTTTACACATAAATCATGCTCTCTAATGAATTTACAAATACCTAGACATGAAAGTTTAGGAAAGAGAGTGAAGGGGAAGAGGGGGAAGGGATGAGGGGATTTCACAAATGACTAGGTTTTGATGAGGATTTGAAATCCCTTAATTTTAAACTAACTTCTTAAATCTAAGTATTTATAATTTCATTGGAGAGTGATGATTTGTGTGTAAAATTCATGGATTTTCAAATCCACTATCGAAATGGAGCCTTTATAAATTTCATTTTTTAGTTATTGTTATTCATATGGAGTATTTTTTTTTCTTGTGTTTTCATTAGGTTATGGATTTTCTGAAGGGATCGTTGATTTCGCGTAAACCACTGACAGATATCATACTTGGAACACCTATAAAATCTGAACTTCAGAGATGTAAATCAGTAATACCATTGCATCAAATTAAGAAAGAAGCAACTGCCAATCCCAAGAAGATGATTTTGAAAGCAATGTTTTGTAAATCCACCAAGAAGTTTTTGGTTGCTCAGGCTGGGGAAGATTTTGTATCTTTTATTTTGAAACTGCTCGAAATTCCATTGGGAATGGTTGATTTGCATTTGGGAGACAACACTTGTTTTAACAATTTAGGCAATATGTATAAGAGCATAGCTGATCTTGTCACGAAAGGTATCTCCAGCGTGGATATACAAAAGGCCATCTAGTGAAGCCTGAAACATTTTTGTCGTCTCATCTCAGCGACATTATTGCTAAAGTTGTTAATGTTGATAGATCAAGAATGTATATGGTAACAGATGATTTAACTGTGGCACACCTGTATGTTTCCTCTGTTTTTACTCTTGTCGATCAGATGAAAATCTCTTCATCTGATGTTGAACAAGTGGAGCTCCATACTGGGTTGAAAGAGGTGCAGTATCTCTTGATTTTATTTTTGTTACCCTTTTAAATGTTCACACATATATTGATTGTCAATTCGTTGATGCAGGCTCGTAATGTTCTGAAAGCGTCTCTTACATCCAGTTGTGCCTTTACTGATGGCCTCATTAGTCATCTCAAAGATCCCCTCTTGAAGAAGCTGCAAAAGCCTAAGCAACAACAGTGATGATATGACTTATGAGTGTGAGACCTGCTGGTCTTTCACTAATGTTGCTGCTTAACTTAGCAACTCGGTTCTTCAAAAAAAAATAAAACTTAGCAACTGGGCTTGCCTTTCTCTTCTTTCTAATATTCCTATTGTTGGTTTATACCTGTGTCCTGTTTATCACTTGTTTCTGGCCTTAAAAGTTAAAATTGGCACACCTATTATGATTATTCTCATTCAGTTAAATTTGAAATTGATGAATAATACCTTTCAAAAAAGAAAAAGAAATTAAGGGATAATATATTCTTTTAACTTTTTTTAGATTTTTTAATTATTTACAATGTGGAAAGAGAATAGATGTACAAAACTTCTACGATTTCAAGAATTATTGATTGTTCACTGGGTCATTTGACGATATCCAATTGAACCTGTGAATTGTTAGAAATTTAAATGAGCATCAAGAAATCATGAAATGCACCATATACAATATGTTTTATAATTTATAAATATAGAATAATATGTTTTAAAATTATGTAAACGTAGAATAATCGAGCCCGAATAAGTTCAAATCTCACAATAGTCTATCCCTACCCCAGCCCCGCCTTCGGTGAGAAATCATAAAAATCATGATCAATCTAAATACCAAAAAAAAATCTATTATTATTTATTAATATTTATATTAAGGGTATTTTCTTTTAATTTATCTGATGTTGTAAAAAAAAAAAAAAATTCTTTCTCGACCCGGACCCAAATCTGGCCCGAGTGCTTCATAGTTCACTCGGCCCAAATGATTCATGGTTCACCCGGTCCGAATGATTCATATATGATTTAGGGTTCATTGTTTAGGGATTAAGATTTATAGTGCATTGTTCATTTAAATTAAAATTGAATCCAATTGCACCTTGTGCAGATGCAATTGGTTCACAGGAGGATAACTCTTTCTAAATTTGAAAACAAATTTTGGCGAGAAAAATGAGTGATTTCTAATTTTTGGCCTGCTATTACAAATATAGATAAATTAGAGAAGAACATTCCACTACAAAGTCACTCAAAATATTACAATCAACTACAAAGTGCAGAAAATTTATGTACTTTAGTTCAAATTTGAATTATAGTACGACGTACTTTAGTTCAAATTTCTGCACTTTGTACCTGGTTGTAATGATATCCTAAATCTTGTATCTAACTGTAATTTTCTCATTTCTTTTTTGGGAATTTTCGTCTCATATGTTTACCTAAATTCTCCCGCCTTATTTCCTCTCATGCCTCCGGCCCAACTCCACAAAACCTCTGATCTCCACTTTACTTTCACCCTAATCGCCGCCGTGAAACAGCACCAACCCCGCTGCGATACTCAAATCTCCCGGCGTTAGCCCTAAATTTGACCTTCGAAACACGATTTGTTGTGGATTGCTTTCAATGTCAGTCTATCCCTAAAATCAATGCTTCTAAATTTGTATTCTCTTCTCAGGTATGCGTCTTTTAATTGTTTATACATTATTATCATTCTATTGCTCCGTCAAAAAAAAAAAATCATTCTATTGCTGGTGTTTATGGCGGCGCCGCGGTGGTGCTCTACTGCTCTGGCTTTTATCTTTATTTGATGAAATGCTGTTGTGGTTCTTGCTGAAAAGCCTGTGTGAACAAATATTATTATGGGAAACCAATTTCTAATCATTGACTCTTTGAAAAAGTGTTGCAAAATCTGCTAAATCGAATTTATTTTATGAATTGCTGTTTAACGCGTTGGCGCTCCTTTTACCTGACATCAACTTCCAATCGGGTTGATTGAAGTCGAATTATTTTGGTGATTGTTCTTCATGATACTGAGTGAAAAGTGTGTATTCTCACAATTTTAGTTTGAAACTTACCTGTGTAGTGATTTGAATTATTTCAACAGACGGTTGATCAATCAATTGAGGGATATTTCTTCATCATTTGTACTCCAACCGAAAAATGTCTGAGGCGGAAGTCGTTACGTTCAATTTGAAAGCTTTGATAAACAAAGAGAAAACTAGGGTTCTGTTTGCAGAAGTTGACAATGATTTCGCAGATCTGTTGTTGAGCTTCTCGATACTACCGTTGGGATGTATTATTGATGTTATGGAGAAGCATTATGGAGATAAGACACCCTGTGTTATGGGAAGCTTGAGCACTTTATACCATAGCCTATCAGATCAAGAGAGGTCCCTCTTCCAGTTACATGCTCTTAAGCCATCGATTCTCAACCCAGAATGTGCTTATGCATTTCCATTTCTTAATCAGAAGCTCGATTTCAACCGTAATGATAATCAGAGCTTACTTTTAAGTTTAGATAAAGCATATTTTGTGGTTCATAGGATGTTTACTGAAAAAAATGCTTCATTCATTATCGGTGATGACTTGAGGATTGTGCCTAATGGGAATGGATCTATTGTACAAACACTTAAGGGTGTTGGCGTTGATATATCAGATGTAGATGGTGCCGAGACAAGAAATGTGACCTTTGGTCTCAATGAGGTAATCTTGATCATAATTATATTTTTTGATAAATAAAAAAACTCACACTTGATAATATGTTGGTCTTTTTGTGCTTGCCGTAGACTATGGACTTTGTGAAGGGGTTTTGGATTTCCCATCAACCTCTGACTGATATGATACTTGGTGGTACAACAGTAAAGTCCAAAACAGGAATTTCGTTACATCAGATTGAGAAGGGAGCAACTTTCAACTCCATCAAGATATATGATTTGAAAGTAATGCTTCAAATATCAACGAAGAAGTTATTGTTTGCTCAGGCAGATAAAGATTTTGTATCTTTTCTCTTTACCATGCTTGCATTTCCCCTTGGATTAGTTGATTGGCATTTGGGAGGAAACACTTGTCTTAACAAAGTAAACAATCTGTATCGGGGCATAGCTAGACTTGTTGACCCCAAGTTTCTCAATGTTACAGATACAAAAGACCGTCTAATGAAGCTTGAAACATACTCTTACACTTCGCTCATATATCATGTTACTAATCTTTTTAATGACGAGGGATCAAGAATGTATTTGGTAAAGGATGATTTAACTGTCAGGCCCTTGTGTGTGTTTTCTTTCTACTCTTTCTCTTCTCAGTCAGATGAAAATCTCTGCATCTGATGTTAAAGAAGTGGAGCTCCGTATTGGGTCGAAAGAGGTAAGATTTTGTGTGTGTGTGCGAGTGTTATGCTTTCATTTAATCCGCACTATTAGAACCTACCGATAACTATATACATGCACCCATATGTACCACATTTTTGTGACTAATCGTATCTTAAATTGAGTGTATATAGTAATTTTATTGGTGTAAATATTCATGATCTTTTGGACTAATGAGATTCTATTTCTTGATCCAGGCTCGTAACGTCATGAAAGCATCTCTTACATCTACAACTGCCTTAAGAAATGGCCTCAATAATCTCTTGTTAAAGACACGACGAAAGCTGAAGCAAGAACATTGATTGTGATCGCTGAGGTTCAATATTAATGCTGCTGCTTGTATTAGAATTAGGACTTGCCTTCGGGTTCTTATATGCTTAGCTTGTTGGTTTTTTAGCTCTATATCCTGTTTATTACTTATTTATGATCGTAAAATTAGAATTTCATGTACCAGTTTATCAACTTTGATATAATCATTACGAGTTAATATCAATTTACACGTGAATTCGATATAAATATATTTTTTTCTAGTTTATCAATTTCAGTCCTTGGACGTCCATTTTAAGTCCTAATAATTTAATTTTGGTTAAGGGTGTGAATGATTGAAATTTGAATTCTCCATTGCCTTTTTGTATTATATGTTATGTTTGAAAATGTTTTCTCAAAGTAAAGAGAGAACAAAGGTGTTTGAAGATTAAACTGTGAAACCTTATGAGCACTGTAATGTTCCCACCATGATGAGAATAGCTTCTTCTGATGTACTAAAGCTGCACTTGGCTTGAAGAGGTGGCTAATAATGCTCATATTCTGATAATTTCCTAGGCATATTATATGATCCTCTGTTTTGTGTTTTGGAGAATCTACGTGTTGGTGCAGGGTTTAGACATACTGAAATCATCACTTGCATCGTGAAGCTTCAATTTTGAGACAGTTGAAAAATACTATCTCGTTGTTAGATTCTATACATCTGTTTTTTTAAGTCAGGCTCCACTTTCCCCTCTTTTTGGATGCTAAATATTCTCAGAATTAATATGGAGTGTGAATTAAACTCACGTTGATCTTCATGGTATGGCCAAATTTGATCTTCATGGTATGGCCAAGTTGAATATTTTCACTGTAAAGAGTCAAGCTTGTATCATATATGCTTCAATGTTAAATACTTACATAAGCATGGTGGCAGAGGAGTTTTTGTGCCTATCCTGGAATATTAATAGATCATTTAGAAAATGTGTTTCATTTTTGTTTTATATGAATATACTATGATTTTTGAATTAAAAATCATATAATTCATTCCAAAAAGGGAAAAGCTCTTTTATGAATATTATATTTAAATACATGAAAGGCCGGTTTTTTGAGACTCGTTACTACCTTACCTCCATTTTTTGACATT
This sequence comes from Stenogyne calaminthoides, assembly GCA_037126765.1. Classification (NCBI taxonomy): domain Eukaryota; kingdom Viridiplantae; phylum Streptophyta; class Magnoliopsida; order Lamiales; family Lamiaceae; genus Stenogyne; species Stenogyne calaminthoides. Next base: position 5,814,894 of record JBBCBC010000040.1, read on the forward strand.
TGGCTCAATTTTCTAACTCCTACTTTCCTCTCGTCAGCTTGTGTCCATATTGCCGGCCTAAAATTTGCTAAATATAATTTGAGAAAATTTAAGTCTAGTTCCCCTGTCATGCTGGTGATTTTTTTATGTACATTATGATTAATGACAGCAGAAGAACATTGATATCTACTATATATTTATATGTTCCTGACATTAGTTCAACAATACAACCAACAGAATGTCTGATTCTGAGAAAGTTGAGTTATCTTTGAAAGTTTTCATTAATAAGGAGAAAACAAAGTGCTGTTTGCAGAAGCCGGCAATGATTTCTCAGATGTGCTGTTAAGCTTTCTGACTTTGCCATTGGAAAAAATTGTCAAAGTTCTGGAGAAACAGTATGGAGATAAGGCTCCGTCCGTTGGAAGCTTAACCGCATTGTACAATGGCTTAAAAGGCCCCGACGTTATCAATTTATGGTCAAAGCGTGGTAAGGAGGTTCTGGATAACGCAGTAAGCGTGTTTGAAAATAGTGATCCGAAAATCAGCGTTGGTTATACTGAGCAATCTACATATGAATTTGGGGAACCGTACAACGGAGTTTTTACACCAAATTCAGCTTCTTTCATCATCTGTGATGATCTGCGGATGCTGCCTAATGTGTCGGGATCCATTCTGCAAACTCTTAACAAACTCGACGTTGATGTTAAGGATATGCAATTGGCTGAGACGAGGAATGTGACTTTCGGAGAGAAAGAGGTGTGATTCTTGCTTCTGTTTGAAAATTAATAGTTTATATCTTTTAAGTCCTGAATTGATAGTTTTCTATCTTTCTGAATTGCTACCAAAAATCGTTTAGGCCCTAAATTGATAGTTTTACTATCTTTCGGGTCCTGAATTGATAAAACTCCTCTAAAAGATCTCATTTTGATCTATTATATCCGTTTTATGTTTAGATTGTAGATTTGCTCAGGGGATCGTTGATTTCTGCTACTCCTCTGTCCAACTTTATATTCAATCAGGGACGGATGGAGTTTGCAACAGTAAAATCCGAACCAGGAATTTCGTTGCATCAAAGTGAGAAAGAAGCAACTTCAAACTCCAAAAAGATGATTTTGAAAATCATGTTTCAAAAATCCACAAACAAATTCTTGTTTGCTGAAGCAGAGGAAGATTTTGTAGAGTTTCTTTTTTAGCCTGCTCGTAATTCCATTAGGAATGGTGGAGTGGCTTTTGGGATGCAACACTGGTCTTAACAATATAGACAATCTGTATAGGAGCATAGCTGATCATGTTATTGATAATAAGTATCTCAAGGGTGTACATGCGAAAAACAGTCTAATGAAGCCTAAGGTAAACAGTGTTTATTCTAAAAGTTGTTCTCTTCTTCTCGGTGAAGGAAGTTTTTCGCGTGCTCCCCACACCTTGGAGAAACGGGGTTGGGGTTTTGTTGCCGGGTCAAGAATGTATATGATAACCGATGATTTAAGTGTGACTCCTTTGTGTGTGTCCTCAACTCTTTCTTCTCGATCAGATGAAGATCTCTTTATCTGATGTCGAAGAAGTGGAGCTCAACATTGGATTCGAAGAGGTAGTTTTTTTTCTTGTGATTTTGTACTATTATGTGTTGATATGTTGATATAATGACCCAATTTGTGGATGCAGGCTTTAAACATTATGAAGGCATCTCTTACGTCGACTTGTGCATTGACGGATGGCCTCATCAATCCTAAATTAAAGAAACAACCAAAGCAAGAAGAAGATTGAGTTTGAACTCATTAGGTTCATTAATGTTGTTGTTTACATTAGTATTCATGTTTGTTGTATGATCATTTTTTTAAAGCATTGAAGTTGGCTCAGTCGTAATCTGCTTGTTTTCCACCATGTTTTAACAGTAGTAATACAATGGTCTTTTTGTCTACTATTTGTTACTTGTACATGTAGTTGAATTTCAATGCTAAACTTTTACTCCATTTGCTGCAGTTTAAATGCTTTTGCTTTTTCCGATGTGTTTTTCCCAACTTATGTATACATATATTCGACTTGAATTTGTTTACTAATTTTAGATGAAAAGATGACATGATCTGGGCAAGATGAATATGAATTAATTATGTTACTATTTACGAAAGCAATACTCCTCCGTCCGAAACATTTTGCACCAACTTTTGGGCACAAAGATTAAAAAAAAGATATAATGAGTGGAGTGTTGGAATGTTGGAGAGTAATTTTATACATAAAGTAAATAAAGTAGTTTAGTTGAGTGTATGCGTGGGTCCCAAAGCAATGACATTTTTGTTGGGTAATAGGTTGCACAGATCTATTCGGGTGAATATTTAAATACAAATTTAATTCTTTAATTATTACTAACATGAATTAATCCTATATTAATTCAAATAATAATCCAATAACATATCATGCATATAATAATTCACGTAAAACCTACGATCTGAATTCTCTACGAGTTTATTGAACGTACCTCTTGGGATGGCAACGGTATGGCTGATTAGACTAACCAAAAGGACTTCCCAAGTATTCCCTTAATCCTTGCTCGACAATCCGGTGGAAAGATACTCGCGAACAATTAACAAAAGGAAAAATAAATATGTTGCACCACCTTTGTGGATTTACTAATTTTTCCAGCACATGAAATTGTACTTGGGAATGCAAGAATCATCCCATATTTATAGATCACAAGGTGAACGAAAATTTGTGATTAAAATAATGTGGAAAAATCTTTTTCTTGATCTCCAAGAAATCTTGAATATATCTCTTATATTCTTTTTCCCATAATTATAATATTCCACAAAAATCCCACCTTATCTATATGCTATGGAATTCGAAAATATTGGGGTCCAAGATTCCAAGATTTGGATCTTCTTGAATTTATGAGATATTCTTGTATTTCAAGAAATACATATCTTTCATAATATATTTTCTGGAAAATCAAGAAATTTTTTCTTGCCCACTATATTTCATATTTTTCGAAAATATCACTATGAATAATCAAGTGAGAGTTTTATTGAATTTAATGAGATAATCTTGTATTCCAAGAATACATATCTTCATTCCATAACAAAATTCAAAGAAAATATTTCTCCCAACTTTATCCATAATTTTCGAAATATTAGGAAAAATTAAGCAACAATATTTATTTTATTTTAATCACCTTTTTAGGTTATTGGACTATATATTGTTGGGCTACTTAGGGGCCTTTAGGAGAATTAAGATTGGACCTTCTAATGGACCTTGAATATCTAATATTGAGCCACAATATAATTCAAGCCCATAAATATTAATTAATCCCACTACATAATTAATATTGCACTATCCATCTTAACCCATATTACAGTCAATATGGCTCCCGGTCATTATTTCCCGTGTTTAAGATTATCTAGCCCATTAATTAATTCAAGCCACCAAATAGCTTTCCAATAATTAATATCTTTTATCCTTGGTCAAGGAACGGTTCAAAGATTATTATCCACACCTAAACTAATTCCACTTGCAAGATTTGGTATGATAAAAACTTATGAACCTCCCAAGGGGGCCGTCGAACAAAGCGTGCTTGCACACGATTCTTCGTATTAAATCTTAGCAATCACATGTGACCAATAATATTGCCCAAGATAAAAAGTATTGAATATCATTGATTAAGCTACCCATGATAAGTCAAAGCAATAGTTACCAATCCCACGTGATCCTATTTAAGGGATTTAAGATTAAGAAATAACGAACCACCGAGGTCTAATTCTTCCTTGTTCGATTCAAGAATTTATCCTCCTGTAGGTCCTATTCAATTGCATCAGTCATGCACTAGTGTAATCTCTTGGTCAAGACAAGCCAATCTGAGCCTTACACTTCAACCTTTCACGATGGGTTGTTCATTTCCATCTAGGTCGTGAATAACGTACTTTTTTTAGTTACAAGGGATTTGTTAATTTAATCTTCGTGATCCGGTATCACTAAATTAACTACAATGTAACACGTCGACTTATTGAGCAGATTATCTGAGAAATATATGTAACATTCAATAATATTTAAAGCATCAGTGATAAACAATTTATTTCAGTAAATAAGTTTGAAAATTCAGTTTCGATTATACAAAGTAAAAAGCATACTCTTCAGTATAATCCCAACAATCTCCCACTTATACTCAAAGTCTTCTTTTAAGTATACTACAACATGTCTCTCGTAGTCCGTGACATCTAATGTCACCTACACGAACCTAATAATTTTCCCACTTATACTCAAAGCAGATTGGCAACGGTCTTGACACCTATTCCTTTCACATGTCTCTCGAATGTATTCAGAGGCAGACCCTCTGTGAATGAATCTGCTAGGTTGTCCTTAGACGCTATCTTTGCCACATCTATATCTCCTCTCTTAACGATTTCTCATATAAGATGTCTTTCCTTTAGTGTGCTCGTTTGACTCGTGGACTCTTGGTTCCCTTGAATTTGCAACTGCCCTTAGCAAATATTGCTAGACAAATTCGGAACTCCATCCAAGTCCACTAAGAAGGTCTAGAGCCAAATCGGTTCTTTCACCGCTTTACAAGCAGCTACTTACCCGACTTCCATGGTTGAGTCAGTGATGCATTTCTGCATCACACTCGTCCATTTGATGGCTACACTTCCCAAATGGAAACACACTAACTGAGGCAGATAGTTTCTGAAATCTAAGTCTGATTGGAAATCCGAGTCCGTAGAAATGATGGGGATTGAAGTATCTGACTGATAAATCAACATTCTATCCCGAGTTCTTTCCAGATACTTCAGAATGTTTTTAACTGTCGTCCAATGCTCTTTTCCTGGGTTACTTTGATATCTTGCTACCATGCCTACGGTAAAACAGATATTCGGTCTCGTACATAAAGATCGCATACATAAGGTTTCCGGCAGTAGAAGCCAAGGAATGCCTTTCATGTCATCTATCTCCTTTTGCGTCTAAGGGGACATTTTCTTGGATAGATGGATTCCATGCCTGAAAGGTACGAATCCTTTCTTGGAATCTTGCATGCTGAAGCGTTTCAAGACAGTGTCTATGTATGAAACTTGCGATAACCCGATCATCCTTTTCCTGCGATCTCGAGTTATCTTGATCCCAAGGATGTGTCCGGCTTTCCCTAAGTCTTTCATATCAAACTTTTTTGAAAGTCATGCCCTTACGTCTGATAACACCTTCACATCGTTCCCGATGATCACAATGTCATCTACGTATAGTACTAAGAATACCAATGCAGTTCCGACACGCCTTTTATACACACAACTTTCAAACTCGTTTTTGATCAAACCCATAAGACATTATTATATGATCAAAACATTGGTTCCAAGCTCTGGATGCCTGTTTGAGTCCGTAAATGGACTTCTTGAGCTTACAAACTAGGTGTTCTTGGCCTGTTTCAATGAAGCCTTGGGGTTGTTGCATATAGATCTCTTCATCAAGACTTCAAGTTAAGGAAAAGCCGCCTTGACATCCATTTCCCATTTCAAAAGTCAAAATCTTGCGCAAAGAATCGATAAGAGAATACAGATGGACTTAAGCATGGCTACGGGCGAAAAGTTTCCTCATAATCGATCCCTTCTTTCTGAGTATAACCTTTCACCACTAGTCTTGCTTTAAATGTTTCAACCTTCCCGTCCGGTCCTCTTTTCCTCTTATATACCCACTTGCATCCAATGGGTTTGACCCCATTAAGTGGTTTCGACTAGCTCCCACACTTCTATTATGAAACATAGAACCCATTTCAAATTTCATTCTTTGTTTTGCCAATAATCTGCATCCTTATCTTGGAGTGCCTCGTCATATATGTCCATGGGTTACGATTAAATGCTGTGCAGGGAATCAAGTCCGAGGACTCTCCTATTCCCATGAATCTCTCGTGTCGTCTAACAACCCTCCCACTCTGACGAGGCTCGGTTGTGAAAGTGTATCGTTTGGTATATCATCTAAATACGATTGGCCGAGAGGTTTGCCCTCTAAGCTCATTTAAGGTAATCTCACTTCGGTTTCTTTGGTTCATATAGTCTTCTTCCAAAAATCTAAAGTGGGTGTTGATGACCACCTTTTGATCTTGGTCTATAGAATATACACCCTTTTTGTTCCTCGGGGTATCCTACAAACAACCTTAATTACGATCGAGGATCCAATTTATCGGCTTCCTTGTCCAACACGTGGGCGGACACCCCCAAATTCTCATGTGTTTCATACTACTAGGCTTGCGCCCGGGTCCACAATTCTTTGGGAGTTTTGGGAACCGATTTGGATAGCACCAAGTTCGAGAATGTAAGCCGTTGTTTCCAAGGCATGACCCTAGAACGACTTGGGAAGATCCGCATAACTCATCATTGATCTAACCATTTCCAAACGAGTTACGTTTCTTCGCTCTGCAACCCCGTTTTTGTTGAAGGGTTAAGTGCGATGGTTGGATACAATCCTTCATCGGATAAGTAGTTCAAAAACTCATCATTTGAGGTATTCGCCTCCACGATCGATCGTAGAGACTTGATACGTTTTTCCCTATGATTCTCTGTTTGAGCCTTAAATTCTTTGAATTTCTCAAAGGTCTCAGATTTATGCTTCATAAGGAAAATGTAACCATACCTTGAGTAATCATCAAAAAATACACATAACCTCCTCTTGCTTTGTTTGACATTGAACCACATACATCTTTGTGAAATCGATCTCTAACAACAACTTTTTGCCCTATTCCTTGGCTCCAATTGCCCTCTTGGTCATTTTACCCTCCAAACATGATTCATGAGTTTGGAATTTGTTCAACTTGAGACGCTCCAAATGAACCATCTTTCACCAACCTTTGGATCCTCTTTTTGATTTATATGACCTAATCTTAGATGCCAAAGAAGTGTTTTGCTCAAGCTTTTTTTTGTCGAAATAGTTGATGTGTTATAGGATGCATTTAAGTGAGTGGTGTGCACGATTAATTGTATAGAGATTTTCCATCAATGTTCCGTATAACAGATACACTCATCATTTCAAAAATGATGTCATTCTTATTAGAAGAAACTTAGTGTCCTTTAATCGAATTTTAGAAACCGAAAGTGAATTCATTCTAAAAACCGGGAACATAAAGATAATCTAAAAAAAAACTTTATCTTCAAAAAGATAGGTGCACTTCTCCCCTTTGCTTTAACTACTACTCATGTAGTATTGCAATGTCTGCTACTTTGCGTAGTATTGCAATAATCGTTACTATCGTAGCATTGCAATATCGCGCCACTTACGTAGCATTGCAATGACTTAAATCGTGCGTCGCCGCCGATGTGATGAGGATCTCACTTCAACTAAGTTCTTGGGATCATTTTGAACCCGTGAAGCCAACATGATTAGTGGATCTCGTATCAACCACCCACGAAAAAGAGAAGTATCGCCGCTAAACAAGTTTCAACAACTAGTGCATGAGAATTACCTTTCTTTTCCGTCCTTTTGGGGTTGGAACAGCAAAACCTCCATCGCCCTCTCTCACCGCAGACTTAAGCACTTCCTCTTTGGATTTTCCTTGACACAACAAGCATTCCTCATCTTACCATTGCCCTTGCAACAGCTTGAGTTTTATTGTTTATGGCCTTTGGTCCTCTTCTTTATCTTGCCTACCCTTGCATAGAAGATAAAGACGGACCACTTGCCAAAGCTTGAGTTTGGTGCCTTATCATCATTTCTGCAAGACCAATAGCTTGCAACAAATTAGCTAGCGAGGCCAAATGCTCAAAAACTTTTTGGGCAGAGAGTTAAGTACCAAATTCATCTGAGTCTCCAGATCATAATCTGACTCGTAATCTCAAGTTTGTTGGATGGGCCATCTATTTTGAGGACGTAATCCCTTACGGGTTTGCCTCCACCATTTTCAAATGACGGCATCTCTCGCAAAGGTGATCCGACGAGTCCCGCATGTTTTGACTTCGTCGGTTGGCTCATCCGATTTTGGTGTGTCAAGAATCCACTTGTCTTTTTATGCGATTAGGACAATTTATAATTTTTTTTCAAGTTTCCAATCAATATAGTTTCCATACATATTGTATTGACTTTAAGTATAATAACAGTGGATTAAAAAAGGTAACGACATGCTGAACTGAAATAAATAATAACATGCATAAGCACAAAAATATCACAAGGTTCGATCACATGCTTCATATTAAAATCTCAAAAAAAATATGAACATGCATCAGCCAACATCTCAAAACAGTTTAAATAAGCCACGTTGGGTGGGTCATTATTTAAACACATTCAAGCAGTGTTACAAACAAGAACGATTTACAAACCTTTAATATCCAGATTAATAGTTGGCTCCCACTGACCAATATAAAATTAGACAGGACTTGAAAGTATATGCATATCAATTTTATACCTAAGTAATAACCATGATTAAATACAGGATTATTATTTCGCTTTGAACGAGCCTCGTTGGGAGGGTCATAAATAAATACTAGTAATAAACCACAATCAACCGTTTGGAATTCATTCATGTGAAAGCTATCTTTTGACCGTCCGTTGGAATTTCTCCAAAAGAATTCACAAATAAATAAATCATGGAGGTCAAAATTAATTCAATTTTATTATCCTAATAAAATTGTCAATTAATTATTTAAACATACTTAGTAATTTTGAAGGTGAGATTTTTCCATTTGGCAACTCTCATGCATACACATTTAAACAAATTAAATAAAGCACAAGATAAGACAAATAAATCAAGCAAAAACAGAAAAATAAACATATTGGGCACAAATTATCCAATTGTCATGGTTTGATTTTTTTGGCTTGATCTTGAAGAAACACGCCTCGAATTTCTCCCACTTGATCGTCTCGAAAAGAACTCCGCTCGAACGCCACGCCAAAGTAGCTCTGGATGCACGCCAAGATCCGACCGCCCCCGCCGAATGAGCAAACCGCGGCGTCTTGCACAACAAAGGACGCCTGAAAGTGCTCGCCCGCCCGAAATGGGAGTGTCGCCGCCCGAGCGCCCAGAGTCCGCCTGCCAGGTCACAGACGCCATGCGCCAGCGCGCTTAGGCGCGGCATCGCCCGCCGCGTCGCCTGCGTCGCTTTGGCGTCGTCATGAAAGCGCATAAGCGGTTCACTTTTGCTTATACATAGCCAGCGTCACTTTACTTGGATCTTGGCCGTTTGCGCCGTCCCGATCTCATGATCGGCCCTCGGCCTCGCCCTCGCCCCGTCGCGTGCAAGAGCGTCCGCATCAGCGTGCCTCACTTGGCACGCGTTTAGCGCGCGACGCACGCCGCCACGCCCGATTACGGATTTCGCCCTTTAATTCTTTCGTCTCGCCTCCTCGTTTTTCGATCCGATTACAATTTATTTACAAAAAATAAATAAACTTAGATCTAGACTAGTCTATTACATTGATCAAATCAAACAAATTCTAATCTACTGTGGATTTTCTCACGAGGCAAAATGAATCCGAAACGAATCGAATTAAAAAACCACAGTTTATATGCATGCATAAACACATTAAATTCCATGACAATTGGATACCTGCAAAATAGATCTAGCAATTCTACTATCCAATTTCAAATTTAATGCCAACGAATTAAATTACAATTTAAAAAATTCAGAGCCCGAAACCGTGGCTCTGATACCAGTTGTTGGGTAATAGGTTGCACAGATCTATTCGGGGTGAATATTTAAATACAAATTTAATTCTTTAAATATTACTAACATGAATTAATCCTATATTAATTCAAATAATAATCCAACAACATATCATGCATATAATAATTCACGTAAAACCTAAGCATGCGGAATTCTACGAGTTTACGTGAACGTGCCTCTTGGGATGGCAACGGTATGGCTGATTAGACTAACCAAAAGGACTTCCCAAGTTTTCCCTTAATCCTTGCTCGACAATCCGGTGGAAAGATACTCGCGAACAATTAACAAAAGGAAAAATAAATATGTTGCACCACCTTTGTGGATTTACTAATTTTTCCAGCACATGGAATTGTACTTGGGAATGAAAGAATCATCCTCTATTTATAGATCACAAGGTGAACGAAAATTTGTGATTAAAATAATGTGGAAAAATCTTTTTCTTGATCTCCAAGAAATCTTGAATATATCTCTTATATTCTTTTTCCCATAATTATAATATTCCACAAAAATCTCACCTTATCTATATGCTATGGAATTCAAAAATATTGGGGTCCAAGATTCCAAGATTCGGATCTTCTTGAATTTATACGATATTCTTGTATTTCAAGAAATACATATCTTTCATAATATCTTTTCAGGAAAATCAATAAAATCTTTCTTGCCCACTATATTTCATATTTTTCGAAAATATCACTATGAATAACCAAGTGGGAGATTTCTTGAATTTAATGAGATAATCTTGTATTCCAAGAATACATATCTTCATTCCATAACAAAATTCAAAGAAAATCTTTCTCCCAACTTTATCCATAATTTTCGAAATATTAGGAAAAATTAAGCAACAATATTTATTTTATTTTAATCACCTTTTCAGTTATTGGACTATATGTTGGGCTACTTAGGGGGCCTTTAGGAGAATTAAGATTGAACCTTCTAATGGACCTTGAATATCTAATATTGAGCCACAATATAATTCAAGCCCATAAATATTAATTAATCCCACTACATAATTAATATTGCACTATCCATCTTAACCCATATTACATTCAATATGGCTCCCGGTCATTATTTCCCGTGTTTAAGATTATCTAGTCCATTAATTAATTCAAGCCAAATTTGAAATAGCTTTCCAATAATTAATATCTTTTATCCTTGGTCAAGGAACGGTTCAAAGATTATTATCCACACCTAAAACTAATTCCACTTGCAAGATTTGGTATGATAAAGCTTATGAACCTCCCAAGAGGGGCAAATCGAACAAGCGTGCTTGCACCATTCTTCGTATTAAATCTTAGCAATCACATGTGACCAATAATATTGCCCAAGATAAAAAGTATTGAATCTCATTGATTATTTACCCATGATAAGTCAAAGCAATAGTTACCAATCCCACGTGATCCTATTTAAGGGACGAAGATTAAGAAATAACGAACCACCGATGTCTAATTCTTCCTTGTTCGATTTACGAAGAATTTATCCTCCCAGAGGTCCTATTCATTGCATCACCATGCACTAGTGTAATCTCTTGGTCAAGACAAGCCTATCTGAGCCTTACACTTCAACCTTTCACGATGGGTTGTTCATTTCCATCTAGGTCGTGAATAACGTACTTTTAGTTACAAGGGACTGTTAATTTAATCTTCTGTGATCTGGTATCACTAAATTAACTACAATGTAACACGTACGACTTATTGAACAGTTATGCAGTAAATATATGTAACATTCAATAATATTTAAAGCATCAATGATAAACAATTTATTTCAGTAAATAAGTTTGAAATTCAGTTTCGATTATACAAAGTAAAAAGCATACTCTCCAGTATAATCCCAACAATCTCCCACTTATACTCAAAGTCTTCTTTTAAGTATACTACAACATGTCTCTCGTAGTCCGTGACATCTAATGTCACCTACACGAACCTAATAATTTTCCCACTTATACTCAAAGCAGATTGGCAATGGTCTTGACACCTATTCCTTTCACATGTCTCTCGAATGTATTCAGAGGCAGACCCTCTGTGAATGAATCTGGTAGGTTGTCCTTAGACGCTATCTTTGCCAAATCTATATCTCCTCTCTTAACGATTTCTCGTATAAGATGTCTTTCGTTTAGTGTGCTCGTTTGACTCGTGGACTCTTGGTTCCCTTGAATTTGCAACTGCCCTTAGCAAATATTGCTAGACAAATTCGGAACTCCATCCAAGTCCACTAAGAAGGTCTAGAGCCAAATCGATTCTTTCACCGCTTCACAAGCAGCTACTTACCCGACTTCCATGGTTGAGTCAGTGATGCATTTCTGCATCACACTCGTCCATTTGATGGCTACACTTCCCAAATGGAAACACACTAACTGAGGCAGATAGTTTATGAAATCTAAGTCTGATTGGAAATCCGAGTCCGTGTAGCCGATGGGGATTGAAGTATCTGACTGATAAATCAACATTCTATCCCGAGTTCTTTCCAGATACTTCAGAATGTTTTTAACTGTCGTCCAATGCTCTTTTCCTGGGTTACTTTGATATCTTGCTACCATGCCTACGACAAAACAAACATTCGGTCTCGTACACAGCACTGCATACATAAGGTTTCCGACAGCCGAAGCACAAGGAATGCCTTTCATGTCATCTATCTCCTTTTGCGTCTAAGGGGACATTTTCTTGGATAGATGGATTCCATGCCTGAAAGGTACGAATCCTTTCTTGGAATCTTGCATGCTGAAGCGTTTCAATATAGTGTCTATGTATGAAACTTGCGATAACCCGATCATCCTTTTCCTGCGATCTCGAGTTATCTTGATCCCAAGGATGTGTCCGGCTTTCCCTAAGTCTTTCATATCAAACTTTTTTGAAAGTCATGCCCTTACGTCTGATAACACCTTCACATCGTTCCCGATGTTCACAATGTCATCTACGTATAGTACTAAGAATACCAATGCAGTTCCGACACGCCTTTTATACACACAACTTTCAAACTCGTTTTGATCAAACCCATAAGACATTATTACATGATCAAAACATTGGTTCCAAGCTCTGGATGCCTGTTTGAGTCCGTAAATGGACTTCTTGAGCTTACAAACTAGGTGTTCTTGGCCTGTTTCAATGAAGCCTTGGGGTTGTTGCATATAGATCTCTTCATCAAGACTTCCGTTAAGGAAAGCTGTCTTGACATCCATTTCCCAGATTTCAAAGTCAAAATGCGCAGCAATCGATAAGAGAATACAGATGGACTTAAGCATGGCTACTCAGGCTAAAAAGTTTCCTCATAATCGATCCCTTCTTTTACGAGTATAACCTTTCGCCACTAGTCTTTGCTTTAAAGGTTTCAACCTTCCCGTCCTGGTCCTCTTTTTCCTCTTATATACCCACTTGCATCTAATGGGTTTGACCCCATTAAGTGGTTCGACTAGCTCCCACACTCTATTATGAAACATAGAACCCATTTCAGCTTTCATTGTTGTTTGCCAAGAATCTGCATCCTTATCTTGGAGTGCCTCGTCATATGTCCATGGGTTACGATTAAATTTGTCCGGGAATCAAGTCCGAGGACTCTCCTATTCCCATGAATCTCTCGGGTCGTCTAACAACCCTCCCACTTCTGACGAGGCTCCTTGTGAAAGTGTATCGTTTGGTATATCATCTAAATGCAGTTGGCAATTTGAGGTTTGCCCTCTAAGCTCATTTAAGGTAATCTCACTTCCGGGTTTTCTTTGGTTCATATAGTCTTCTTCCAAAAATCTAAAATGGGTCTTGATGACCACCTTTTGATCTTGGGTCTATAGAATATACACCCTTTTGTTCCTCGGGGTATCCTACAAAATTGACCTTAATTTCGATCGAGGATCCAATTTATCGGCTTCCTTTGTCCAACACGTAGGCGGACACCCCCAAATTCTCATGTGTTTCATACTAGGCTTGCGCCGTCCACAATTCTTTGGGAGTTTTGGGAACCGATTTGGATAGCACCAAGTTCGAAATGTAAGCTTGCTTTTTCAAGGCATGACCTAGAACGACTTGGAAGATCCGCATAACTCATCATTGATCTAACCATTTCCAAAAGAGTTACGTTTCTTAAGCTCTGCAACCCCGCTTTTGTTGAGGGGTTCCGGGTGCGATGGTAGATACAATCCTTCATCGGATAAGTAGTTCAAAAACTCATCGCTTGAGGTATTCGCCTCCACGATCGATCGTAGAGACTTGATACGTTTTTTCCCTATGATTCTCTATTTGAGCCTTAAATTCTTTGAATTTCTCAAAGGTCTCAGATTTATGCTTCATAAGGAAAATGTAACCGCACCTTTGAGTAATCATCAAAAAATACTCATAACCTACTCTTGCTTTGGTTGACATTGAACCACATACATCTTTGTGAATCGATCTCTAACACTTCTTTTGGCCCTATTCCCTTGGCTCCAATTGCCCTCTTGGTCATTTTTTACCCTCCAAACATGATTCGCAGTTGGAATTTGTTCAACTTGGAGACGCTCCAAATGAACCATCTTTCACCAACCTTTGGATCCTCTTTGGATTTATATGACCTAATCTTAGATGCCAAAGAAGTGTTTCGTTCACGCTTTCTTTTGTCGGAAATAGTTGATGTGTTATAGGATGCATTTCGTGAGTGGTGTGCACAGTTAATTGTATAGAGATTTTCCATCAATGTTCCGTAACAGATACACTCATCATTTAAAAATTGATGTCATTCTTATTAGAAGAAACTTAGTGTCCTTTAATCGAATTTTAGAAACTGAAAGTGAATTCATTCTAAAACTGGGAACATAAAGATAATCTAAAAAAAAAAACTTTATCTTCAAAAGATAGGTGCACTTCTCCCACTGCTTTAACTACTACTCATGTAGTATTGCAATGTCTGCTACTTGCGTAGTATTGCAATAATCGTTACTATCGTAGCATTGCAATATCTGCCACTTACGTAGCATTGCAATGACTTCTACATTCGTAACGTCGCCTAGTGTGATGAGGATCTCACTTCAACTAAGTTGCCGGATCATTTTAAACCCATGAAGCCAACATGATTAGTGGATCTCGTATCAACCACCCACGAATGAGAAGTATACGCCGCTAAACAAGTTTCAACAACTAGTGCATGAAAATTACCTTTCTTTCCGTCCCTTTTGGGGTTGGAACAGGCAAAACCTCCATTGTCCTCTCTCACCGCAGCTTAAGCACTTCCTCTTTGGATTTTCCTTGACACAACAAGCATTCCTCATCTTACCATTGCCCTTGGCAACAGTTGAGTTTTATTGCTTATGCCCTTTGGTCCTCTTCTTTATCTTGCCTACCCTTGGCCTAGAAGATGAAGACGGACCACTTGCCGTCAAAGCTTGAGTTTGGTGCTTTATCATCATTTCGCCAAGACCAAAAAGCTTGCAACAAATTAGCTAGCGAGGCGAATGCTCAAAAACTTTTTTGGGCGGAGAGTGAAGTACCAAATTCATCTCGAGTCTCCGGATCATAATCTGCTCGAATCTCAAGTTTGTTCGATGGGCCATCTATTTTGAGGACGTAATCCTCTTACGGGTTTGCCCTCCACCATTTTCAAATGATTTACATCTCTCGAAGGTGATCTGACGAGTCCCGCATGTTTTGACTCGTCAGTTGGCTCATCTGATTTTGGTGTGTCAAGAATCCACTTGTGCTTTTGTGCAGTTAGGACAATTTATAATTTTTTTCGTTTCCAATCAATATAGTTTCCATACATATTGTATTGACTTTAAGTATAATAACAAAGGGATTAAAAAAAGGTAACGACATCTTTGCCGAAATAAATAATAACACATGCATAAGCACAAAAATATCACAAGGTTCGATCACATGCTTCATATTAAAATCTCAAAAAAAATATGAACATGCATCACCAACATCTCAAAAACAGTTTAAATAAGCCACGTTGGGTGGGTCATTATTTAAACACATTCAAGGTGTTACAAACAAGAACGATTCTAAACCTTTAATATCCAGATTAATAGTTGGCTCCCACTTGACCAATATAAAATTAGACAGGGGACTTCGGGGGAAGTATATGCATATCAATTTTATACCTAAGTAATAACCATGATTAAATACTGAGTTTATTATTTATTTTGAACGAGCCTCGTTGGGAGGGTCATCGCCGCCACTAGTAATAAAAACCACAATCAACCGTTTGGAATTCATTCATGTGAAAGCTATCTTTTGACCGTCTCCGGGGAATTTCTCCAAAAGAATTCACAAATAAATAAATCATGGAGGTCAAAAATTAATTCAATTTTATTATCCTAATAAAATTGTCAATTAATTATTTAAACATACTTAGTAATTTTGAAGGTGAGATTTTCCATTTGGCAACTCTCATGCATACACATTTAAACAAATTAAATAAAGCACAAGATAGCACAAATAAATCAAGCAAAAAAAAGAAAAATAAACATATTGGGCACAAATTATCCAATTGTCATGGTTTGATTTTTTTGGCTTGATCTTGAAGAAACACGCCTCGAATTTCTCCCACTTGATCGTCTCGAAAAGAACTCCGGCTCTCGAACGCCACGCCAAGTAGCAATCATGACGGATCTGCACGCCCGTCCGGTCGCCCTTGCCGAAACAATCAGCAACGCTGGCTTCACGCGCACAAAGCGCATCGCCCACCGAAAGTGCCGATGTCGCCAAAATTGGAAGGGAGTGTCGCCAGCGCCGCGAAGTCGCCCGTGTCGCAGAGGCCAGCGCCGCCTACAGGCGCCGCCAGGCATCACCCGCGTCCAAGACGCCGGCCGCGCCAAGCGCGCTTGGGTCAAGGCCCTCTTTGCCGTTCCTCGTTCTTCATATCTCAATTTATTTCGCGCTCGGCCCTCGGCCTCGCCAGACGTAGTGCTGCTGGCAGCGTCGCGTCGGCGTGCCTCCTCGTTTCGCCACGCGACGCACGCCGCTCCACGCCCGATTCTGGATTTCGCCCTTTAATTCTTTCGTCTCGCCCTCGTTTTCGATCCGATTACAATTTATTTACTAAAAATAAATAAACTTAGATTTAGACTAGTCTATTACATTGATCAAATCAAACAAATTCTAATCTACTCGTGGATTTTCTCACGAGGCAAAACGAATCCGAATCGAATCAATTAAAAACCACACGGTTTATATGCATGCATAAACACCTTAAATTCCATGACAATTGGATACCTGCAAAATAGATATAGCAATTCTACTATCCAATTTCAAATTTAATGCCAACGAATTAAATTACAATTTAAAAAATTCAGAGCCAGAAACCGTGGCTCTGATACGAGTTGTTGGGTAATAGGTTGCATAGATCTATTCGGGGTGAATATTTAAATACAAATTTAATTCTTTAATTATTACTAACATGAATTAATCCTATATTAATTCAAATAATAATCCAACAACATATCATGCATATAATAATTCACGTAAAACCTACGGCGATGCGAATTCTACGAGTTTACGTGAACGTACCTCTTGGGATGGCAACGGTATGACTGATTAGACTAACCAAAAGGACTTCCCAAGTATTCCTTTAATCCTTGCTCGACAATCCGTTGGAAAGATACTTTCGAAACAATTAACAAAAGGAAAAATAAATATGTTGCACCACCTTTGTGGATTTACTAAATTTTTCAAAGACATGGAATTATCTTGGGAATGAAAGAATCATCCCCTATTTATAGATCACAAGGTGAACGAAAATTTGTGATTAAAATAATGTGGAAAAATCTTTTCTTGATCTCCAAGAAATCTTGAATATATCTCTTATATTCTTTTTCCCATAATTATAATATTCCACAAAAATCCCACCTTATCTATATGCTATGGAATTCGAAAATATTGGGGTCCAAGATTTGGATCTTCTTGAATTTATGAGATATTCTTGTATTTCAAGAATTACATATCTTTCATAATATCTTTTCAGGAAAATCAAGAAAATCTTTCTTGCCCACTATATTTCATATTTTTCGAAAATATCACTATGAATAACCAAGTGGGAGATTTCTTGAATTTAATGAGATAATCTTGTATTCCAAGAATACATATCTTCATTCCATAACAAAATTCAAAGAAAATCTTTCTCCCAACTTTATCCATAATTTTCGAAATATTAGGAAAAATTAAGCAACAATATTTATTTTATTTTAATCACCTTTTCAGTTATTGGACTATATGTTGGGCTACTTAGGGGGCCTTTAGGAGAATTAAGATTGGACCTTCTAATGGACCTTGAATATCTAATATTGAGCCACAATATAATTCAAGCCCATAAATATTAATTAATCCCACTTACATAATTAATATTGCACTATCCATCTTAACCCATATTACACTAATATGGCTCCCCGGTCATTATTTCCGTGTTTAAGATTATCTAGCCCATTAATTAATTCAAGCCACCAAAATAGCTTTCCAATAATTAATATCTTTTATCCTTGGTCAAGGAACGGTTCAAAGATTATTATCCACACCTAAACTAATTCCACTTGCAAGATTTGGTATGATAAAACTTATGAACCTCCCAAGGGGCAAATCAACAAGCGTGCTTACGCACACGATTCTTCAGATTAAATCTTAGCAATCACATGTGACCAATAATATTGCCCAAGATAAAAAGTATTGAATCTCATTGATTCGCTACCCATGATAAGTCAAAGCAATAGTTACCAATCCCACGTGATCCTATTTAAGGGACGAAGATTAAGAAATAACGAACCACTGAGGTCTAATTCTTCCTTGTTCGCTTCAAGAATTTATCCTCCTCAGAGGTCCTATTCAAAGGTGCATCACCATGCACTAGTGTAATCTCTTGGTCAAGACAAGCCAATCTGAGCCTTACACTTCAACCTTTCACGATGGGTTGTTCATTTCCATCTAGGTCGTGAATAACGTACTTTTAAGTTACAAGGGCACTGTTAATTTAATCTTCGTGATCTGTATCACTAAATTAACTACAATGTAACACGTACGACTTATTGAACAGTTATCAAAAGAAATATATGTAACATTCAATAATATTTAAAGCATCAGTGATAAACAATTTATTTCAGTAAATAAGTCTGAAAATTCAGTTTCGATTATACAAAGTAAAAAGCATACTCTCTAGTATAATCCCAACAATTTTGTGTAAATAAGTGAATATTGTGAGGATGTAGTTTAGTAAAGAGTTTCATTTTTTGGGTGTACAAAGTCTTTTGGGACAGACCAAAAAAGAAAGTGTGCTAAGTCTTCTGGGATGGAGGGAGTACATGTATTCAACTCATAATGTTCAATCTAATCCCACTCTGCAAGTGCAAGAGTAATAATATGTGGACCAAGTTCATGCCATGAACCCTAATTCAATATGACCCGTCGAGAGATGGGTTGATCCGAATTTTTGCCCTAAGTCCATTTGTGCGGCAGCGCCATCGCTCTTCCTTCATGCCCTCACATCATGTCGCTCTTTCTCAACAATCTCACTTCACGTGGTTCTTCCTCAACGATCTCACGTCGCTTCTCGCTCTCCTTCAACACTTTAGTTCACGTCACTCTCAAAACACTCTTATTCTCAAAGTGAAAAGTGAAGATTCACACTCAAAACTCTAAAAAATTAAGATTGACGCTCAAAAATATCACAACATGCGAAGAAAACTATGAAAGATGTTTAACTTAACAGTAATAGTTTTTTTTTGGCTAAACAATGATAGTTTTCAACTTAGCATTGTATTTTTTTTTTACTAAGCAGTGATAGTTTTTTGGCTTAGCAGTGATAATTTTTTGGCTTAACAATGATAGTTTTTTTTTTTTAACAATGATAGTTTTGTGTGTCTACTGTGATTTTTTTTAACTTAACAATGATAGTTATTTGGTTTAACAGAGATAGTTTTTTTTGCTTAATTGAAGGGGGAGCATGAAGATTTATTGCGGCGGCAATCGCGGCGAAACGGTTTTCGATTTTCCGGGAAGTGGAGAAGAAGCAACTGAACAATTTTTCTTCAAGTAAGAAGAGAGAAGAGAGCGAAGTTGGAATTAGAAAATGAACTAATTATATATGACTTGTTCTGTAATGTATGGATCAAGATTGAACCGAGTTCACACCATGAACTAGATTTATAGAAATTTTTGTCATTATTAATTGACCCAAATATGATTTATGTTCCATCAATGCGTTCTAAAAGTTATAAGTCAAAGAAATGTTTGAGAGTCGCTGTTGTCTTTCTCTGAAAACACACATAAATTGTTCTTCTCGTCTGTTTCGTTCATCAACTAGTATTAGTGGGTTTCAGATCGCGCTAGCGCGATTTGGAATCATTGAAAAATAGACTCATTTAATTTTTGTAGATTTTAGTTTAGAGCAATATTGCTCTGTTGTCATCCGTTGCCTTTTTAGATTGTGTGATCCATGATTTCTCTCCTTAGTTGAGTCCCTATGATTTCCCTCTCGAGTTGAGAACTTATGATTTTCTCTCCTAGTTGAGACCCTTTTATTTTCTATCTTGACTTGAGAGTTATGGTTTTGCTCTTCTTCGAGTTGTGTTGTGAAGTTAATATTTGGCGTCAAGTTTTTAACAATGTAGGCATCATAAATCAAATCAGGAAAATAAACGTTGACTGCATAAAAAGTGGTGGATCAACGAGTGGGGCAGTCAGTGAAGTTATGATGAAAATGGCTTTTAAAATAATATTAAGATATCATAGTGATTGTGTAATTTTTCTTGTTCGTAAAAAAATACTCCCTCCGTCCACCAAATTTATACTCATTTACTATTTGCACCTAGCTCCTCATCTATCATACCCATCCTTAAAAGTCACTTTATCATTTCAATTACTAATGCAAAACTCTTTTATTGAACTACGTGCAAAAGTGATTATTTTTTTTATTAGACTTATTAGGACGTTTAGATCATTCTCAAGTTCATAATATTGAGTCGAACCTGCAACTGATGTGGATAACCTTATTGATAATTATTGTGTTTGCATTTAAATTTTAATAATCTTGTGTTTTTTTTTTTTTTTAAAAGGGTTATAAGAATAAAATAAAGTCACCAATAATTCTAGATTAATTAAATGTCTAATTAATAAACGCCTTTTTTTATGCGCTTAAAAAAAAGAAGTCTTTTTTATATGTCTAAAAAAGTCTTTTTTGACGGTTATAGTCAACAAAGTGTAAACATTGGAAATTTGGAATGAGAAAATTCCACAAAGCTGATAACTTGGACAGCAGCCATGACTCGTGACCTTTTTTTTTTTTTTTGACACTTCGTGTGATCGTGCTAACGACGTTTATTTTATCATCAAGTATTATAGAAAACTATCATCGTTATTATGTTGGGAAAATTTTCACTGTTTAAAAATATATAATATTTTTTAAACAGTAATTGTTTTTATGCATAATATTGATAGTTTTTATACATAACAATAAAAGTTATTGTATGTAACAGTGATACTTAAATAACTGAGTTCATAGAATAATCTATTCAAATTTTTGTTTTTGTTTTTTTTTTTTTTTTTTTTTGGGAGGGAGTCAACTCATGATTCGTGATTATGTGCCTCAAGTTCGTTGTTTAATATTTATAATTATTTTTAAAACAATATATATCATATATATGAAACGGAGAAAGGGTAAATAAAGTAATAACAATAAAATTAATTAATTTAAAGAAAATTACGAGATATACAAATTTATTTCCCTAAAAGAAAAATGCAGATCAAAACGATAATTGGCTTTTGCGCAGCACTCCCACTTATGTAAAATAGTCACATTTTAATAAGAAACAAATTTAAAATTAAATAAAGATAGTTATGTTTCTCCTTTATATTTAGAGTCGAACATATTTGTGTCCATTTACACGGCATTTTTTAGGGTCCTCAGACTCACAAACCTAATGAAGCTCGCATACTTCCTTTCAAAAAAAAAAAAAAAATGAAGGTCGCATATTTTTACTATTTTCCTCCTACCTAATATGCTAATTTATTCAAAGTTGACTTTACTTGGGACCCTGGTGGGTCTTTCCACAAATACTAGATTATATTGATTGCCTTCAGTTCAGACCAGACCACTATACTCTCTCCCTCAAACACCCAAAAACTCAGCAAAAAGAGAGAGAGAAAATTATAAATCTTAAAGAAAATATTACTAAAAGCCTTCTTCTTGTCCTAGTATGCATGAAATATGATTTTGAATTAGTGGGAGGAGAAATAAGGTGCATAAAGAGGGAGAGACGAGCCCTTTTGAGAATCAAGCAACAACTTATTGATGAATATGGTGGTGAAGAGTCACGTACATCTAAAGCCATTTTCCATCCTAATACTAGTGTCGTTCTGTTTAGCCAAAATAGATTTTTGGAATCAAATATTTCATCTTCCATTTGCACATTTACCAAAGGCAGCCTCGTGTTGCTCGACCTCTCCAGTAACCAATTCTCAGGAAAGCTTCCCAATTGCTGGGAGAACATCACAGAGTTAATAGCTCTCAACCTGAATAACAACAGTTTTTCTGGTGAGATTCCACTTACTTTCGGTTATTTATCCAACCTCAAATCACTACATTTGGGGGATAATAGTTTATCAGGAGAGTTGCCTTCAACTTTAAAAAATTGTCCAAGTGTATTGGAGGTAACAAGTTAACAGGAAACATCCACCGTGGCTAGGCGGTGAAAACTATACAATGATGACATATCTTAGCTTACGTCAAAATAGATTTTATGGTGGCATTCCTCCAGAATTATGCAAACTGACTAACCTTCAAGTGTTGGATCTCTCTGGAAATATTATATCCGGAAAAATTCCCCCCTGCCTCAACAATCTTACCTCATTGGTTAACAAGAATACTTCTACGAAAACTCCACCATATTTTCGTTTCGGTTCTTATGATATCTACCATGAATATGCATCAATTCAATGGAAACATCAGAATTCGGAATATAGGAAGAATTTGAGACTCCTTAAACATATTGATTTATCAAGCAATAAGTTAGTTGGAAACATTCCCAAAGCCTTTTCTAGTTTGAGGGGACTAATTTGTTTGAACTTGTCAAGAAATAGTCTGACAGGGAACATGGACCCAAATATCGGCGGGATGGAGATGTTAGAATGTCTTGATTTGTCACTAAACCAACTCTCGGGTAAGATACCCATTGGCTTGACAAAGCTACACTATTTAGCAGTTCTTGATTTGGCAAACAACAATTTGTCGGGCGAAAGGAACTCAACTGCAGAGCTTCAATGCATCAGTTTATGCTGGAAACAGTGACCTCTGTGGACCGCCTCTGATGTCGTGCCTCAATATATCCATCACCGATGAAGGAGCAAGTACCGAAGAGAAAGATAGTGGTTTTACGAGCCTATCTTTTATGCAGGAAGTTGGTATATCGATGGCATTTGGATTTCTTGTCGGATTTTGGGGAATAATTACTTCTTTGATATTGAAGAAATCGTGGAAGAGTGCATACTTCAACTTGTTGAATATTGCAGGGGATTGCTTCTATGTGACTGTGGCTCTGTTTCTTAACAAATTCAAAAGAAGCTGAATCAAAGGTAATATTATATCTACTTTCCTTTTCCATTTTCCTATTTTTCAAATTAATTTTGGTCCGCATGAAGTCATGTTTGCTTCTAATATTAAAATCTTACTTTACCCATGATATTTTACTTACTTTTAATCAAAATTGGAGCTTTTATCTCAATTTGCAAGAGGTCACATTTCATCTTGAACTTCATGATATATAGTTGATCACCCTTTTTGTTGTTTGAGAAATTAAGATCATCTTCTTTCGTTATAAATATACCTTCATAATTGTTATTTATTTGTTAAATGATTAACTCAACTCTTTTATTTTCAGATTATAGCTGTGTTAAAAAGCTGTGGAAACTCGTGAGACTTTGTTTGATGGAAATTATATACTGGCGTAATTATGTCGTTTTTCGTTTTTTTTTTTGGGGGATGTATCTGTCAGCTTATGTCTAGTTTTAATGCCTGAACGAATTATTGTAATTTTGTTTGGAGTCAATTTCTACACTGTTAATGCCTTGTGCATAGTTCGTAGTTACTGAAGGATATATATATATATATATTTTTTGTCTACAAAAATGTGTACCATTTTCTATTAGTTTTTGCACTCTATTATATATTATATTGTATTGCATTTAATTAGTGTGAAATCAAAAGCTTGTTAACCTATAAAAAATTGACACACTCCATATATTTATAGTTTAACATGAATAAATTTCAATATTCTGCTTACTACCATCCTACAATTTGTATAAATCAAACTTTTATATAAATTATTTCATCAAGGATTCGTGAAATATGATCTGCAGATCAAAATGAGAAGCGCATAAATATAGAGTAAAAAATTTATTGATCATGTTTGTGTCGAACAATTTTTTTCAATAAAATTCACGTTAAAAAAAACAATAAAATTAACTTTGAGGTATGTGTTACTATAAGAAAAAATATGTGTGACTGCAAATACATGTACGTGTTACTATAAGGAAGGGCTCGTGAAACATGACATGTTGGTCAGAATCAGAAGCCCATAAATACAAAGGAAAAAAATTTGTGGATTATGTACTAATCGAACTGGGTCAAATAATTTTTTATATATAATTCGCGCAAACGAATGGAACTAGATCAAATAAAATTTTCTTATATAATTCGCGCAAAAGCAAAATAACATGAACTTACTTCGAGGTCTATGTTACTATGAAGACAAACATGTGTTACTGTAAATACATGTATACAAATAATTACATACCTATTTTTTTAATATACGGCAAAACATAATTTAGACATTGACATTTTAACATATTAAAAAAAAGTGTTAATTTGTGCTAATTTATATCTCGTCTCATACTATTTTTTTTGTACATAAGAAAATAATATATGGATTGAACTCATGTAATATCCGCATTCAACTTGAAAATAATGGATATGATTTGAACTCATAATTTTTTATTTTAATCCCATGTGATTTGTTTAAACTTTTTGGTAGTAGTCCAATTAATATTTTCTTCCTTCTTTTTTTATTTTTTGGCATTTCGCCAGCCCGCCTATTTTTTTTCACTCTCGTGTCTCGGAGCCCCGACTCTTCAAAACCTCTGATATGCACTTAACTTTCATCCTTCACTGCGAACTCAAAAGAAAACCCAGGCGTCAAGCCCTAAAATTGCCCCCAAACACGATTTGTTCTCGATTGACTTCAAAATCACTCCATTCTGAAAATTACCGGTTCTAAATTTGTGTTAATCAGGTAATCTTTCACTTCTTTATATATGCTTTTCGCTACTTTTAATTATTTATCCATTATTATTGTTTTATGGCTGGGTGTTTACGACAGTGGTCTCCGGCGTTTTTTTTCTTGGGATGAAACCCCTATTTTTTTGTACTGGTTGAGGGTAGTGCGTGAGTGGGGATTAGTTTATGTGGGTGAAGGATTATAGTTTAGGCTATTGTGATTTATGGAAATTGTAGAAATGGGATGTTAATATTATTATTAGGATTAGGGATTATTATGGAAAATCAATTACTATGCATTGACTCTTTCAAAATGCATATATCCCAATGCTGCTAAATTGAATTTGATAAGATTTAAGTCTACCTCCCCTGTAGATTTTTTGTGTTCATTATGATTAAGGGGCAGCAGGAATTATTGGTATCAGTTTCTCATATGTTTCTGGTGTTTTATAAATAATACAGCCAAAAGAATGTCTGATGCTAAGGAAGTTGAGTTCTCTTTGAAAGTTTTCATCAATAAGGAGAAAACAAAGGTGTTGTTTGCAGAAGCTGAAAATGATTTTGCAGATGTGTTGTTAAGTTTTCTGACGTTATCATTGGGAAAAGTTATCAAAATTCTGGAAAAACACTATGGCGATAAGGCTCCATCATTCGGAAGCTTAACCTCATTGGTGAAAGGCTTAGCAAACCCTGACATGGTTAAGTTATGGAATTCTATGGGTAAGCTGGTGCTGGACAATCCAAAAACCAGTTTTTCGCAACACGGTAGTCTCAAAGTCAGTCTTGACTATACTGAGCCCACTAAATATGCATTTGGTAAACCATAAGACGGAGTTTTTACCCAAAATTCAGCTTCTTTCATCATTTCCGATGATCTGCTGATGGTTCCTAATGCGATGGGATCAATCATGCAAACGCTTAGCAAACTTGACATTGATCTTACAGATATGCAGGGGGCCGAGATGAGGAATGTGACTTTTGGGTTGAAAGAGGTGTGATTCTTGCTTTTGTTTGAACAGCTCTCTTGTAAATAAAGGATTCATTTTGATCTAATACTTTTCCTTTTATCTTTTTGCATTAGATTATACAGTTGCTGAAGGGGTCGTTAACTTCTCGTACTCCACTGTCTGACCTCGTATTGGATCAGAGACAGGCGAAGCTCCCCACAGTAAAATGTGAACCAGGTATTTCGTTGGATCATATCGAGAATGAAACTACCTCCACGAAGATGACTTTGAAAATAATGTTTCAAAAATCTAGCACGAAGTTATTGTTTGCACAGGCAGAGGAAGACTTTGTAGATTTTCTGTTTAGTCTGCTCATAATTCCCTTAGGGATGGTGGAGTGGCTTTTGGGTAAAAACACAGGTCTTAACAATATAGACAATTTGTATATGAGCATAACCGATCATATCCACGACAAGTATCTAAAGGTTACAGAAGTAAAAGACAGTCTACGGAAGCCTATTGTGGGCAGATATTCTTTAAATTATTATCTTCCTATTGGGGCGAGGTCGACTCGTTATGGCTATGGGATTGAGGGACGAGCGTTTGTTGGGGGATCAAGATCGTATATGGTAACTGATGATTTAACTGTCACCCGCCTGTCTGTTTCCTCCAGTCTCTCTGTTCTCAATGAAATGAAAATCCCTTTATCTGATGTTGAAGAAGTGGAGGTCAAGATTGGATTGGAAGAGGTATGTGTTTGTCTTTGTACTTTATTTATACTAAGCATTCATATGTTGACATAACGAGACTTGAATTGTGGATGCAGGCATTAAGCGTTGTGAAAGCATCTCTTACGTCGAATTGTGCATTGACGGATGGCCTAATTAATCCTAAATTAAAGAAACAACCAAAGAAAGAACACCGAGTTGATCTCACTAATTAATTAGGGGTTCATTTGTGTGCTGTTTATGATGGTAAGTCTTTTTTGTGGCATGACCATTTTCCTGGAATTGCAGTTGGCTCATCTGTAATATGCCTGTTCTCCAGTTGTTTCGCCATGTTTTTACAGTTCAATTATATGTTTAATTAGTCTTTTTTGTAGCATGAGCATGTTCTTTGAATCACAGTTGGCTCATATATCGGAACTTTCGTATAAAAAATAATGACAAAAACTCGTATGAGACGATTTAAATCTAAATTTTATTTATTCGATAAAAAAATTTGTAAAGAAATAATCATCATATTAGGCAATAAGTTCTTTATTGGAGTGATGTATTTACATGCAAGGCACATAATCCCATGCTAATTATAACAATACGATGAAGTATTTATGAGAATGAAAACTCATTCGAAGTCATATAAAGCATGTAAATTATGTTGATTATGCGAGTTAGTTGAGTTATTACACAAGCTGAAGAAAGTCAAATATGTATATGCACATCAAACACAGGTTAAACTGTTCAAAGAAATCTGCAAATAGTAAAGCCTGAGACTGGAGTAGTAGGCAGCAGATTTAAGCAGCTTCAGCGAACCCAACTTTCATGTTTCCATAATCGAACACGGTGTGATATGGTCCCATGAAAACATCTCCCAATATCCTGCATCATCAACACAACCAATGCTGTAAGAAATCGACATATTTTGAAGATCATAAGAAACAAGAAATCGATTTAGAAGCCAAAATGTACGCAAATATCTGTTTTCATCTGATTCTTAAATGATTCACTTCGGGGATGGTTAAGAGCATCGTTTTCTGGAGTAGTTGTAGGAATGGAAACGAACAAGACGGCAAATTACCAAAGAGGGCCACGAGGTGGGGGAATATCCATGGCAGAGAAACCGCTGATGCACTGAGCTGCGTCTCCCTCTCCGACTTTAAGGACATACTGAAAAGTAACAAGCACAAAGAAGGGTGATTTTTTTGCAGGCAAAATGAAAAAAAAAATATTATAATTGGAGCTTTATGTACTTCAAGGACAATGCATTTACCAGTCATGTGCTTCAAGCTCCTAAAATGGAGTCAAAATACTAATTACATTGAGATGCATTCATACCAACGACTACAAGTACCAAGTCTCTCGTTATCTTATACATAACATCAGTATATGACAGATTCCAAGACAATTATCTAAATATGTAAATATAAAAGAATATAGCGTAACTAAAAAAATTGAACTCCTCAAACAGACTACAGGCTGTTACGTATATTGACTTATTCAGCAAGTAACAAGAGCCCCACCAAGTTACAAACAATGCAGAAAAGAAGATAACAGAATTCATATAATGAAAAGGATAGCATGAAACTAACCTGCTCTGGGGTAAGAACAAATGGTTTACCACCTATTGTAAACGAAACATTAGGCATGGAAGATAGGGCATTGCAGTCAACAGCTGACTGTCCGTTTGGACTTGGAAGGTGGTCACACAGCTACAGATTTGAACAAGGATTTAGAGCACCAAAGAAAGAGAAAACACAAAATAATGATACTCTTTAAAAAAAGATGCAATCTACTCTACCTGATTAATATAGTCCAGAATCATTTCTTCGGTTTTATTCTGTCTGAGTTGACTTTGCATCCATACAACTGCCATCTGGCAAGCAGTGCACATTTCATCACGGGCGCCATGTGAACTTTTAGTGCTTTCCTTGTCCACCACGCTCTCAATGATCATACTGCCAGAATAAACCCGCATCAAGCAATAAACATATTTTGACTAGCACAAAATATCAGTCAAGGATGCATATCTAAGAGCATAAAAGTTGAATATAAACATGATGGATATATCAATAGTTACTAGTATATTTCAAGTTTTAATAAGAGTAAGAATAAAAGGGACATGTTTTTTTCTTTAGGTTAATTGCACAAAAAGTAAATAACTAATGATATTTTTAATGTTTTTTCAGTTACAACATGTGTTTCTAATATTCACAAAATACAGAGACTCTTTAAAGCTTGAAATTATGTCATAGTCTATTTTCCGGCAACTTATGTTGATGTGGCAGCCAGGATTTCATTGATAAAATTGCACGAAAATTCACGACCTTTTGTTATTGTTTCAGTTTAATCACAACCTTCTAATTTTTTTCAATTTCATACACTGCCGCATCAGCAACACATGCCGAAAAACAGTCATGAGATAGAATTGCAATAATTTGAAAGGTCGTGTATTGAGTTTCCAAATTTTAAAAACATAGTATGTTATAAATTATAATTGAAAAAACATGAAAAGGTCGTGATCTATTCAGCAATTAACCCTATTTTTTTATATGTGTTAAGATTTTAACCATTCAAAGTTAACTGACCTAACATCTCGAGTGCCATCAGAAGAGCATAAACCTATCTTGGAGCAGATCTGATGAGGTTGTGCCTGTAAATACCAACAAAAACAATCAAACTCTTAGAACGAAAGCTGCTGTATTAACTACTGGTATGGTTAAACATTCAGCAATTTTATTCATCCGGCTTGGAATACAGAATCTTCAGTATCATTTAAAAAGAGAAAAAGGAACAAGAAAAAAGATAAGGAAAAGCAAAACACAATTACAGAATGTATATACCTCTGATAACAACATTTCAAGTATGGTTTGCCCATATTCAGAAACAACGGACTTGCATTCCTGGCTTACAATTCCGGAAGCTCCAATTGCATGGTTAATGAGAGTAACCACAGTCTGCAAACATTATTTCAGCGAGTTAGCTAACTTAGATTATCATAAACTTGATATGATATAATAGGTTTACTAGGTTATTAGGAGTACATACAGTAGGTCCCGCCAACAAGGAGGTTCCAGAGTCAGCAATTGCTGAGCAGCCTTCAGAACAATATCCTGGAAAATTTACGTATTAACTTGGATGAGTTCAAGAAAATAAACAACGTGAAAAATAAAAGATTATCACATGTAAATAGGTGTACAGAGTCTTGTGAATTACCAGTCGTCTCCCCACCAATTAGAACTTCGCCCATGTCAAACTGAAAATAGAGAAAATAATTAAAACTCATGGGAACAATTGCAAGCATGAAAAGATTTCTAGAAGCCAAGAGGTTGAGGAAGACACCTGCCAGTAACCCTTCTGAGTTACGGGAACATATGTGTGCTCGCCCTTAAAGTGATTAGGATCAACCCCACCAAAAACGAGCTCTCCACCTTCTTCTTCGTTACCTTTACGGTTTAACCAAAATGAAAACACTGGGTCTTTCACTAGACCTTGATTTACCATGTTATACCTGTTAGGAAAGAAAGCAGGTGGAGAAAAACACAAACTAGATAAGAAAACTTAGAATAGCTTGAAAATTGATAACACTCGCATCAACTCATACATCAGAATATAAAATATATGAGGCGCTCTTATGAAAGTTATAGTGTTCGCATGTCTCAGATACCCTCAATCACATCCAAGCCTAATCTTTACCCACGAAAGAAGTATTTCTAGACCGCACAAAGGTCATATTTTTCCAATCTTTTTAGCATTAGATCTCAACTGGAACTTTATTCACACTGTTTATAAGAAACTAAGCTTACCTGCATCTCCATATTAAGAATATCACAATTCCTATTCGATTAAGACCCTTAACGAAAATTAAACATGTATATAAGTGCATTTGTATTATATGCATACCAGACAGGAACAGCATTTCCGACAGATATTTCCTGGAATCCAAGCCCAAGAATGCCATCAAACTTGGCTGCCACAAAGATGATGCCAGGCTCTTTTGTTGCTTCAATAAAATCCTAATCGAACAAGGTTTTAGAAATATTAACAAGAAACCCCAAGAAGTTATTCCTAATTGTGACTTGACCCCGAGATGTACCTGATCCTTTACAACAAGGTCACCAAGTTGAATATGGTCTTGGCTGAAAAAGCCAGAGATAGATCCAGTTCCATAATGAATTGCAGCAGATTTACCTTCAGAAAGAAAGTATAAATATCTCAAACCAACTATAAATACTGCAGGACTAGATTAAAATTCTCATCCTATTAATGTACCATGAACTAATTCTAACAACTTTCAGTTCCCAATAGTCCTAATTCAGAAAATTATAACACCCATATCTAAAGAACTTCCCAAAATGGACATACAACAACACCTATGTCTGCATTAGCCATCATTCAGACCGCCACATATAGATAGATACGAAAGCCATAAAATAAGAGACTATTATGAAAAAATTATGCACACCATTCTTTTTGTAGGTACTTGAATGGGCAGACTTATACTTTGAATGGAACAGGCAAGCTACCTGCGCAATTAGCAACTCCATAAGCACAAGAAAACCTTAAATGCTAAAAACATTAAACCAACAAAACTATAGCAAACACCAAAACTTACTGAAAAATAGCACTTTGATGATGGCACCCAAAGATTAGAACTTCCAGTGTCGAAAACCACCGTGAATTTCTGTGGGGGCGTTCCTAGGCCAATTTCACCGTAATATTGAGCATCCAAATAATTCTTTAAAGCAACTATATCAGTCTCCGAATCGTCATTTCCACTACGAAATTTATAATAATCCTTCACTAAACCCCCCTTCTTCGACTCAGGGGTATCAGGGAATCGGTTAATCTGACTCAGTTTCCTTTTCTTAAGCCCAATTCTCATAAACCCATCACCAGGAGCAGAGAATACAGAAGAAAACAGCACAAACAAAACCACAATTGCAGCAAAACAGTATCTTTTATCCATCCCACAAACTGCAAAAGCAAAATTTAAAGAATAGCTGTAATTAGCTTCAACCGCCTACCCGTTGACCTATAAAACATTAAAATCAGTGATCAAGAACCTTAATTGAGGTCTTTTTTGCAAGTTTAAACCTAACGGGTTCCTTCTCAATAAGGTTTTTTACATAGTAAAGATTTGAATCCGGAGACCCAAAAAAAGGGGAAAATAATGTTTACTTGTTCCAAGTATTTTCTTAGAAAACCTAACAATATCTAATTACAATGGGAAGAAAAAAATTGTCCAAAATCAAATCTTTTTGCAAAATAAAGAAACTCTGAGGTATAGAGAAATTACCTGAAAGGAGAAGACGACAATCGACAGAGAACAACCAAAAAAAGCAGTGTAAGTCGATCAGTGGTGAGGGAACAGGAAAACTATATTCGATCGAGTCAGACGAAGAAACCAATACCTGAAATTTTAAAAATATTCTTATTTTTTTTATATTTAAATCATAAATAAATTAATAAGGCATACTTGTGTAAAACGCTTTAATACTTCGAAAATAATATTGTTTTAACAATTTAATGCCCTGTTTGTTTACAATTTTGAGAAGATTTGAAATCATGTATAGGGAATTTGGAAGAATTTGGTATAAAGTAAAAAGTGTATTTGTATTTTGTATATGTTTAAGAGTGTGAATTTTATAGGATTTGATAAAGTGGGATTTTGAAAAAGTAGATGATAGAAAGAATATTATATTGTAAAAAGTAATGTAGAAATTATTGGATAATTGTTTAATGATTGATGTGTTTGTATATTATATTATATAATGATAATAAAGTAAAAAAAGAGGAGAGAGAGTATTGGGTTGGATATATAATACTAATTGAAAAATGTGTAATAGATGATTGATAGTGTATTGAAAATTGTGTTTGAAAAAGGTAAAATATGTGTATTATATGTATTATAGAGTAGAATTTTGGAGGATTTAAAATTCTATACCGAAATCCTGATAAACAAACGGAGATTGAGTTGAAATTCTGAAAGCCACTTTCAAAGTTGTAAACAAACAAGCCCTAAGAAGTATGAAAGATGATTTTAGCAGCCCCGCCGAGCCCAATGAGTTACCTAATGTGGAACTGCCGGAGGCTTGGGAACCCTCGGAAAGTTCCAGTTCTGAAAAAGGAGGTTTCCTCAAAAGGTCCCAGTTTTATTTTTTTGTGTGAAACTCGGCTGACTACGGCGGAGTTGCGTGGTGTTACTCGTAAATTAGGTTTCGATTTCTGTCTCGCTGTGGATTGTGTTTTTTCGGTGGGGGGTCGGAGTGGCGGACTGGGTTTCCTGTGGAAAGTGGACTGTTCGGTGGAGTTAAAGTCCTCCCATAATCACATTGATGTGCTTGTTGGGGAGGTGGACAAATGGCATTTTACGGGTGTTTATGGACATCCTGAGGATACTAATAAATGGAGAACGTGGGAGTTGTTAGAGAGATTGTCAAATGGGTGTTCGGTTCCTTGGCTGTGTGTGGGTGACTTCAATGAGATCAT
Organism: Stenogyne calaminthoides; assembly: GCA_037126765.1. Lineage (NCBI taxonomy): Eukaryota > Viridiplantae > Streptophyta > Magnoliopsida > Lamiales > Lamiaceae > Stenogyne > Stenogyne calaminthoides. Next base: position 5,847,858 of record JBBCBC010000040.1, read on the forward strand.
GTTCGACCACGAAGGGATGACAGGATGCGTGATTTCAGGCATTGTGTCGAGAATTGTGGGCTCACGGATATCGGTTTTGAGGATTTTCCATTTACATGGACGAACAAGAGGTCGGGTCGTGATAATATCCAGGAGAGGCTTGATAGGGGGCTTGCTAATGACATTTGGAGAATGAGATTTCCGCACTCTAGGGTGAGTCACCTGACTCGGCTCATGTCAGACCATTGCTCCATACTAGTTGAAATCAATTCAAAATTTGTTTGACCCATTCAGCAAAAACTCGATTATGCCTTACGCCCAAATCAAATAGAGTGAACAACACAGTTAGAGCGAAAATTAGGATCACGCGTTATTTGGATCTCTTCAATCTCAATTATGATTTCAATTTTGTAGTCGATCGAACAGAAACAAAAGATCTGTAATTTTTTGCTGTTTTGTTTGGTATTTAGGTTTTCTATATACAACTTTTTTTCAATTCATTGTGCGTTTAAACCTGAAATGATTAATTTTGAATGCTTGATTTTCTGTTCAGATTTGTTGACATTGATTTTCTATTGATGGAGAAAAAAGTTTGACGATTTTTCTGGTGAATTCAATTTTTCTTGAATTTATACAAATATGACGAAAATATAATTGTTCATGATAGGAGGAAAGAGAAGGATATGTTAGTGTGGAGATTGAGAATAAAAAAGTTGCTCATGGATGGCTATAACAATGGTTCGATAATCACGTTTGCTATTCTTACTGAGGATAGTTTAATTTTCAAAATTCTAAAGTGGAAAATTGTTTCATATAGGAACATCCACTTTCCGAAGCTCCACTAATCAACTAACTTGGGACCTTCTTTTGTTATATCAGAAGGTAGCCAATTAGTAATATGCTATGCTACATAACATTTTGAGTAAAACTTGCCTCCTTAGAAGGCAACTTAATGATAGCTTTGTCTGTTAAGTTTGATTCTTCATTTTGTCTTGCTTTTTGATTAGTTCAGTGGCACTGCAATTTTCTGTGATTTTGCCAAACGGGTGCAGAATATAGAAGATAGAGGATAAGATAAAAGTTTCAGAAAAGCTCAAGAAAAAGATGTTTTACCTCAAAATTAACAAATTAGTTTATAATAATAAAAATATATTTTCCAATTAAAAGTATCAAATATTTTGTCAGGGTATCAAATATCTAATTAGAAGTATCAAAATTATTTATTTGTACGAGAAACATCAAATATTATTAAATTGTTTCAATGGTTCTTATTTTAAACAAAAAATAATTACAACATCATCTTTAAAATTTGAAAGTATAGTATATTTGATTAAGAGTATCAAGAGCTCTTATTATGGTTTAAAGTATGAGAAGTACTAAATATTTATTCAGAAGTATCAAAAGATATAATCAGGTGTATCAAAAATATTTGATCAAGAGTATAAGTATACTTATCATAGGTATGAAGAAAAGGTAAATTGTTTAAAGGATTCTTGTGTCATACAAAAAATAATTACAGTATTACCTAAAAAGTTAAAAGTATCAAATGTTAAGATTACTAAATATTTCTTTAAGTGTATCAAACATTTAATCAAAGAGTGTCATATACATATTAGACCAAGAGTATTAGAATCATTATTGAGTTTTTTCTCTGTATTGTTAGTATTATAAAATATTAGTTTATAAATCAAGTATCTTCATAGTATCTGTTTATGATAAATAAAATGCAAGAGTATCATATATTTGATCCAGATCATCTAGTATATGATAGGAAGTATCAAATATCTAGTCAAATATATAAATTGTTTCAGTGATTCTATTTCATACAAAAAATATTTATAATATATGGTTGAGAGTATCACTCTTAAATTCAAAAGTATCATTTATGAATTTAGAAGTGTCATTACTTTTGTAATACAAACTGCATGTAAAACAAACAAAAAATATATAACTAAAATGTGGAGTACATGTAATTGTAAGTTTCAGATTACCATGAGTGTCACTTTTTCATTCAAAAGTATCACTTACAATATCTGAAGGACCTTTCTTTCATGAAGACAAGCAATACTTAAAACTGATCAGGATACAACTCAAGTATAAAATACATGTTAACTTAGAAACATATATAGCATATATTGGAGTAGCATCATTCTTTAAATTCAAAATGTCTTGAGTATTGGTTGACGGGTTCGAGAGTCTCACTTATTAATTCAGAAGTACACCTACTTTCTGAACATAAATTAAAAGCTAAATACATCGGAACTTGAAATTAATTAAGACATATATTAGAATAATCTCACTATTTAGTTCCAAAAATCCTAAAGTATCAGTTGTTGGGAAATACGGGGTGCCCGGATCTATTCGAGGTGTATTTAAATACATATTTAAATTATTCAATTAATTACTAACATGAATTAATCCTAAATCAATTCAACATAATAATTAAACACGCAATTAGCAACATGCATACACGTAATTCACGTAAATTCTAAGCATGTGGAATCAAGGAGTTACGAGATTGCATACCTCTTGTAGAGACAATCGTTGAGACGATGGATCAACCCAAAGTGCCTTCTCAAATATGTCCCACATCCACGAACGTAATCCGGTGGGAGGATTCTCACGAACGATTTTAATAAAGGAGAAAACTAAAAATATTTGCCACCACCTTTGTGGATTTCTAATTTTTCCAACACATGGAATTGCACTGGGGATGAAAAATTCATCCCCTATTTATAGAGCAAGGGGGGGACGAAAATTTAGGTCTAGTTGGGTCATTGGAAAATTTTCTTGCTTCTTCTCCAAGAAACAATCTTGAATATATCCAATATATTCTATTTCCCAAAATATCTCCCAACAAAATCTTCTCCTCCTCCTTGTCACATAATTTTCGAAAAATCCAAATAAATAGGGAAGGAATAAGATCTTTTACCTTTCTTGAATTTATGGGATAAACTTGTATCTCAAGAATACTTATTCCATAAAATCTTTCCAAGAAATTTTTTCTCTCTCCTACTCATATTTTCGAAAATATTTAGGGAAAAATTGACAATAATATTTTCTTCTCCTTTTCATTAATTGGACTTCAATTGGGCTATTTGAGGGGCCTTTAGGAGAATTAAGATTGGACCTCCATTGGGCTATGAATCTTTAATATTAAGCCAAATATTATTCAAGCCCATTAATATTAATTTATTCCACTATAAAATTAATATTGAACTATCCATCTTAACCCATATTACAACTTCACAATAATATGACTTCCGGTTATTATTTTTCGTGTTTAAGATTATCTAGTCCACTAATTAATTAAGCCACTGAACAAGCTTTATATTAATTAATATCTTTGTCTTTGGAGTAAAGACATCTTAATATTATTATCCATACCGGAAATAAATTTCTACTTGCAAGATTTGATATGATAAAGCTTCTGAGCCCACCAAGGGGACAAATCAAGCAAGTCGTACTTGCACACGATTCTCCGTATTAAATCTTAGCAATCGTCATGTAACTAATAATATTGCTCAAGATATAAGGTATCGAGTCGCGTTGACTCTCTTCCCATCATAAGTCAAAGCAATAGTTATTAATTTCACACGATCCTATTTAAGGGACGGAGATTAAGAAATAACGAACCACTGAGGTCTAATTCTTGTATATTCAGTACCGAAGAATTTATCCTCTTGTAGGTCCTATTCAGCGCATCACAATGCACTAGTGTAATCTCTTGGTCAAGACAAACCAATCCGAGCCTTACACTTCAACCTTTCACGGTGGATTGTTCATTTCTATCTGGGTTGTGAATTTGTACTTAGTTACGAGGAACTGTTAATTTGATCTTCCGAGATCTGGTATCACCAAATTAACTACAACGTAATACGTACTATTTATTGAACAAGTTTGCAACAAATATATATATAACATTCAATCATATTTAATGCAACAATGATAAATAATTTATTTCAGTAAATAAATAAGAAATTTAGTTTGGTTATACAAAGTAAAAAACATACTTTTCAGTATAACCCCAACATCAGTTTATTGTTCAAGGGAGTCACTCTTGAGTTCAAAAGTGTCACACTTTTATAGAAATTGTCGCGAGTCGTTTTATTTGGGGAATATGATGTGGCTGATTCGGTGACGACTCACAAACAAAACATGCACGTGTAAAATAAACTGTAAATAAGAAGAATTTGTTGACCCAGTTCGTCAAGAAATGACTACTCTGGGGGCATACCAAGCCAGGATGTGGTATTGCGAGTTTTACACGTACAATATTTGATACACCTTATGAAGATGAATCGTTACAGATGAAGATGATTTGGAGAGTTAGCATATGAGTGCTAGGGTTTCTGTATGTGTGGATGATCTCTCGTATTTTTCTGTACCTCACCTCTCTGGGAAATTTCTGAACCTATTTTGTTATGGGAGATTTTTTGTGTAACCTGTCTCTTGTTGTTTTTTCTTCCATTTATAGTACTCCGACAAGCATGAGCTGGAGGCTTCGGGCCATGCAAGGACTCTTGTGATGCTGCCACCTTTCCAACTTCGTCTTCTAGATTGATCTTAGCTCTTGCTTGTCTAAAAAGCACTCTTTTGGTCGTCCAAATCAATCTTTTGCTCGGCTGCATGCTTTGTTCGCCCCTTTAACCATGTTAGTTTCATGCTGGAATACTGTCCTCCTCGAGCATACTGAGCCCTCAGGATGTCTGGGTCTTCGGGATGTTTGGGTCTTCAGGATATCTGAGTATCGAATATACTGACCCCTCAGGATGTCTGAGTACCGAACATACTGACCCCTCAGGTTTGTTTGGGTCTTCAGGATATCTGAGCACCGAGCATACTGACCCCTCAGGTTTGTCTGAGTCTTCAGGATATCTGAACCCTCAGGATGTCTGAGCACCGAGCATACTGACCCTCAGATTTATCTAAGCCTTCAGGATATCTGAGTTGCGAGCATACTGACCCCTCAGGATAGTCTGAGCATTTAGGCTGTCTGAGTCCTCAGACTTGTTCGTGGCCTCAGACTTGTCTGAGCCTTCAGGTTGGTCTGAGTCCTCTTGACTTAGCTCATTTGATAACTTCTTTCCTGATCTGAGTGGCGAGTATGTTTGCTTTGGTTGGCAAGTGGCGAGCTGGTCGAACAAACTTGTTTGGTCGACGGTCGGCGAACACACTTGTCCATCGGGCATGATTATTTTAATAAATATTACACGTGTCGCTCTTACGTGTTCGATTAATGCTGAATAATTATATCGAACACAACAATACCCCCCAGCCGGGTCGCTTTGTATTCATCATGGGGCCAGGCTGTTATAATCTGATTGGGCCCTAGTTGATGTCGTTTCGTATTCCGTGTCAGATTTTCAAAATTGAATCCGGTATCTATAAATACCTCATTTCGCCGCCCTAATCCCTTTTCTTTCCTTCTTCTCTTTGCCTCTGTCTTCAATCTTTTTCGCGTCTGAAAATTTCCGGCGAGGGCTTTATCATTCCGGCGAAAGATTTTAGTCAGGTAACTTATTGCATTCTCTCTCTCATTGCGATTATGGCTTCTTGCTCAAACTCTTCTGTTTCCCTAGAATCGGACTACCATAGTTCCTCTTCCCCCTCTGTCGGTAGAATCCCCCGTAGCGATGCTAATGCGTTGGAGACGAATGTCTCAGGTTCGGAGTTTCGTTGGCAAGTTCGGCAGCCGTTTGCCGTTCTGTCCTCCGATTCCGACGAAGCCTTAAACGAATTAGATAGGGACTTGGTCCGTAGTGATTTTTCGGATGATTCAGATGAGAATTATTTGCCCCAACCTCAAATTAGGTCTAGGGCTGTAGATAATGTTGACGTAAATAGAGGCGATGATATTGTGAGGGGGGAAATTTTAATAGCTGTGAATGTCGATGAATCGAACATAGGGATAGGCGGCGAGCAAAATACTGAGCTTGATATACCTGTTGGTGTCCCTCATAGTCCAATATATAACGAGTATAATGCTCGTTATAGTTTTGATTGGCCCGAGCAACCTCATAGGACTAGGGTTGAAAATGAGTACCCAGCGAGCAAGATAACGAGCATAATTGATGTAGATATGCTCGCTCAGCTACATAGAAATTACGAAACCCCCAAAGATGTCTTTTTCTGGGCACCGGGGCCTGATGAGCGAGCAGACCAACCCCCTGAGGGTTGTGTTGCCGTGAATTTGGACACAATAGAAGCCGGCCTTCGATTCCCCCTCCATTCGGCCATCACCCGTTTGCTCGTGGAATGGAATATCACCGTCACGCAGCTTAAACCGAATAGGTGGCACATGATTATGAGCTTTCTGACTTTGTTCTGCAAAATGAAGCCTAGATATTATCCCTCAGCAGCTGAACTTGCTCGATTGGTGCATTTGACCCGTCCGAAGGGCGAACATGGGTGGCTATTCATGCAGGCCAATGCCAAGTGCAAAATCATTGAGGACGTGCTGAACAAAATCAGTGATTGAAAAGAAAAGTTCTGGTTTGTTGGGGGCGATTGGAAGAGCCCGGCTTCTGGAAGCGAACCAGATGCTCGATTAGACATCCCTACTGACTTTGGGGTGTACCGAAGTAAGTAATTTTGTGTCTTTTGTTCCTCAATTTGAACTGATTTTAACTTACTCTTTATTTCAGGAATCCCAGCTGCGACGGACAAGGAGACAAACGATGGCTATTTTAGCAGCGTTTGGCAAATTGATCTCGAGTCTAGCTCGGAACGATCTGTGAGGACCCTGAATATTACCAAACAGAGGAAGAAAGGAGGCTTGTTCGTATGTTTTGTACATTTTGCTCGCTCTTTTCCTTTTTTGTATAATGAATTGTTTTGTTAATAGCTTTCCCTGCTGTGACTGTGGCCGTGAGTACGTCCGAACATACCGAGATGGCTCGAAGAAAAAGACCTCAGGAGCTCGCTAGAATTCAAGCTGAGCGGGAGGCTCAGCGAGCTAACAGAGGAGAAGCGAGCAGGGCTGGCAGGGTGAGCCGAGCATCTGCATCCGGGCCCGGGGAATCGAGCTGACCAAAAAGGACTACTCGTTCGGCGGAGCAGGGGACGAGCGAACAGGCTCCGTCGCCGAAGAGACCGAGGATGGAAACCGGCGAACAGGGGCCAAGCGAATAAGCTCAAACGAGCGCGCCAAGCGAATAGGCTCAGACGAGCACTGATGCCGTTAGGGTGACTCAGACCCCTTCTGCCGAGGCGATCAGAATGGCCGCCGCCGTGGTTGGTCCGGTCTCGCAGATTGTTGAAATGGAGGTTGGCACATCTTCTCCACTCCTGCTGGACCCCGATATGGACTCCTTTGAACCCTGAGCTTCGGTCCCCTGAGGATAAATCATTCTTGGGATGGGATTCGACTCGTGCGAACAGGTACATTTTGTTCGCTTTACTTCCTTTTTGGCTAATTCTGTTCGCTTTGTCATATTTATTTGCTCGGGTGTATGTGTAGGTTTAGCAGGTTGGCTCCATTGATGCCCAATTTGAAAACTACTATTGCTCGCCAAGTGTTCGTAAGGTTCCTGGCATTCCCGAGCATGTTCAAAAAGCGTGCCAGACTCCCGTTCGAGCATGGACTACCGAGCTGGAAGAGTCTACTACGGGTCCCACACCTCTGGAAAACATGCGACTCGGCTTGGTACTCCAGGGCCAATCTATGGTCGTCCTTGAGAAAGTTTATGCTGAGTCCGCCAACCTTCATGCCAACTACTTGGCTCTGATCAGAAGTTTCGAAGAAAAGGTGGGCGAGCTGAATAGAACTCAGGATGAACTGAGGTTGGCTCAAGGACAGGTATCCTCGGCACAAGATGATGCTCGCCAGGCTCAGGAGGATGCCCGACAGGCTCAAGAAAATGCTCGCCAGGCTCAGGAGGATGCTCGCCAGGCAAAAGAGGAGCTGAATCATTCTCAGGAGGAGGTGGTCAGCATACGGAGAGCTCAGGAGGAGATGAATGTCGAGCTTCGTAGACTCTGAGCTGGCGTCGAGGCCATGGAAAGTGAGAGGAATGTGCTCGGCCAACAACTCATCATTGCTGAAGAGACCAACACTCGTTTGGGTCTCAAAAATTCAAGGCTGTACAATGAAGAATATGTTGATTCCATGTCCAACTTCTCCTACATATGCGCCTTTGCTGATGCCATCCGGTCTGCTCGCCATACGCTCACTGGCGAGCAAACTGCCCCACTCATAGTCAGTTTCCAGCAGTACCTGATCGACAATCCTCCAGATCGCAACCTTCCAATGTCTGATCTGAACGATCTGTGTGACTTCTCCACTCTTCCTGAAGGGATCGAAGTTGATGATCCTATCCTGGATGAAGAAGACGGCTCGGACGTGAATATTGCTGAAGTTGCTGGTCAAATTCTCCGAACTGAGTTTGGGTCCGATCAGGTGCCGATCGAACAAAGAGGACCTTCTGTGGCCGAGTAGAATGTACCTCCTGGCGAGCATACTGGACCTGACCCTGCTGAAGGAGCTGTTGCTGAGGGGGCTGAGCATGATTTGTTCGACATTTCTCTTCCATCCACCCCCAATTATGAATTTGCTCCTTAGTGTAATTTTTGTTTTGCCGAACATATGTTGTGTACTTTTTGTCTTCTTCATTTTTTGCTCGAACAATATCTTCTAAACTTGTATAATTTTTGGATTTCTTCTCTTTTGTTCGAACACTTTTGAAACTGAATGGTTGAATTGCATATTGAACTGTTTCCTCTAACCTGATCGTTGAGGATGAATGTTGTTGTTGATGAATGATTGATACTTGTGTTGATTGATGTTTGCTTTGTTGCTTTCTAGTTTATGCCCCTTTTCTTCTGAATGAATTCGAACATTGGGTTTGCTTATGCCCGCTCCTGACTTCTTTTGTTTTTGATTGTCTTATTGACGTTGCAATCGGCTGATCGTCTTATTTAGGTGCGACCAGATGGGTTACTTTATGAACCCCCCCTTTTCTTGGTTCGCGATCGTCTTATTTAGGTGCGATCACTTCGTACTAGGGCCGTCTTATTTAGTCATGACCCGCTTTCATCACCGCTTAGCGCTTACTGGTATCTGTAAGTACGAGTCGTCTTTTTGCATTGCGTACCCATTACTCGCTTTTTCTTTGTGGGAATCGAGTACGAACTCGTTAAATCGTAAACATAGACTTGGGCTCGTTCGTCTTTGTTCTGGCCGTCCGGCTTAGGTGCGACCTCAAATAGGCTTCAACTAGAAAATCTTAGCGAACAAAGATATTTTTTTGCAACACATTGTATTCTATTACAACCTTTACATTTGAAGAAGACTATCTATTACACAACTATAGACATCAGACTAGGGTTCTGAATTTAAACCTTGTCTTGAGTAGACACGAACTGGCCTCGCCTTGTCCGTGGAATTGATGTTGACAAGCATGTGGCACATCATTCTGTCTACTTTTCTTTAGTAACATGCTCAAGCAGCAACAACATAAGCATTTGTCCCTCCTGGACAAGTTGTGATTATCTTGACAGGTGCCGACATGAGCATGTGGCGAAACACCCGCTGCTTTATAGCAAAAAGTTGACAAAATCTTCACCAAGCACCATTCTATCCCCTTCGATGAGATGCTCGAGCATCGGCGTCCGCTTTGTTGCTTCTAAGGACACCATGACATCCCTCCTTCGAGGAGATTTTGGGGATGCATAGGGGACTAGTGATTTACTCTTTGCATAAGCAAATGAGTAACGTGGAGTGGCAACCATGACTCTGCCGAGCATCTTGAGTCCGCAACGAGCTTCAACCTGTGCTCGGAGTGTCATATGGGGTATAAATCTCATACTAGGCCAGATGCTCGATTCAGCAGAATGATAGCTGAATCGAGTGCTGGATTCTTCGTCTGGAGGCATACTGAGCCAACTTTCTTCTGAGAACTGTAGTATCTTTCTTTTTTTCTTCTTCATCTATTTTTTCTCTGCTTTTTTCAGCTATCAATATGCCTCTATTTATAGTACTATCCCAAGCTGGTGCTGGCATAGCTAGTTGGTGCTGGCCCTCTTGCTTTTGCTCCTCCTTTTGACATCTGTTCGGCTTTTTGTCAGCTCTTGTTCAAAGATTGACTCGTCCCTTTCTTGGTTGCCACCACTTGTCAACTCGTTCTGACACGTATCTTCTGTCTTTCGATAGTGCTGGCCAGCATTTCTTTCTTGAAGATATGTGTCAAACATAATGTGTTCTTCTTTTAGGATTGTCCTACTTGTCTTAGCTGAATGGCCGATTATGTTCGGCCATTTGTGTTCGTTTCAGCTACGTCGCCAATTATGATCGGCCAACTATGCTCGCTTCAGCTGAATAGCTAGTTTTGTTCGGGCGAATACTTTCGCATCAATTGTGTGGTGACTTTGTTCTATTGTTCTCGCCTTTTCCGTGTGTGGCTGACTTTGTTCGGCCGGTTATGCTCGTCATTATTGATAGTATTTTTTCAAATTTGACGCATTCCATGAGTAGGACAATGGGACTCCATCCAGATCTTCCAAATCATACGCCCCGTTTAGCAAATGTTCTGTAACTCTGAATGGACCTTCCCATGCTCAGCTCGAACACACCACTTGATACCCCCATTGCCCGTCTTAAAACTAGCTCGCCCACATTGAACCTGCGTGTTCAGACTTTGGAGTTTTAGAACTTCTCTGACCTCTTTTTGTACATGGCATTCTTGAAATCAGCCTCCGTCCTTCTTTCTTCTAGCAGGTCTGCACTCAGGGCGAGCGCCTGGTCATTAACGTGCTCTCCAAAAGTCATTGTTTGATGACTCGGAATTTTGATTTATGTGGGTATAACAGCTTCCGCACCAAATGCCAGGGCAAACGGGGTCTCCGCAGTTGATGTTCTGAAAGTTGTTCGGTAGGCCCATAATATTTCGGGCAACTCTTCAGCCCATCCTCCCCCTTGGAATTATCAAGTCTGGCCTTGAGGGTATGCTTGATAATTTTATTAACGACCTCAACTTGTCCGTTTGACTGGGGATAATACGGAGTTGAGTAGTGCTTTTTTATGCCCCAGCGAGCACAATGTTGTCGGAATTCACTCCTATCGAACTGTTTGCCGTTATATGTTACTAATGATTGGGGAAGCCCAAAACGACAAATGATATTTTTCCAAACAAAGTTCCACATTCTTTGTTCGGTGATTTTGACAATGGCTTCGGCTTCCGCCCACTTAGTATAGTAATCAACGGCAACCACAACATATTTTACTCCCGACGTGCCAGTAGGAAATGGGCCGATCAAATCGATCCCCCATTTAGCAAATGGCCATGGGCTATAAACTGACACTAATTCTTCAGGTGGGCTATGAATAAGTGGGGCATGTACCTGGCACTTGTGGCACGCGCGAGCATACGCGAGCGAATCCTTTTTGAGGGTTGGCCAATAATAACCTTGTCTGATTATTTTGTGTGCCAGGACGAGCCCACCTGTATGATTTCCGCATACTCCATCATGGATTTGCTCCAGAAGTACACGACCCTCTTCAGGAGTAATACACTTCAATAGTGGAAGTGAGAAGCTTCTTTTGTACAAATGCTCGTCTATGATAGTATAAGAGCAGATTGTAATCTGAGGCGAGTAGCTTGTGTCTTATTCTCATGGAGAAGTCCCTTTTGTAAGTAACTCAGGATTGGAGTCATCCAAGTTTCCTGTTCGCCTGTTACTTGGGCGACCAAAATTCTGGGAACTGATGGCGAACAAGTTGTGACGACCACAATGTCCGTTGTGTTCGTCACTCCTTCTGCTGTTGCCAGGCGTGCCAAAGCATCAGCGAACGAATTGCCCAACCGTGGTAATTGTTCTATGAAAGCTTGTTCGAAATGCTCGAGCAACTCTTTTGCTAGTTGCTGATACTGTGCCATCTGTTCGCCTCGGGCCTCGTACTCGCCAGTTACTTGATAAACGATTATCTGAGAATCGCTGTAAATCATCAGCCTCTGAATTCCCATTGTCATAGCCATCTGAAGTCCAGCGATCAAAGCCTCGTATTCGGCTTCATTATTTGTAACTGGGAAATCAAAACGGATGGCTGTTGTGAATGTTTATCTAGTTGGGCTGATGAGAACTACGCCTGCTCTGACTCTTTAACTTGTTGATGAGCCATCAACGTACATATGCCATGGTTGGTCGACAGCTTTTTCGGGCATTTGTGGATATGTCAACTCGACCATAAAATCAGCCATGGCTTGGCCCTTCATTGCTGTTCGCGGGGCGAACATAATGCCAAATTGTCCTAACTCCACCGCCCATTTGAGTAATCTGCCTGTAGTATCGGGTCGGTGGAGGACTTGGCACAATGGGAATGTGGTCAGCACCTCGACTGAGTGATCGAAAAAGTATGGTCGCAGTTTTCGAACACTCATAACGAGAGCATATGCTAATTTCTCCAGTGGAGGGTACCGGAGCTCGGCTTCTTTAAGCACTTGGCTTACATAGTAAACGGGCAAGTATGTGGTCCCTTCTGCTCGTACGAGCACAGCACTGATCGCATGTTCGAATTCAGCAAGATACAAATAGAGTTGTTCGCCTGGGATAGGCTTAGACAGTGTCTGAGTATCTGCAAGGTACTGCTTCAATGATTCGAATGCATTTTGGCAATGCTCAGTCCACTGGAATTTTCCTTTCTTCAATGCGTCAAAGAAAGGTTTGCATTTGTCCCCAGTTCGTGATATAAACCGGCTTACGGAAGCTAAATGTCCGGTTAACTTTTGGACCTCTTTCACACTCCTGGGGTCCTGCATATCGAGCATGGCTTGAATCTTTGATGGGTTCGCTTCGATCCCCCGTTGGCTGACCATATGTCCGAGGAATTTTCCCGAGTGAACCCCAAAGCTGCATTTCTTCGGATTTAGCTTCATGTTGTATTCCCTGAGTATATCAAACGTTTGTGCGAGGTGGGTGATGTGGTCTTCCTTATGTTCGCTTTTTACCACAATATCATCAATATATACCTCAATTGTTCGGCCAATGTGTTCGTCGAACATTTTGTTCACCAAACGTTGATATGTTGCTCCGGCATTCTTTAATCCGAATGGCATGCGTTGCCAACAATACATATTCTTTTCACTGCAGAATGCCGTATTCTTTTGATCGTCCAGATGCATGGGAATCTGGTGATAACCAGCAAAAGCATCCATGAAGGTCATGAGCTCATGGCCTGCTGTATTATCGACCAAATAATCAATATGCGGCATCGGGAAATTATCTTTTGGGCATGCCTTGTTTAAATCAGTGAAATCAATACATAGTCTCCAAGATCCATTAGACTTGCGAACGAGCACAGGGTTCGCAAGCCATCTTGGGCATTTTACTTCTCGAATCAGTTTATTGTCGAGCAATTTTTTGATTTCATTATTCATTGCCGCATACTTTTCCGGACTGAACTTTCTGCGCTTCTGAATTACTGGAGTTTGTGTTGGATCAAGGTTGAGGGAATGGCATGCATGTTTAGGATTAATGCCAACCATGTCCTCGTGCGACCATGCGAACACATCCAAGTTTGCTTGAAGATAAGCAATCATTTATGTTCGAATTGGTTCAAGTAATTCCGTACCAATGAACACTTCTAACTCAGGTCTGTTCGGGTCGATGTTGATAGACTCCAGTTGTTCGACAGGTGTTGCTCGCTTTCTTTTTTGTTTCCACCGAGGATCTTGGATCGACCCCCGGTGTTCGTCATCAACCTCCATAGGTTCGAAACCTATGCGAGGTTCTAGGTCCGGTTGCTCATTTGGCGGATCAATATTCATCAGATCTGGGAGATTCAGAACATAAGTTGCCATCCTGTACCCTGTGTTCGCAGGTTGTGTGTTCGCACAGGGAGGTGTGTTCGTCAAACTTGTGTTCGACAAAGGACATTTTGGCAGCGTATTTGCTCGTTGGCTTGGCTCTCCGATCTCCCATGTTTGCTCCATCATGTTAACGATATTTTGTTTTTCTGGTGCACATGATAGCAAACAATCTCGAGCTTTCTTTTGATCTGCTTTTACACTACCTGTTCCATCTTGTGTTGGAAATTTGACACAATAGTAATACGTAGAACAGGCCGCTTTAAATTCCTGAATAAACGGGCGACCTAGAAACCCGTTATAAGTAGACGGAGCATCGATGATTACAAAATCTAGCATTCTAGTTCATCGGATCTCCGGATTTAGAGTTGATTCTAACTGGACTCCTAACCTAATCATACCATAGGGTCAGGTTACAGATTCCCCAAAACCCATAATGGTATGATCACATGGTTCAATATAACTGCTCAAATCCCCAACTTGCTTTTCCATTTGGTGCAGAGTATTGACGAACAAAATGTTCGCATAAGCCCCGGTATCAACCAGGAGGCGGTGCACCTTCAACCCGAGGAGACGAGCATTGATGGTTAAGGAGTCATTGTGGGGAGTGATTATACCGTCGAGATCGTCTTCTAAAAACATAATTTGGTGTGAGGGTGGCGTGCTAGCTGATGTGCTCGCCACCTTCACCTGATGAATGCTTTGCAAGACACGCATCTCCATCTTCTTACGTCTGTTCGATAATGTTGGTGCCTGGTAACATCCACCCACTGGACCACATTCAGGACGTATCATGTGGATCTCTTGACTTTCTCGACCTCTACCCACAGTAGGAGGTTCTCTTTTGGGTAATTCAGACCTCTTACGTGATTCTTCGGGATCACTGTCAGATGTTTGTTCGGCTTTACGCTTACCCCTTCGGTCTTCAGTTTTTTCTGTTCGGGAGCTTCTGTTCGCTGGCTTTTTTAGGAATTGGGTAAGACAATTATCTTCGTATAGCTTCCAAAGTTGGCGAAGTAAATCGCGACAATCTTCTGTATTGTGCCTGATATACTCGTGATAGTTACAATATTTGGAAGCATTAAGCCGATGCTTGTCCATTATGATTCTTCGAGGCCTATCTAACATATCCCGATCTTTGATTTGGTTGAAAATTGTTTCTGCTGAAACGCCCAAAAGACTTCGTAGGGCGTTTGCTTCTGCTCTTTCTTCGAATGGTTTGAAAGAGCCTGGTACCCCCCTTCATTCATTACTTTCTTCCCAAAAACTTTCTTAGTTGTGGGTTCCTGACTCAATCGTGATTGGGCGAGCAAATCTTGCATGGCTATGATTTTGGTTGCTTGCTCTCGGAATTCTTAATATGTGTTCGGCCAGTCTTGATGCATGGCTTTCCACATGTCAGTGTTTAGAGTCAGGCCTCCGACCACCACGAGGATCTTAGCATCCTCTTCAACTGGGGCCCCATCATACAGACATTTATCAAATCTTTCGATGTATGCTCGATCTGACTCACCTCTTAGTTGGGAAAAGTGCGCCAACCTTTGTTTTGGCGCTGGACGAGCACATATGGATGAGAAATGGGACAAGAATTGTTGTCCCAATTGAGCGAAAGATGTGATAGACGCGGCGGACAAAGTAGAGAACCATCTATGTGCCCGATCACCCAAAGTCATAGGGAATGATCGGCATTGCGTCGCGTCTGTGGCACCCATGGCGATCATAAAGTCTGAATATTTGCTGAGATGGACATGAGGGTCAGACTCAGCATCGAACATGGGGATTGGTGGTCGGGTCTTCGCCACTTTCTCTTGTATTTCGGCCGCCATGATTGCCGGTGATAGTGGCGAGCAGGGTATTGTGCTCGCCCGAGGGTGTTCTCTGGTCGCGGCCAGATCGACCTGCAAGCCTTCGATGGCTTTCTGCATTTCCGCAAATTTTGTGGAACTGACAGACTTGGATCGGGGCTGTTTCCCATCATGAGGACCCAGTGGGTCATGCTCGTGATGGGACAGTCCCCCTTTCCAAGTTCGTGCTTGACCACCCAATCGATGATGGATAGACAATTTTGTTCCCGCCGATTTTTGTTCTGCATGCGGATGATCGTGAGGATCTGAATGTGCGGGCATGTTTATCGGCTGTTCCTTTTCGGGATCATGTCGCCTATTATTGCCGATTCGGTCCTTTGGCGGAGAGCCTCAACCGTCCAAACGCTGATGGTCTAGACCCTTGAGGCTGTTCGTCATCAGACGTATCATCAGCTTTTTTATTGGCCCGCTTTGCATCTTTCTTTTTAACTTGCTCGCTATCAGGTGTGCGCGAGCGTCGTTCTTCATCTTCTTGAGTTTTTAACTTGGCCAACTCTTTTTCAGCCCTCTCTTTCTGTGCTCGCAGCAAGAAAGTGATGGCCTTTGTTGTGGCCGTCGGATCATTGGCAATATCCTCAAGATTGATGGTCTCCACTATCTGATCTTTGTGAGGCTGGCGCTGAGCCTCTTTCCGGTCGTGAGGTCGACTTTGTCCCGACCTCTCTGTTTGTGTATTCCTAGATTGAGGCATTATATTTCTTTTTCTGCCTCGGCTAACTACGAGTTTGTGCATGGGTTGGTTTTTTGGGACCCTCCTTCTAGCGCCAATTGTCGCGAGTCGTTTTATTTGGGGAATATGATGTGGCTGATTTGGTGACGATTCACAAACAAAACATGCACGTGTAAAATAAACTGTAAATAAGAAGAATTTGTTGACCCAGTTCGTCAAGAAATGACTACTCTGGGGGCATACCAAGCCAGGATGTGGTATTGCGAGTTTTACACGTACAATATTTGATACACCTTATGAAGATGAATCGTTACAGATGAAGATGATTTGGAGAGTTAGCATATGAGTGCTAGGGTTTCTGTATGTGTGGATGATCTCTCGTATTTTTCTGTACCTCACCTCTCTGGGAAATTTCTGAACCTATTTTGTTATGGGAGATTTTTTGTGTAACCTGTCTCTTGTTGTTTTTTCTTCCATTTATAGTACTCCGACAAGCATGAGCTGGTTTGGCAAGCATGAGCTGGAGGCTTCGGGCCATGCAAGGACTCTTGTGATGCTGCCACCTTTCCAACTTCGTCTTCTAGATTGATCTTAGCTCTTGCTTGTCTAAAAAGAACTCTTTTGGTCGTCCAAATCAATCTTTTGCTCGGCTGCATGCTTTGTTCGCCCCTTTAACCATGTCAGTTTCATGCTGGAATACTGTCCTCCTCGAGCATACTGAGCCCTCAGGATGTCTGGGTCTTCGGGATGTTTGGGTCTTCAGGTCCGAGTATCGAATATACTGACCCCTCAGGATGTCTGAGTACCGAACATACTGACCCCTCAAGTTTGTTTGGGTCTTCAGGATATCTGAATAAATATTACACGTGTCGCTCTTACGTGTTCGATTAATGCTGAATAATTATATCGAACACAACAGAAATAATGTTTGAATATTAAGAACAAGTGGTATTTGAAACTAATCTAAATACAACTCAAATATCTAAATATTAAAGTTCATGTTTTAAAACATATAACAGTGTTAACGTGCAAGTACGAAATACCAAAAGTATCGTCTGTTGATTCAAGAGTATCATTTTTTGGTTCAAGTGTATCACTCTTTTCTACAAAAGAGAAAACTGATAGCTTAATATAAATCAACAACTCTTATATTTGTTTTTATATTTGTTCATACAAAATAAAATATGGACATTAAATGTACAATAATTAATTCCTAATGCATCAATAACCAGTTCTCAAGCCTATTTTTCATATTACAATAAAATTTCTTAAAGCTCTAAAAACATTTCATCTACTTCTTGTGTTTTATTTCCTCACTCATTTTCTTTGTGTCTTATGCTATCTTCTTGTAAACTATGTATTTTGGCATGCTGTCTTGTGCCCTGTGCTTTAAAATTACCTGTAAGTTACAACTGTTAATGATAAAGAGAAAGTACTTAATATGAAGATATACTGATATAAATCAATAGTTGATAATTCAGATAATAGATACATTATCTACCAACAATGGGGTATTTTCTAGATTAGCATTAGACAGGTTCGGCATGGCAAACTAAAAATGTGATGGACAAAATTCACTTGAGCTAAAAACATGCTATTAAGGGAGTGAGTTGCCACGGACTAACCATGCCCGCAACTAGCTTCTATGTACTATTCTAATTAGTCCTCTCCATTGTTACAGGTGATAAAAGGATTTTACCAAATAATGTGAATTAAAAATTGAAATCACTACTCTCCCCCTTAGTCCTTTTCCTTTCTACTTTTCTATAACTAAATTCACCAATTTTAGGATCTGCAATGAAATTAACTCCTAAACTATCTACAATTAAATTAATTCCTAAACTAACAGCCACATACATAACAAAATTGAAAATTCAATTAAGGCCCTAAATTAATCAACAAGAGCAGAATAAGAAGATGAGATGAAAGATTAAGATCCGTCATAAGGAAATTACAAAAAATTAGAGATGGCGAGTCAACCTAGGATGTAGATCGAGATAATTACTGTCTGAAAAATCAAGATTAAAGAACCATATTAATTCGTCAGTCTTTCTGCAGCGGTGGATGGAGAAACAACCGGCAAACGGAATTTGAAGTGGCGGAAGAATGCACAATAGAGAGTGAGCAAGCAACATCGAAAGGGGCAAAACTATCGAAAAGAAATGGAAATCTGATAATGGAATAAGCAGGACAAGAGGGCATTTGGGGAAATGTAGATTTTTTTTTTTTTTTACAGAAGAATTCAACAAGAGACAACTACACCAACTCTTGTCGAACCAACTCTTCAATCCAACACGGAAAACCTACCTCGATCCAAGCATGAGGAAAGAGGAGGAACGAGCCAACTTCGCTAAACCGTGGGCGACCAAATTCTGAGACCTGAGAACATAGGAAATGTCTTTCACTTCGATCATCTCTAAGTCCTCATGTAATTGTCGCAAAGTCACACCTTCGGGCCCCAAAAAAAGATCTTTACTACGAATCGCATGAATTGAGTCCTGGGAGTCCGTAAAAATATGCACTTCGCCCGTGAAATGGCTCGCATACCAGCGCACTCCATGAAGAATAGCTGTGAGCTCCGCCGCCAAGATCGAGCCCAACGGGGCTATTGGTTTACAGACAGCAGCATTGAGTTGCAATTCCCGATTGTACACAACCAAACCCACCGCGTATTCCTTCTTGCTGTCGTCAAAACTAGCGTCCACCTTCATTACATTGCCCGTGAAGTCTCCATCCCGACACCATCTAGGAATCGAGACAGCAGGTGCATGGAGAGTAATGGTCAAATTTGTTTGAGCAGTAGCAAAGTCATGTTGATAGTGCAAGGCCCAATCAGCAGAAAATGTCCCTACACCTAATCCACCCTTCCCAGCAAACCATGATTATTTCTTCCAATGAAAGTATCTTCAAATCACATAGAGCTTCGAGTATCTCCTGGGCATTCAAGGTATTAAAACTCTTAACATAGAACCAAAGACTGTAACGTTTCCATATAGGTCGTACCACCGGGCAGAAGAAGAAAACATGTGCAGTATCGGCTAAAGCATTCCCACAAATGAAGCATCGTGGTGAGCACGAAACATGGTGCCTCGCCAGATTTCCTTCCGTCGCCACAAAGTCCCTCGCCATTTTCCAAGCAAAAATCCAAATCTTCGGCGGTGCACATAAGGACCAGATTTTTGCCCACCAGCTCTCCTCATAAGCCTGATTCGACGGCCCCGAGGCACTGTCCGGACTCAGTTTCCGTCGCCAGTAGCTTTTATACCCTGATTTCACTGAATATTTGCCCTTCTTTTCCGACATCCAAAAGCGAGAGTCACCCGATAAGGCAGGTAGAATAGGCGTGGTAAGAATTGCATCCACTTCGTACGGTAGGAATGCTTGTCTAATCAGCTCCTCATCCCACTGCCCAAAGGACGTAATGAAGCGAGGAAGAAATGACCCAGATGCAATACGAGATGAAATTTTACCTTCCGGCAATCCATGCACCCAAGCATCTTTGAATAATTGAATTGATTCACCATTCTTGACATTCCATCTCAGTCCTTTTACCAACAGATTCCGGCTCCAACAGATCGATCTCCACACATAGGATGCATTTGAGCCCACCTCAGCCTCCATAGCATCCACATGTTTGAAGTACCGTGCCTTAAAAAGACAGCCACTAACGACATTGGATCAATAATAATCCGCCACATCTGTTTCGCGAAAAGAGCCTTATTGAAGTGGGAAATATTCCGAAAACCCATCCCCCCCTCCTTTTTCGATTTACATAACTCATCCCAAGAGCACCAATGTAGCTTACTTCCCGCATCCTTCATACCCCACCAATATCTGCAGCACATACACTTTATATCCTCACATATAGTACCAGGTATCTGGAAACAAGACATTGCATAGGTCGGAACCGCCTGAATTACGGACTTGATTAATACCTCCCGCCCGCCTTCAGAAAATTGTTTCGACTCCCAGCCATCTATTTTCTTGGCCACTTTCTCACGCAGGTATCCAAACTGGATTCGTTTGCTTCTTAATGAAAATGTTGGGAGCCCAAGATATATATCGTGTCCCTTGCAAACGGACATGTTCAAACACAAACAAATGCTCTCTTTAATTGGGTGTGGTGTATTGGGGCTGAAAGTGATGGCAGACTTCTCAAAATTCACCATCTGCCCAAAAGCCCATTCGTATTGAGATAAGCAAGTTTTCAAATTATCACAATCCGATTGGGACGCCTTGAAGAAGACTAGACTGTCGTCAGCAAAGAATAGATGGGAGATGATTGGTGCACCCCTGGCGATTCTAATACCTCGGATAGCCTTTTCCCTGACCTTTCTCGAAATTAATGCCGACAACCCCTGTGCACAAAGGACAAATAGGTATGGGATAACGGATCACCCTACCTCAGCCCACGAGACGGCTTCACATTTCCCACAATTCACTCATTTATCCGGAAGGAGTAAGCAACTGAATCAACACAACGTAAGATTAAATTGATCAACAGCTCCGAAAAGCCCATCCGTCGCATCAGGCTGTCCAAATATTTCCATTCAATGCGATCATACGCCTTACTCATATCGAGTTTCAAAGCAGCATAACCATCGTGACTTTTTGTAGTACGGAGCCAGTGCATACACTCATATCCTATTAGAACATTGTCCGTGATAAGCCGGCCCGGTATAAATGCACTTTATGTGGGATCAATGATCTGCCCCATGATACCCCAAAATCTATTGGTAATAGCCCGTGCAATAATCTTATAATTCACGTTGCATAAACTAATTGGCCGGAAGTCCTTCATGTGCTTCGGTTCCTTAAGTTTCGGGATTAAAGTCACCACCGTCCTATTCCAATCTTGCATTGAGGTGCCGCCATTCAAGACCCCCAACACTTGGCTAGACACATCCGCTTGAACCAAATCCCAAGATTTTTGATAGAACAGAGCCGTAAAGCCATCTGGGCCCGGAGCTTTTGACGGGTTAAGATCAAATGTGGCCTTCTTTACTTCCTCCAACGTGAAGGGAGCCATTAAGATCGAATTCATCTCAGCGGTGACACAAGGCTCCACTGACTCAATCACTTCCTCAATCTCCCAAGTACTCGGGTCCTGTGACGTAAAGAGTTGAGTAAAGAAGGAAGTAACAATACCTGCCATCCCATCCGAATCTATCGTCCAATCACCGCCTTCCGCTTGCAATCCCTTGATATTATTGAGTTTTCTCCGTGCTGTGGCTAACGAGTGAAAATATTTAGTATTTCTGTCCCCCGAAGTGAGCCATTGGTTTCGAGAGCGTTGCTGCCAGAACACCTCCTCTTGTGTGTATAATTTCTCTAGTTCCAATTCCAGCATAGCAACCTCTTCCCTATCCCAGTGAACATCTGCCTCATTTAGTTTCTTATTAAGCCTGCGACGCACCCGATCTATGCGATGCTTAGTGTGGCCAACTTTGTCTCTAGCCCAGTCCTGTAACAGTCGGCCACTGGTCTGCAGTTTATCCTGCAACGAGGTAACACCACTCACCGATTGCCAGATTTGTCCCACCACTTCCTCATATGTTTCCTTGAGCATCCACTTATTCTCAAACCGAAATGTGGAGGGGGCTGGTATAGCAAGGTCAGGCCGACAATGGTTGAAAAAGAGCTTAACCGGTCTATGATCAGAATGATAAAAATCTAGAGTGTAAGCCTCCATACCAGGAAATACATCAAACCAACCAGCGTTGGCAAGGAATCTATCGAGTTTTTCGAGGATGAGATCACGGCCATGACACTTATTCATCCATGTAAACCGAGGCCCCTTGGCTTGTATCTCGATTAACTCTAAGTCGTTCACCACATCCCGAAAATCATTCATTTGAGAAAGTGGTTTAAGGTCACCCCCTTTCTTCTCCGAAGCATAAAAAAAATCATTAAAGTCTCCTCCCACTAACCAAGCAATGGACCCAGTTAAAGGGGAGGCATTTAATTTACGAAGAAGCTCCCAAGAATGTTTGCGAAGATGAGCACAAGGGTTTCCATAGAATCCCGTAAACCGCCAATCAGCATCCCGATAAGACACGATACAATCAATATGGCCATGGGAGTAAGAGCGCAAAGAAACGTTTAATGATTCATCCCAAAACAGAAGTAAACCACCACTACGCCCACAGGCGTCCACACCCACACAACCAACAAAATAAAAAATCGACTTCCAACGAGAACCCAAAACAGTAGGGATTTTAGACTCAACAATAAAAAGTAAAGAAGGACGATGTTCCGAGATAAGATCTCGGAGGGAATTGAACGCACAACGATTACCAAGACCGCGTTCCAGATAATGCAACTCATGGCATTAGGCAGGGTTGAAAGAAAATCGAAAGAATAAGGCAAAGCAAATTACTTGTATCAACATTGAATCACAAGTCGAGAGTTAAATAGCCAGAGAATTCCAAGCGATCGGCACTGGTATCGCCTGAAGATCCACGCAATAACCAGAAAAATACTGATACTCGGGAGATCCAGAATCCCCACTATCAACACTGAGACCACAAAATCAGTCCCTAATAAAATGGGAATCAGAATCAACTACGAGCAAATACGGGCTAGAGACCCGCACAATAGCGGCAGAGGAGAACTCACAAAGGAGCAGGAAAATCCGCACGGAGGCGGCAGGAAGATCCGCACAGCGGCGGCGGAAGACCTCAAAAGGAGAAGGGAAATCCGCACGGAGGCGGCAGGAAGATCCGCACGGCAGCGGCGGAAGACCTCACTAGGAGAAGACCGCAAAATGTTCTCTAATAATGATTTGGACACTTAACCACTAGCTGGTTGAAAATCTAATTACACAGAAGAAAAAAGTTGAATACTATTTTGATTTCAGAGATCGAGAAATTTGCAGAAAAATCTTAGCTCGAAATGTGTGGTGGAGCTATAATTTCCGATTTAATATCGCCGGCGAGCCGGACGTCGCGTCGGCTGACGGTTGATTTGCTGTGGGGCAGCGCCGCCGCCGACTTGAACAGGAAGAGCCGGGGAAGCTATCAGGCGAAGCCGCTGAGATCTGCGCCGATTATCGATTTGGATTATGCTTCTCTTTTGGACATAAGGAAGAAACTGTAACAGGAACCGCCACGGCCGGAGCCGCCGCTAGGGGCGGCGCCCAACCCAGAGCAAAACCCTAGAATCCCCAACGGCTGATTTGGGAAAATAAAACTATGGAAATCTGGGTGGGAATGTTTCAAAAGAGTTCACTCCTAAATTTTTCGTTCTCCCCTGAATAGTGAAATTTTAAAGTGTGTGTTACCGCGGTGGGGGTGGATGGGAATGTAGATTGTTGGCGAAGGTAGTCAAACGGGTTTTGGACTGATAGTTAGTCAAACGAGTCTAATTAGTATAATATGAGTCAAATAAAGACCCGACTCATCCATTAGACTGTCTCATATGAGATTTTGTATATGGCAGTTAGTTATACTCATAATTTTATGACATTCCAATCTCACATACATTTTTTATTTAGATACGCTAAATATATTTAACAAAATATTTTATTTAAGGAGTTTTATTCGGGACCTATTTTTTATTGAATTGATCTTTCATGAATCAGATTTATGCTATGAATCTTGATTATTTGACCCATTTGACTTATTTACAACTCATTTTTCTAAATTACTAAATTTGACCCCTATTATATCCTGGGTAAGGTCAAATGTTATGAATTAAAAACAAGGTTCATAACATGAACCAAGTCTATACAAGTTTTTGTCTTTTTTATTTAGATATGCTAGATACATGTAACAAAATACTTTATTTAAAGAGTTTTATCAGTTCGAGACCTAAAAGATTGACAAAAATTTGTATAAACCTGGTTCATGCTATGAACTCAGGTCGAACCTGACTCATACACTACAAATGTGTCGATATATATATATATATATATATATATATATATATATATATTTGAGCCCGTCGATGCGACCCCTCCCCTCTCCACCTAGAAACCCATCGATGCCACCCTCCCCCCATCGCCACGACCCCTCCCCTCTCGACAGCACGTCGTCGCGACCTATCTCAT
Source organism: Stenogyne calaminthoides (assembly GCA_037126765.1). Taxonomy (NCBI): domain Eukaryota; kingdom Viridiplantae; phylum Streptophyta; class Magnoliopsida; order Lamiales; family Lamiaceae; genus Stenogyne; species Stenogyne calaminthoides. Next base: position 5,872,224 of record JBBCBC010000040.1, read on the forward strand.
CCCCTCCCCACGCCGCCACGAAGGTCGTCGTGCATTGGTAAACGATCGGCGTTTTCAACGGCACCGTCGCCCAAAAATCGGAATAACAACGTTCTCCCGATTCATGTACTCATAAATCGGAGTTATAAAACTATCATTGTTACTCATAAAACCTACCACTATTACTCATAAAAACTATCACTATTACTCATAAAAACTATCAATGTCACTATGTGCTATAATAAGTTTAACTATTACACATAAACTATCACTGCTATACATAAAAATTATCACTGTTACTCAGAAAAACTATCACTATTACTAAAAAAAACAATCACTATCACTATATGCTATAATAAGTTTCATTGTTACACATAAACTATTACTGATATATATATATATATATATATATATATATAAACTATCATTATTGCTCAATAAAATTATCACTGTTACTTAGAAAAATTATCACTGTTACTCAGAATAACTACAATTGCTATATATAGGAGCGTGGAATGACCGCGAAACGGTGCGACGTGACGACACGTGGGCTTGAATGAGCTCGGATGGACGGGAGAGAGACCAAAGCGTGTGGACTAGAACGAGGGTGCGATGGCGCAACTCAAGAGACCAAAGTGTATGGACTGATATTGAAATAGATCATATTGAATTAGAGTTCATAGTGTGAACCTGGTTCATAGTGTTAATCTTATATTACAATTATGAACTTAGGATTTAAAAGATTTTGCTATTCAATTACATTTTAAAAAATTAAATTTCTAGATAACAAAAAATATATTGATTTTATGTAAATGGGAAAAGTAATAAAAAGCATAATAATGTAAAATATATATATATATATATATATATATATAATAAATAAATAAGTATATAAACTTTAATATATCAAATACGGTCTAAATTTGTTTTAGTCCTAAATTGATAGATTGTATTTTGCAGGCTCTAAATTGAAATTTTTTAATTTTTCAAATCTTAAATCAATAGAAAAAAAAAATAGACCGTAAATTGATAATTTCACTATTTTATTAGATTTGGAATCGACATTATACTTTATACCTTTAGGCCTCGTTTGGTTCGCGAGATTGACCGGGATAGGCCATGATTAGGATTTTAATCCCAACTAATTTATCGTTTGATTTGCGGGATGAGGGCCAATGATATATTTCAAGCCCGGGTAGAAAATGTACAAAATCTCTCCATTGAGAGATATGTCAATCTCATATGAAAGGTGGGATAGAGCATATCTCAAATGCAATATTACAAATTGTTCTTCTATTGTTTGAATAGATTCACAATAATGAAGTGTGGTTGTCTTAATTCAATTTAAGGGTGTTTATAACATTTCAATAGATATTCCATCTAATCCCTCAATCTAATCCTACAATCCAAACGCATATCTTGATTCAACAAATCCAGCAAATCAATCCAATCTTACTCAATCTCACTCAATCCTATCACACATAATCAATCCAGTCCCGTGAACCAAACACCCCCTTAATGGATATATTTTTCAGTTCATTACCATGTCTCCTGATGAACACAACTTAAACTGGTATAACAATAAGAAACGGTTTCGCAGGTCGGGCTAATCCATTATTCACCTTAATCCACCAACCATTTGATAGATCTAAATGGGCTGGACCACTACGGAAATGGGTTGGAAACTATTCAACCTAACCTAACCCATCATTGGGCTGTGGGATTTGCGATCAATTTTTTTTTTAAATATTTGTACGTTAACAAGACAGGTGATCTCAAGAAATCGCATCAGAAGCATCTTGACGAAAATGGTGACTCAGATTTGATTATGTGGCCTTTTTAAATTTGTAGATTTAAATTTAAATTTTGATTTAATTTATTGAGATATTTATATGTGTAATTTAACCGAATAAAAAACATTAAAAAAATAATAGTTAATGTCCACGTCATTTAGAGAATTGAAAACCCCCAAATTTTATGCACACGTGCTTGCATGTGACTAAAACGACGTTGTTTACGATTTTTTTTTATGAAAATTGGACAATCAATTTATTTATGTGACCAAAACTGAACAATTAATTTTTGGGGACGAAAAATAAAGTGTAAATAAGCTATAAGGTCAAAAAATCTTTTTTTTTCTCACTTACACACGCATATATCATAATCTAATATAAAAATATATAATATAAAATAATTAAAATATATAATTTAAAGTATATATTTAAACGAACTATTCCACTAAATAAATTTAATCATCAATAAACCTTAAATCTTGTTGAAAATAGAACAAACTAAACAGACTTTATAATTTGGTTGAAAAAAATAGACTTTATAATAAAAATATAATATAATTATTTTTTAAATTTTTTATATTTATTGTGAAATACGTTTAGAAAGGCTATTAACATGCTTTCAGACGACCTTTAAAAAAACATGTATAAAGACGAGACTCGTTTATTAAAAAAGGTTAAATAGCTATTTATAAAAAGTTTATAAATAAAAGATCTGGCTTGCGCATAACACCTGTGTATTAGGCCCAGACTTTCCAACAAAAAAAACCTAGCTTGGTTTGATCTATTTTCGCTCCTAAATCCACGGTACACAACTAATATTTTTGAGTAAATATTAATTAATACTAACAAATTAATTTTTTAAATAAAACAATTAACACCATTTAAAATCTTGATATGAACATTTTTATTCTCAGATGAAACCTCCAATAAAAATCTTTAAAAAAATCTTAATTAACAACGCAGATAAAAACAGTTAAACAAATAAATAGAGCCTTTAATCCCAAATAATTAGAACATATTAGAGATAAAAACACGTTCTTATACAAAAATACTCCTATATCCAATTTGAGCATTCTTTATCTACTGCTGATATAGGGCACGTACAGAAATAAATCCCACATCATATGATATCATGAAAAAGTAAATAAATAAATCACATTACACCTGCAGCCCCATCGATATTTCAAAATTTAATCAACATGATCTCGTCGCATTAGCAATTGTACGTGCACATTAATCTATATATATCTAGGTGGGAACATAATAGAGATTATTCATGCCATCAAGATATTATGAGTCATTAATATGATAAACTCGACATAATTAGTACACTAAAGTCACACTTCAATTTGTCTATATATGCAACTTGGAGAAGTTTTAATTGACTTCACGCTTGACCGCAACCTACATATGAACATTACTTTAAAAAAAAAAATAAGTATACAAACTACGTGCTACATGCCAATAATAAATAATCGAAATTTCAACCCTTCATAATTAAATTTCCTTTCCTTAATTCAAACTTTTGACCAAAAAACATTCAGATTTCTGAATCAGTACAAAAAAAATGAAACTCCATTGTGAATTTTTCTCCTATCCACTCCCTATCGTTAATAGAAATGTATTAAAAAAAAAAAAAAGAATGAAATGAATAGTTTAATTAACCTGCACTCATTGCTTAATTATTATTATTATTATTATTGGTACTACTGCCGCTGCCGTTTCCGTTGCTGGACGACGGCGCGCCGACCAACGAAGAAATGGCTGCTGCTAAAGCAGCAGCGAAGTTTGGATCATTTGCAAGAGCATTCACGGTCTCACTCAGTTGATGCATCGACGGCTGTGGTTGTTCGTGGCTTCCTTGATCAATTTCTTGCGACATTTGTAGGCCCGAAAATTTCGATTGGTTGTACAAACCCTGGTTGAATAGTTGAGGGAGGAGGGCCGCGGCGGGGTTGCTGGGGCCCGGCCCGAAGTTCTGTTGTTGATTGAGGAAGGAAAGGGGGAATTGGTTGGAGGGTATTCTTGGAAATTGCATAGGGTTTGGGGGTTGTGTTAGGTCTAATGTTATGGTTGGGAATGGGGCTGAGGCTGAGATTGTGGCCATGTTGTTTGAGGAGCAAGGGAGGATGGTTCTTGATAGAAAGCTGGTGTTCATGATCCCATCGGCGCTCGGCATTGAGCCCGAGAGGAGCATACGAGCGGCTGAGGATGTGGTCGAGGCCATCGCCATGGCTGCCGGTGGCAACGGGTGGTTGTGGTTGCCCTCGTACGTTGTTATGAGTATGCTTTTGTCCTCCGCGCATCTTTGGACCTGGATTTGTGGACGACACGTTTACCGTTGATTAATTTAAATATACGAGATTCGAATTAATTGATTGATAAAGAAATGAAAAAACAAAAACATACTTGTTTTCGAACGGGACAACCACCTGCCATCGTGCAACGGTAGTATGCACGAGGGCACGGGTTCCCCTTAGCCAACTTTTGACCGTACTTGCGCCATTGGCATCCATCTGTGATCTATATATCGTTAAGAACCTCCAATAGAAATATTCTATTAATAAAAAAAATCGAACTCTACCATACAATAACATATACCATTAAAGACTATTAGATCGATATAAAGATTTGTGTGAAACCATCTCACAGAATGAGTCCGTGAAACAAAACTCCACTTAACCAATATTGTTAAGGAAAAATATAGGTCAATTTGATTTGGCTCTTATATGGGTCAAACAAATATAGATCCATCTCACATAACAAGATTCATGAGACAGTCTCATGCAAGACCACCTCTTAAATCAAATTGTCGCATAAATACTTACATACATACCATAGTAGCCTCGGACCTAGCACGAACCGAGACACGAGCCTTCCTCATGGTGGCCTCGGCCGTTTGTTCAACACTTCTCGGAGAGTTTCGAAGCCTCAAATTACTCTTATTTTCGGGAGATTGTTCATCTCCAACATTTTCCTTATCAGACGGCGGAGGCATGTCCCGGCCAGTTCGTCTCCCTGGGGACGATTCGTTCGACGCAAACCCAAGATCTATGAACTTTCTAGGCACGTATTCATTCTCATGCCCATTTCTAGAATCCTCCGAACTCCCTCCAATTTGATCATTTTGCTGCTTTTGCTGCTGATGCATAACTGTCAATAGATGCATATGAAGAGTATTGTAGCTTTGTGTCACTTGATCCAACGCATCCTTCAATTTACGATTCTCCGAATTCACTTTTTCCATTTCACCTTGAAGAAAGGCCAGTTGCTGCAAAAATTATAAGATATTTATTTCCTAAATTAGACTTTTTGTTACAATTATCGAATTTTTCCATATGCTTTAATGTGTTGTACAATATTTAGTCGTACTTTCTCTAACCTCGGTTTTCGATCTTTTCCTCTCTAACATGAAAGACATCCCATCATTGGTTAAAGACTCGTCACTACCATTGTTAGCCGTTGTATGGAGATGCAACCCCGTCTATCAAAAAATATGTAATTAAATGTTAAATTTATAAATTCAAGCTTTTTAAAAAACTTAAGAATAAAATCTTCAATTAAGGTGGTGTTGGCAAACAAAATTTCGGGTCCAAAATCACTTTCTTTTACATAGAAGCGGATTTGGATCCGATGCAGTATAACATCGTCCTAGTTTTATTGTGAATATTGATTTGATACCGGACAACACCGTATAGCATAGGACGGAGTTGTACTGCACCGGATCCAAATCCCAAAAAAATTGAGGCCACCAACTTTTGAAGAAAAAAAAAAAAGTTGATTCTGCACCGTTCAATTGAGTTTGAAAACACCCCGTTAATTATAACAAACTACATCATATTACACACGTTAACTAATTTGCAATTGGACATCCGATCGGGCATTTCCTCGTCGCCGCCTCCGCAGCCGCCGTCTCTCTTATCGGAGCTGAAGAAATCGACTTCGTCAATCACCTTCCGTTTGCCGCGGCCGCCGTCGTCGCGGCCGATGCTCACCGGGAACTGAATAGTGGCGGGGGGTGACTTGGTGACGTCATCCATGGGGCGATGACGTAAGTAAATTAAAGACAACAAATGTTTGAGCTGTGATTATATAACAAGGAAGATGGTTCTAATTTCCTTTTATGATTAAAGAGTCATGTAATGATACTATTATATGCTCTTAAATCAAAGGAGAGTCCACTTCATGTGGCCATAAATTCTTCTATATATAGAAATATGGCAAGCAGTTCTTTAAGACCGAATTATCGGCTATTGAATTGGTAGGGTTTGACTAGGAAAATAAATAAAGACTAAATATGCCTTGAAAAAAATCTCAACTTTTAAAAGAAATGTTAAATAATTTACGTTTAAAAGAACAAAGACGTACGAATTTGTTAATATTGTAGTAGAAGATTGATCTTGGTGGTTAGAAATAGATTTTTTATTATATATATTTTAGGGGTCTTTTCCTCTCTAGTCTGTTTTTTTTGTATGTATATTTTCCATAGAGTGTTGGGTCCAACTTGATCTAACTGAAGTGTAAAGAAGTTAGATCTCGTACTTGGTCTTGTGACTCTAGAGGTCAAACCAATTTAACTTGGCGCACATAGTTACACTTGTCTATGGGTCAAAACATTTTGCTTGGCACATATGATTACACTTGTCTTGTTTTTGGAGTTATGTTTTTCTTTTATTTGCTCTTGCATTTTTTGTGGACCGATACATGTATAGAATATATGAAGTCTACGGATAGATAGCATATAAGTTGTTAATTTGCAAGTTTTTCATGATAATACATTTGAAATAAACTAGAAAACATGGGTTAAGATCTCTTATCAATATATACGTACGGCAATTATTTTTTTCGAGTATAACGCGAGATATCCGTAAAAAAATTATATTCTTATAAGGCTGTTTTAAAAGAATTTAAATAATTCATTTTTTTTTTTTTAAAACTTGGTATCTAGTCTAACGACGATTAATTCGGAGGACCAGAACTTACCGTCTACTAACGGAGGCCCACTTCAAGTCAGAGTTAAGCTTTGTATGGTCTGATCCATTTCAAGAATTGATCGCATCTTAGGGTATGTTCATTTCGCGACTATCCCGGCGGACTTTGGACTTTACAATCTCAAACCCCCCATTTATTTTGACTTAAAAGTAAGGATTTTGAAATCCTACTAATGCTACCCTACCTCATAACCTACTATTACTCTACTTTTTATTCTACCAATACACTAACATCATCTATTTTTTTATTCTCCCAATACACTCAAAATAATATAATAATATCACATCAAATATTTTTTCCACCATCCTACCCTATAAAATTCCATAATAAACATACATCATAACTATTCATCAAGATTTTGAAATCCTAGGACTTCAAAGTCCGGATTTCTCACGTCCACTATAAGCCCGAAATGAATATACCCTTAGGGATTTCGAGACTTAAGAAGGGTTGGAAATATTCTATATAAATATTATTCCCTCCGTCCTTATTTTGATTCACTACTACACATTTAAGCTTGGACAGCTCCACTTGGACAGCCCTTTTAAAAAGAGCTCTCCAAAACCGAGCTTGGAGAGCGATTTTTATTAAAAAAAAAAAAAACTTACAATGCGGTTTGAAACCGCTCTCCAAGAAAAATACTTGGAGAGCGGTTTCGAACCGCTCTGCAAGAGCTTACAATGCGGTTCAAAACCGCTGTCCCTTTTGAAGCGCTCTCCAAGCACAAACCCTTATATCAGATGCAGAAACGCGCAACCCCCCATTCGCGTTTTCTTCTCCATTTCCTCCTCCTCCATTTTTTCCTCCTCCCTCCTCCTCCATTTTTTCCGGCGCAAGACCGTCGCCGCTGCCTCTACCACCACCATCTGCCGTTGCATGCCCTCCTCCTCCTTCTCCTCCGGTCCCTACCGCCCAGCTCAAATCTCCTCCTCCACCACTCCCTTCTGCCCGCCTCCTCCTCCTCCCTCCTCCCCACTCCTCCTCCTCCTCCTCCCTCTACCTCCCCTTTGTTGTATCTAATAGGTATTTTAATTTATTTAATGTTTTATATATATATATATAGGTATATATATATATATATCTATTTATGTTAGGATATATGCATATAGTGTTAGATTAATTGGTTAATTGACTTGGTTTTAATTGTTGGACAATATGTTAGGATTAATTGTTGTTTAATTAGATTGTTTAATTTAGTTTTTGGGATATATATGATTAATGCTCTTGAAATTAAAATGTGTGTATATTTTGGTTGGTTAATTGGTTGTCAATTTGTGTGTTGTTTCACTCAAAAGTATTAGTTGTTTCATTTAAAGGTATTAGTTGTTTCATTAAAAAGTATTAGGTGTTTCATTAAAAGTTATTAGTTGTTTTCATAAAAAAGTATTAGGTGTTTCATTCATAGGTATTAGTTATTTCATTCAAAGGTATTAGTTGTTTCATAATAAGGCATTCGGTGTTTATTCAAAGGTATTAGTTGTTTCATTAAAAAAGTATTAGGTGTTAGTGTGTGATTAATGTTGATTTAATTATATTATTGTTAGTAGCTTGGATTAATTGTTGTTAGTACGTGGCTTGAATTAATTTTTGTTAGTGTTAGAGATATGAAATAATTTTAGTATTAGGATTAATACATTAGGATATATTTTGGTTATTCATTTGCTGAATGAATAGTGTGTTTCTTTAATTAGATGATTAATGATGGTACATTAGAATACATTAGAAAATTAAAATGAATGTAGATTAAGTATAGTTAGGTATGCTTTTAGGTTTAATACTTTAAGATACATTGTCTTGAGAATCAGTCTTCATATTGTCTTTCCTATAGGCATCTGTAGCTAGTTCTATATGGATCGAAAGTGGGTTCGAGCAGATCGATTATCAGGTGAGTATATGAATGGGGTGGAAGAATTTTGTAATCATGCAATTAGACACTGCACCGACCCTCGGTACATTCCATGTCCGTGTTGGAAATGTATGAATGGAAAAACTGTTAGTGGTCGAGAAAATTTGTTCGTCCACTTGATGATTCACGGTATTGATAAAGTATATACCGTTTGGACATCTCATGGTGAGACAAGAGATAGATGTAGCTCAAGCAACCTAGGAATTGACTTTAGGTTTGAAGATACAGTGGATGCGGATATTTTCGATGATGTAGCGACTGTTGATACATCGAGTGGGGATGACGGTGATCTGCGAGATCACCCTTATATGTCAGAGAAGTTAAGGGATTCTGCTAGATTACCACTATGGCCCGGGTGTGAGAAGGCAACAAAACTGTCAGCTGTGTTGATATTGTTCAACCTAAAAGCAGCTCACCAGTTGTCCGATCAGTGTTTAACAAGTATGCTGGAAGCAGTTAGTGGTCTATTGCCTGATGGAAATGTACTGCCTACGAGAGCATATGATGCTAAGCAAATGCTCAAGTCCATTGGATTAACACTTCAGAAAATTCATGCTTGTCCCGGTGATTGTATCTTATTTCTGAAGGAGTATGCAGAACTCGATGAATGTCCCAAGTGTGGGGAGAAGTGATATAAGAAAAATAAATCTCCCGCGAAGGTGATGTGGTACTTTCCGATAATACCAAGATTCAGGAGAATGTATAGTAGCACTGTGGATGCTAGAAATTTAACTTGGCATCATGATGATAGGATCAAAGATGGAATGCTAAGACACCCTGTTGATTCAACCCAGTGGAAGACATTCGATGTCAGACATCCAGAATTTGGCAACGAGCCACGACACTTGCGTCTTGAACTCTCAACTGACGGAATGAATCCATTCGGTATCCAAAGTAGCAACCACAGTACATGGCCAGTGATACTGTTAATTTATAACCTTTCACCCGAGTTGTGCATGAAGCGCACTTACATGATGTTGTCTATGTTGATATCAGGACCCAAACAACTTGGTAACGACATAGATGTATATCTGGCTCCTTTGATAGAGGACTTGAAGCTCCTGTGGGATGAGGGTGTCGATGTGTACGATGCTTGTAGAAAGGACAATTTCAAGTTGAAGGCCATGCTATTTGGAACTATCAATGACTTTCCCGCTTACGGGAATCTACCTGGATATAGTGTGAAGGGGGCCGATGCATGTCCTTGTTGTACCAAACAGACACATCACATTCGCTTGAGTCACTGTAGGAAGACTGTTTATATGGGACATAAGAGGTGGTTGGACCCAACGTATAAGTACAGAACAATGGCCGATGCATTCGATGACACAATCGAGACAGGTGAAGCACCACGTTTATTGTCAGGTTCAGATGTATTGAATGAGATGAACAGTACGGAAAGAGCTTCGCAAAGAGTGTCCCCACTAGCGGTTGGAAGAAGGAATCAATTTTCTTTCAATTACCCTATTGGAAAGAGTTGTATGTTAGACACTTCATTGATCTAATGCACGTTGAGAAGAACGTTTGTGCCAGCTTGCTCAATACTCTCCTAGCTGATAAGAAGTCCAAGGATGGTTACAATGCAAGAATGAATATGATTGATATGGGAATAAGAGTAGAACTAAAACCAGTGCCTAGAGAAAGGGGTCAACCGTTCTTACCTCCTGCTGCACACACCTTGTCCAAGAATGAGAGAAAAGAGTTACTTCAGATGCTAAAGGATGTGAAAGTTCCAGAGGGTTATTCGTCCAACCTACAGAGACTTGTATCAGATGATGGCATGAGACTGATGAATCTGAAATCGCATGACTATCATGTCATCATGGAGACTTTCTTGCCCATTGCAATACGTTCTATCTTGCCTGAAAATGTGCGCATAACCATAACAAAGTTATGTTAGTTCTTCAAGGAAATGAGTAGCAAGGTCATAGATCCTAGAAAATTGCTTGGTTTTCAGAGATAGATTGTGGGGACGCTCTGTGAGCTTGAGATGTATTTCCCTCCATCATTTTTTGATATAATGGTTCACCTAACCGTTCATTTGGTACACAAGAAAAGGATGTGTGGTCCTGCTCGTATGCGATGGATGTATGGTGTAGAGAGATATATGAAAGTGCTCAAAGGATATGTGATGAATATGTCCAGGTCGGAGGGATACATTGCAGAACGCTATTTAGTAGAAGAAGCAGTCGAGTACTGGTCTGAATTCATTCCGAATGTCGATGTAATTGGACTTCCAATTACTCGGTACACCAATAGGATGGATGGTGAAGGCATTACCGGTGGTCAATCTGTAAGTGTTAATATGGAGGAACTAACACGAATGCACTTGTGCGTACTTCACAACACGGTCGACGTGCTTCCTTTTATTGACCTGCACATGCAAGCACTTGTTGAGACATTTCCCACCAGAGATAGATCATGGATTGAAGTTGAGCATAATCGCACGTTTGTTGACTGGTTCAATGGTTGTGTAGCAAATATGTTGTCACGGGATAAAGAATCAGTGAATGAAAGAGTTAAGTGGTTATCCAGAATGCCTGATAGACATGTGTATTCGTATAAGTGTTATCTTATTAACGGATACACATTTTATACCAGAGATCATGATGCCACAAGTATAATCGAATACTACTTACTTTGGACAGATTGTCAACATTTGGGAACTCGACTATGTTGTTCACTGACAACCAATCTTCGAGTGCAGTTGGGTGAGGATCCCTAACGGGGTCCAAGTTGAAAGATCTGGTTTCGTACGCGTTGATTTGAAGAATGTGGGATACAAAGATGACCCTTACATAATGGCCAGTCAAGCTCAACAAATTTTCTATGTCCCCAACCCAGTTAATAAGAAATGGTACATCGTGGTTCTGTCAAACAAATTTAACAGTAGTTACCATTAGCGATGAAGATGTTGACACAATCGATGATCCTTTTCAGAACTTCACTCATTCTGTACCCTCTTTCGATGATCTAGCAAATCCACGCCCGTACCAGAGAATAATTATCAATGAGGATGAATATGGCAATCCCGATCTTGTTAACATTTATGGTCATGAACGAGAAAAGTCAACCAAAAAACATAAAAGAAAAACAAGTGCTAAAAAGAAATGTACGACTTTATTGAATGTTGTTTCTTTTGCTTTATTGAATGTTATTTCTTCTGCTTCCTTAAATGTTGTTTGTTTTTGTTTATTAAATGTTGTTTCTTCTGCTTTACAGGATCATGTCTTATCTGCCACATCCCGGAGATGATGATGGAGTACATTTAGGAGATCATGGTGGAGATTATGATGGAGATCATGGTGCTGATGATCGACATGATACTGATGACTTGAGACAGAGTGACACTTCTGCTCCCACCACTAGCAGCTCTGGGGATAAGCGCAGTAGAGGTATAGTCACGATAGCTTATATTAAGAGGGCTCGTAGCAAGGGGAAATAAGTGCAGGTAATTTTATTACAATTGAACAGTTAAAATTGTAATTATATTGATTGATCGTTGAATCTAATTAAATAATATGTTATTGCAGTTATCATTCAATGAGTATGGGCATGCAATCGGTAAACAGAGTGAGACGTTGTCTTTCTACCTTAGAGCTGCAATCAGGCGTATAATCCCTATAGTGCTGCCATCCAAGGACTGGCGTAGCGACAAACTGACTTCTTTGAAGGAAAGATTATGGGATGAACTTTCGGTATGTTAATTATATATATGCTTATTGAAAGTTGTTGTATGATTACTAAATTTACTACATTGTTATATATGTTATATGCGTACAGAGTACATTTCTCGGCCTTGATTATTCAAAGAAGAAGCAAATACTGTCGCAAGTTGGAGTATTGGCCAAGAATTTTCGAGCTTGGCTGAGAAGTCAAGCACGAGATCTGGATACTGGTCTTTACTCGGCTAGTCCGCCTGAGGCATATCAGAATTTCCCTACGGTGGCTCTATACTGGGAGGAGTTTGTGCGACGATCTTTGGAGGATGAGTTCCACGTAAAATTGATCAATATCATTTAATGCCCTATGCTTTTCAGTGTTTATCGTATTTCTATTACACTGTAGTCACGAAGTGAGAAAAATCGCAAACAAGCCAAGTCGATGGAGGCGCGATATCGTGGATCGAACAAAGGTTATGCATGCATAAGAGAAACTCTGGTGAGATCAAAATCCTAACATTTAATTTTGTTTATATATTCACTTTTAATATATCTAATAAGGGGACACGTTAATGACTATCGTAGAAAGAAGAAAAAAAGAAAGCTGGAGAGCGTGAGCCTGTTGTTACCCATTTTGAGTTATTTCAAACTACTAGAAAGACTCGATTCGTGGATATTCCCGATTCCACTGCACAACGTATCATCGAAGATGGGGTAAGCTATCCATTAATTTGTCTTTGAATTAGAAACTATTATTTCTAAACAAATGATTAAATAATAATCTTTTGTAATTCAGGAGCGTATGTCTCAGACCATGAAGCCCGAAGACGTCCGCTTTGTCGGTCCCGATGATCTACTTGGACGGGCTATAGATCGTCAGGAGCATCCCGGCCGCTTACGGAGTGTTGGATATGGCGTGACGAAGTCATCATTGTCCATGTTACTTGCTCTTCAAGTCATGAATATGGTGGGTGTACTTTCGGTACAGGTTGCCCAGATGGCTAAAGAGTTGGAACAGATGAAGTCCGAGAGACGGTCGCATCACGGAATGTCCTCGAGTGGAGCAAGCTGTGAAAATAGTGTCGCTAATTCTATGTTTTCGGCTAATGCTAGAGACGATTTTATTGAGGCACTTCGAAACGACGTCCCGTAGGTATCAGATGTGTCTCATATTTATTTTAATTAAAGACTAGTATATATATTAAATTTTTCTAACTAAATATCTTATTCGAACAGTCATCGACCCCATGCTTCCTTTATTTGGAGGATCCTACTCGGTTGGTGGCTACAGGAACGTTGCTCAATAACTCCGATGGAGTTATTCATGGTAGTCTCATCACTCCTTGTTTCGTGAGGGTCACGCTCGATGTACCCATAATCGGAGAAGAGGATTCACCAGTGCCTAAACCAATTGATGATGTTGTCACAGTCGGAACAACTGTCGGACACTTCATCGAATGGCCGACCAACTTGGTCTCTCTCACCATGAAGGTAAATTTAATATATGTTATTAAAGTTCATTATCTTATTTGTCATTCTAAATAATGTTGCAAATTGATTGTAGAAACTGCCGACACCAGAAAAGCCTAAACAGAAATCAAAGGGTGTCGCAGTTAATCAGAGAGAGATACCGAGGGACTTCACTATTGGTGGTCGCAGACTAATTGGTTATCCATTGCCTGGAGACTTAGATCACGACTACGCCATACAGCATACAGTGCAAGTGATAGTGGAGTCCTCTGATTTCGACATGGTCACAGTTCCGATGAATACATCGCTTGGGAGCATGTGATTGAAGTCGTGAACGACCAGTGGTTGAGTGCAATGAGCATAGCCTTTTATCTCAAGTATGTGTTTACTAATTAATTCTCAGTATTTACTTTCTATATATAGTTTAATTTTCAAATTAAATATTAATTAGCGTATATATGTTGGTTAAAGATATTTGGGTGAGGTATATCTCTCCAGAGATCCTCGAGCAGGTGGAATGTATTCATTCGTCTCCCCCCAAGTGTCTTGCTTAATGGCTGATAGGCCACATACCATGGAGTGGTTAGTTTCTCATATGCTGAGTTATACTGACAGAGATCATCTCATTTTTTGGCCAACAAACGTGGGGTGAGTACAATAAATATTTCGTTAAAATTTATATTCATAATACATATGATATTTGCACATATGCAAAATTTACAGTTAATTTTAATATTTTTAATGTAATATAGGAATCATTGGGTGCTGGTCGCCATAATGAGCACATTAAGTGTATATTTTATGGATCCAACTGCGAATGGGTTGGCTTCAAATCGGCCTGATCTCACATCGTACATGGAAGCGTAAGTTCATATTTAATATTATAATATAATGATTTGTTTTACTTATTAAAATTATGCATATTTAATCTAATTTTATTTTTTAATTCTAATAATAATAGTGTGATGACGATGTATCGGAGTCGCCTTCCTAATCAAGGCTCAAGAGCTAACTTCAATAAAGTGAACTAGAATAATGTTAAGGTAAATTTAATTTATTAAGTTATCAAATTAATATAAAATAATTATAATTGTAATATGTGATTATAATTGCTAATCAATAGGTACCGAGGCAACGAGATAGCGATCACTGTGGACATTTTGTGTGCTGTTATATTGAAGATATAATATTCGCTTCTCAAACGTCGATTTCTATCAAAGTAAGTCAATTTATCGATTTATTTAAATTATTATTAATTGAATAAAAATTCATACTATATATATCTAACTATATTGATTAATTGATCATTGTTTGCAGTTTGTCTATGATCGTCCGGTCAAGTCTTACTCCAAACAAAGAATGAACAAATGAAAAATGAATTGGACAGGGTACCTTTACAATCGATTCTTGTATAATTTTAGATAGAGCGAGATAACTTTTGGTAGCATATTACTTATATAATTGTATTGATATACTTCATGTTTTAATTTGTTGACGGATATTTATTTCATATATGATGCGTATGCGTATGCGTTTATTAATTTATTTGATATGTTTCGGTATATTGGATGTATATATATATATTATCGTGGTATAAGATTTGGTTTATGATTTTTGTTTTGGTTTTGGTTTTATATAAACAGGATTTTTAAAATATAAATTAAATATGTATTAATTGTAAAAAAAATAAAAAATATTGGACAGCGGTTTATAACCGCTGTCCAAGTGTATTTATTTAAAAAAAAAAAGGTTAGACAGCGGTTATAAACCGCTCTTGGGTTTTAAACCGCTGTCTAAGAGCAGTCTCTTGCAATGCGGTTGAAAACCGCTTTGTAAGTGGTTTTGGTTGCAGTGCGGTTTTTTATCAGCTTGGACAGTTGTTACTTAGAGAGTTGTTATAACCGCTCTCCAATGTCATTTTTAACAGTTCTCCAAGCCCAAATCTGTATTAGTGATTATCCATGTACTGTAGATCCGGTGTTTAAGAAAAGTGGGAAATGATAATATTAAATGGTGTAAAATGGGTTTGGTGGAGGGGTATGAATGTCAGTATTCAACTTTAAAAAGAATGTTATTTATTTTTTTATTTTTTTTGTGAGGAAGAGACGAGAAACTCCCCCCACCTGTGCTGTTGGCCCCTCAGCCGGGCGGGTTGTAAATCGAAGGATGTGCCCAAGTGGCAGACACTTGTGGGAGAAGAATAATGTTATTTATTAGTATTAAATGATGTAAAAAGTGGATTTAATGTGTGTAGTAGAGTGACAAGTTATGTAAATAAGTGTTGTTCGTAAGGGGTATTATTTTGTTAGTAAAATTATTTTATTTCCTTTTTAGGAAATGGTCAATCTAAATTAGGACACTTATTTACGGAAAATGACTAATCTAAATTACAACGGAGGGAGCATCACATTTAAGGAAGGCGCCGAAAATTCTCGAATCTTTTGAGGGTTAAATCGGGTCAAATAGATTTTTCAAATAGATTCATGTTTAGGCAGAATGAAAAACTTGCTCCAAAATATGTGTTATTATAAGGACAAGCATGTGGTATTGTAGCACATACTGGTTATTTTTACTATTTATATTTATAATAATTAATACAGGTAAGATATTGAAAATTATTTTACTATATGAACAAAAAAATGTTACTGTATGAAAAGAAAAAAAAAACGACGTTATTTTCTTTATTTCATTCATATCCCCTTTTTTTATTTCTCAATTCCTCTGATTGGGTCATATTTAATGAATTCTTGATCCATCAAATAGTTTATTAAGTGTTTGGGTGACTAATTGTTGCTTCCACATGTAAAAGTGGGTGGAATAAACATAAAAGAGGATTTTATGAATGAAAATAATGATTAAATTAAAATATTAAAATCATATGAAATTGCGGATAACAATGATATGAAATTGTACATATCATAAACTTAATATATACTCTAGGTAAACATGTTTCAATGGGCGCAAAACTCAATTCAACCAAATTATTTCGTTTTAAAATCGCATATTTTCATTAAAAATTATTTAAATTAATTTTTTAATCTATCTAATTAAATTAAATACTTTTATTTTTATTATATTTATTTATAAAAGATATGATATAATTATATTCACATTTCATATATCTTTTCCTTTTCCCCCCGGAAAGGCACACCCCATATTGCTGAAGTTGAGATTTTTTTAAAAATCAACATGCTACATAATTAAATATTAGAAAAATGTAAAGCTTTCTTTAGAACTTTAGAAATGATAAAATGTAAAGGTTAATTTGCTCAGAATGGAGGGACTATATATAATATTAAAAAATAAATTTATGTTTATAATTAAATTAATTAAATGTTTAAAATATTTAATTTAAAATAATATTGTAAATTTTTTTTCAATCCCGCAAAATTCGTGGGATTACGTGCTAATATAATATATATATAAGTAAATTAAAATATTAAAATAATTATATATTTCATAGTAATTTCATTATTTCAACAACTGCAACTTTCCATAATTAATACTAGTAAAGGAAAAATTAGAACCATTGACATGAATACTTGGAAATATTCAAGGACTAGTTCAGGTAGTAAGAAATATATATTTATAATGTATACATATAATTTAAGATGGTATATATGTTTGAATTTATTCAGAAACTCAAGTGAATGAGCTTTGATTATAAATTTCCTTGCTAAATTTGCAATATATACATTGTTATTGCATAAATTTGAATCATTATGAAATAATATTTATGTGCACTAGTTACACAATACGATTGGTGCACATGTATTGCTCAGTAAAAGTTATTAATCTTAATAATATATATTTCTTAGTGAAAACAAAGAATATTGTTTATTAAAAATAAATAATATTATTTAATAAAAAATAATTAATTTTGCGTAGTAAAAATAAATAATATTGTTAAGTAAAAATAATTAATATAGTAGCATATATATAATTTGTTAATTTTCAAGTTTATCACGATGATAAAGAATCCAGAAAGATGGGTTAAGATCTAGAAATAATATCTAAAAACAAAAGTGAAAGATCAAAATATAATAGGTGATTTGGACTAAATCTCATATCTATAATTTAAGATAAGATGACATGTATATATTTGAACTTTTACTTTTTTTTAACCATGTTTGAACTTATTTTAGAAACTAAAGTAAATGAGCTAAGATGATATAGTTATATCTTTCCTTATTTTTCCTTGCTTACTAATTGGACTTTTCTTGCTCTAGTGTCCTTTTTTTTCCAAAAAAAGAAAATTGGAACCATGCGCGTCAGAATAAATACCAAAGTCTAATGGAGAAATACCATGAAGAAAAAAACAAAAACAAAAGGAGAGGAAAATTAATGGTCAAAAATCAAGAATATATGACAAAATTTTGTGTGCACCCAAGTTCATCGTGAACTCGATTTTTTTAATATCACTATTATGTAGAAAAACGCTCACTGTTATGCATAAAAATTATCACTATTATGCACAAAAGCAATCAATATTTAGAAAATACTTTATATTTTTAAATAGTGAAATTTTTTGTGCATAACAGTGATAATTTTTATCCATAATAATAATAGAGTTTATGTATAAACATGATTTACATAAGTGTTACTTAGAATATATATAGTATAGGATGAGAATGGCATAAGACTATTTGTTGGAGATGATCCAATATTGGGCCACACTGAAACTGAAAATAGAAAATAATTAAGGATCAAATTGCAATTTAACATTAATTGCATTCATGAGTTTTTGTCAAACACGGCAACGAGGTTGACACGCTCTAGATTGTTGGTGCCCTAATCAGCACGCCACTTTTTCTCTAATGATTAATTAAAAAATCTAATTCTCTTCACTTTTATTCATAACTAGATTTCTGAGGAAAAAATAAGTGCAATATAATAAATTTAGTGGAATAACTTCAGCCTAGAATGTCTACATCACTATATGTGATTATATAAAATAGTATATAAAATAATTTCTCTTTTTTTTTTAAGGTATAATAGTATATTGAGTGTCATATATTTATTCTACATCACTATATGTGATTATATAAAATATAAAACTATTATCACATATCACAAATATTAAATTTATTTAGATAAGTAGTTTTTAGTAGGGAAACATCATAGATGTTTAAATGTATAGAAAACAAGGAATTAATGTTCGTGTTACACATGATTTTCTTAAAATAAATTATTGTCTTTATCGTGAATCATAGGACGAGCTTTTCCAAGATACAATTACAAGAACAACGTTATTAGTATTACATTTTATTCGAGGTAAACTGAGATGTTGTCTGAATTTAATTACCGGAGAATAAACAAAAATAATAGCAAAATGAATGCAGAAAAGTACTAGCAATGGTCTGAATAGTATCAGTATGAATTCTCATTTTGTTCGTCTCAAATGCTACTCATAGTATCAAAATATTGATTGTTGGAGAGTGATCATTATGAGCCACTAATGACCTCAAATCGTAACCGACCACACCTTAATAATGAATAATTAATTCAGGTTTAAAATTTCAAAACATGTGTTGCAACCTAAAATTAAATAGAACAACAACAATAAGAACAATACATAAGCCATTTCTTTTAAAAAGATAATAATCTTCCACAAATAAAATATATCATTTAATATTTAAATTATTTTTGAGTATTTTGCATATGAGAAAGAGACTTTAAAAATCCCTTGAATTTATTATCTTTATTATTATTTGGCATTGGACTACCACTTGGAAGCGTGGAGTCAATGGTGTTGAGACTTGAGAGGATCGTATTTGGGTTATTTGCATTTTCCATCGAGGGGCAATTTCAGTCCTAGACTTAACCTTTTCTATATTTGTCTTATGCACACATACAATTAATACCACCGTTCCTTTTTAAAAAAAAAAACCACCGTTGAGCTATTGCTCTAGGTCTAAACTAATAAAACTTTATTAATATTTGGTTTTTCTTCTTTTAGTTTAATGCAAATTTTGATACAGTATCAAATTATCTACCATCTAAAACATCGATTTACAAACAAAAATTACACAATAATCTTGATAAAATTTGAACAATTATTTAAGAGGGTGCTGGGCACGGCTTATCACCTCTTTTTGCACCACATACACATGTTGATGCCACCATATTCTCTTACATTTATATTTTTTTTAATTCTAATTCAATTAAGAGTGGATCTCTTGCGCACCAGGGTGCACCGTGCACTTGGATCCATTTTAAAAAATGGGTCGTGCATCTCCTTCTAATTTTTATTATGTCAAATATTTTCTAATAACAACATGCAGCCTAGCGGCTGAACTCCCTTTCCTCAAGCCAATAGGTACTGGTACTATTAGATAATACAAAAAATACAACTAACTAATACAAAACATATAACTATATAATATAGACACATGCAATTAGTTAATACTAAACCGTGCAACTAAAAAATACATAAGCATGCAACTAACTAATATTGAAGCGTGCAACTAATATAATCGTGCAACTACTTATAATAGAAGCGTGCAACTCCTTATGACAGAAGCGTGCAACTACTTATAATAGAAGCGTGCAACTATGTAGGTCCCGAACGAGTTTTGTGAGGGTAGAAGTCTAGAGGGGAGGGGTGAATAGACTTCTAAAACTTTTGTGAGATCAGGTGTGGATATGCAAGTATGCCTGATCAGAGTGCAAGTTAAGCAGCACGGACTGATATCCGACTTACTGACAGCTTGGAAGCAGATCAGTTTGACGTCTATCAGCTCAATGTTTTGTGCAGAAGATAAGTTAACCCGTGTGAAAAACCAGTTTGCTCGAACCAGATTCTGAGTAATCTTATTTTAGATCAGATGACAAAGGTGTCAAACTGACCAGATCAGTTGCTTGGTGCAAATCTGATCCAGACTCAGAACATACATGGAATATAAAGCAGGTAGTGTGCTAAGAGTGTAAAGCAGATAAATCACACAAGATTTATAGTGGTTCGGACAACTCGTCCTACGTCCACTCTTCCCTATCAGCAGGGGCACTCACTTAACAAAACTGGACATAGATTAATGTGTTAGTCCAACACAATACAACAGATGTTTCAAGAGTTCTCACTCAACAATCCCAGAAATCAGAACTAGAAACCCTAATCTGAAATCTTGCTTAACAAACTTAACCTAACTTTGTGGGTTTTGGTATAAGATTTGTATGTTCCAACCGGAATTCTATCCTAGTATTTGAGTAGCCTAAAGTTAGAGGATAAGAATTCTATGCTAAGAACTTTATGGGATGAACACTTAGAATAAATCTTGAGTTGTGTTCTTCATGCGGAAATCTTGCTTGAGCTTGTATAATTTTCGTAACCTTACTACGAAGGTTGATCCCATATTTATAGGCACGAAATCGAACTAGCCGTTGGAGAGCAATTCGAATTTCGGTCTATTTAGGGTAGGTTTACAGACCCGATTTGATGTGCGCAGAGGCGGCATAGCCGAAAACATGTATGCTTGTCCTTTCTAGCCGTTTAACTCTGAAGCACCTCGTCCTGCAATGTCAGCTCCGTACATACGTGTCTTGTTCTCATTGGTTATAAAGTACACTTATTCAGTGTTTGAGATACCAACTTAAGTTGACATTCTTCGTGTCTGATGGACTTGTATGACTTGGTGAACTTCTGGTTGTCACCTGATTTGAGCTGACCTGATCAGTCCAGATGATCAGTCTACCTGATTGAGTCTTCTGATGCAGGTTGTCTTAGCACAACTTTCAGACTCTTCTTGACTTCTTCTGGTGTAGGTTTTCTGGTCTTTTGAGTCTTCTGATCTTCTGACCTTCTTCAAGACTTAACCTATACATATTTATTTCCCCCTCAATATGTGACCTATCTATTACATCAGTTGTCTATACATCTCAGCTGGTCATCCTAACCTGATTTCTAATTCACCAGTCAGCTAACAGGTCTGACTGGTCCTATTACAACCTGTTTTGGAACTTCCATCAAAACTATAAATTTTCCAACAATTTCCCCCTTTTTGATGGAACTAAAACAGTTAATCAGAAAAACGAATAACCATAAATGTAAGAACTAAAGACAAAAATCAGAAGACATTGAGATGATGTCTTATGATCAGAAAAAAGTAAATCATTTCATTGATTGATTTTGCAGTTTACATATACAGGATAAGAAAAAATTACCTAACTTCTGACCTAAGATCTTCATCTTCTGATCATTTCTTGTCTCTCATGCCTTCAGGAATCTGAAAGATATCATACATCCTTTTGAGCACTTCCTTCTGGCTGTCTTCTTCAATAATGTTGCCTCTCTCCAGTGCGTCAAAATATGCTTGTCTGAAAGCCACTGGATCATATCTGTTTCTCTTTAGAGGTGGAATCAGAAACTCATACCTTGGTGCAGAAGGTCTCATCGTCATCATCTGTCCTTCCTTCATAACCTCCGGATAGAAGGCTGGATGTTTTACTTCGAGCCAGTCCAGAAAGATTTCGTCAAAAAGATTGTCATCCTTCTCTTCTGGGTCTCGATGTATCATGAATACGTCGCACAACTAGTCTGTCTTTATGATCCTCCTGTTGGGGAATTAATTGCCCGGATATATTCAGGATGAATATTTAAATACAAATTTAATTCTAACAATTATAACTAGCATGAATTAATCCTATATTAATTCAAATAATAATTCAACAACAAATCATGCATATAAACAGTTCACATAAATCCTACGCATGCGGAATTGCTACGGGTTTACGTGAACTAACCTCTCGGAGTGACAACCGTTGAAAAGATGGATTCCGTTCACACGAACACACCAAAGGACCTTCTCAAGTATTCCCTTATCCTTGTTCAACAATCCGGTGGTAGGAACTCGCGAACAATTTAACAAAAGGGAAAAATAAAATTATGTTGCACCACCTTTGTGGATTTCTAATTTTTCCAACACATGGAATTGCACTTGGGGATGAAAAAATCATCCCCTATTTATAAGAGGGTGGTGGCCAATTTTTTGCTAGGAAAAAGGGAGAGAAAAACTCTTTCTTGATCTCCAAGAAATCTTGAATATATATCCCATATATTATTTTCTCCTTAATTAAAATTTTCCATAAAATTCCACTCTCTTATTGTTATGGAATTTCGAAAAAAAATGAGGATAAAGATTCCAAGATTTGGATCTTCTTGAATTTATGAGATATATTTGTATTCCAAGAATACATATCTTCCATAATATCTTTTCAAGAAAATCAAGAAAATCTTTCTTTTCCTTTTTTTTTTCTTAATTTTCGAAAATCCCCATATAAATAACCAAGTGGGAGACTTCTTGAATTTAATGAGATAATCTTGTATTTCAAGAATACATATCTTTATTCCATAACAAAATTCAAAGAAAATCTTTCTCCCCTTTTATTTATAGTTTTCGAAAAAATTGGAAAAAATAAGCAACCATAATTTATTATATTTTAAACACCTTTTTCAGTTATTGGACATTATGCTTGGGCTACTTGAGGGGCCTTTAGGAGAATTAAGATTGGACCTTATAATGGACTTTGAATATCTAATATTGAGCCACAATATTATTCAAGCCCATAAATATTAATTAATCCAACTACATAATTAATATTGCACTATCCATCTTAACCCATATTACTGTTAATATGGCTCCCGGTTATTATTTCCCGTGTTTAAGATTATCCAGCCCATTATTGAATTCAAGCCACTGAAACAGTTTTCCTTTAATTAATATCTTTTGTCCTTGGTCAAGGAACGGTTCAACATTATTATCCATACCGGAAACTAATTCCACTTGCGAGATTTGGTATGATAAATCTTATGAACCTCCCAAGGGGGCAAATCGAACAAGCGTACTTGCACACGATTCTTCGTATTAAATCTTAGCAATCGCATGTGACCAATAATATTCCCCAAGATATAAAGTATTGAATCTCATTGATTCTCTACCCGTCATTTGTCTAAGCAATAATTACTAACCACACACGATCCTATTTAAGGGACGAAGATTAAGAAATAACGAACCACTGAGGTCTAATTCTTCCTAATCCAGGGCTGAAGAATTTATCCTCTTGTAGGTCCTATTCAGTGTTGGGGATTATACTGAAAAGTATGCTTTTTACTTTGTATAATCGAAACTGAATTTCCAGACTTATTTACTGAAATAAATTGTTTATCACTGATGCTTTAAATATGATTGAATGTTATATATATTTACTGCATAACTGTTCAATAATTCGTACGTGTTACACTGTAGTTAATTTAGTGATACCCGATCACAGAAGATTAAATTAATAGTCCCTTGTAACTATAAGTACGCCATTCACGACCTAGATGGAAATGAACAACCATCGCGAAAGGTTGAGGTGTAAGGCTCAGATTGGTTTGTCTTGACCAAGAGATTACACTAGTGCATGACCGATCTCGCCGTGAATAGGACCTCTGAGGAGGATAAATTCTTCGTAATCGAACAAGGAAGAATTAGACCTCGGTGGATCGTTGTTTCTTAACCTTCGTCCCTTAAATAGGATCACGTGGGATCGGTAACTATTGCTTTGACTTATCATTGGTAGCTAATTGAGAGAGATTCAATACGCATTTTATCTTGGGCAATATTATTGGTCACATGTGATTGCTAAGATTTAATACTTAAGAATCGGTGCAAGTATGCTTGCTTGATTTGCCCCTTGGGAGGTTCATAAGTTTTATCATACCAAATCTTGCAAGTGAAATTAGTTTCCTGTATGGATAATAATGTTGAACCGCTCTCTACCAAGGACAAAAGATATTAATTAACGGAAAGCTATTTCAAAGGGCTTGAATTAATTAATGGGCTAGATAATCTTAAACACGGAAATAATGACCTGGAGCCATATTGACCGTAATACGGGTTAAGATGGATAGTGCAATATTAATTATGTAGTGGATTAATTAATATTTATGGGTTTGAATTATATTGTGGCTCAATATTAGATATTCAAGATCCATTAGAAGGTCCAATCTTAATTCTCCTAAAGGCCCCCTGAAAGTAGCCCAAACATATAGTCCAATAACCAAAAAGGTGATTAAAATAAAATAAATATTGTCGCTATATTTCCTCATTAAATTAAAAATTATGAATAAAAAGAGGAGAAAGATTTTCTTTGAATTTTGTTATGGAATGAAGATATGTATTCTAGAATACAAGATTATCTCATTAAATTCAAGAAATCTCCCACTTGGTTATTCATTAAGAGATTTTCAAATTTTTGAAATTAGTGGGCAAGAAAGATTTTCTTGATTTTCTTGAAAGATATTATGGAAGATATGTATTTCTTGAAATACAAGAATATCTCATAAATTCAAGAAGATCCAAATCTTGGATTCTTGCTTAGTTATTTTCGAAAATTCTCCATAATAGAGGAGGTGGATTTTTGTGGAATATTTTAATTATGGGAAAAGAATATATGGGATATATTCAAGATTTCTTGGTGACCAAGAAAAGTCTTATCCCACATTGAAAAATTCACAAAATTTCGTGCTCCTCCTATCCTATAAATAGGGATGATTAGTTCATTCCCAAGTACAATTCCATGTGTTTGGAAATATTAGCAAATCCACAAAAGTGGTGCAACAAAGTTTATTTTTTCCTTTTGTTAATTGTTCGTGAGTATCCTTCCACCGGATTGTCGAGCAAGGGCTAAGGGAATACTTGGGAAGTCCTTTTGGTTAGTCCGTCCGACCAAAGTCACTGCCATCCCGAGAGGTACGTTCACGTAAACCCGTAGATTCCGCATGCGTAGGTTTTACGTGGCTTTTTATATGCATGATATGTTGTTGCAATTATTATTTGAATTAATATAGGATTAATTCATGCTAGTAATAATTAATGAATTAAATTTGTATTTAAATATTCACCCCGAATAGATCTGTGCGAATCATTCCCCAATAATCGTATCGAGCCATTTGCTTTGCTCAATTTTTTAAATTGTAATTTAATTCGTGGACATTAAATTTGAAATTGGATAGTAGAACTGTTAGATCTGTTTTTGCAGGTATCCAATTGTCATGGATTTTAATGTTTTATTTTGCATGCATATAAACTGTGGTTTTTTAATTCGATTCGTTCGGATTTGTTTTGCCTCGTGAGAAAATCCACGAGTAGACTAGGATTTGTTTGATTTGATCAATGTAATAGACTAGTCTAGATCTAGGTTTATTTATTTTTGTAAATAAATTGTAACCGGATCGGGAACGAAGAGATGAAGAATTAAAGGACGAAATCCAGAACCAGGCGTAGGCGGCGCAGGCGCGCGCTGGCACGCATGGGCGCAGGGCGAGGCCAGGCGGGCCGAGCGCGCGCGAGGATGCAGGCCGGCGCACGGGCGGTGCGTGCTCCAGGCCAGGCGGACGCCGCGGGCGCGCGCGGAGACGCGGGCGAGGCTGATGTCGCGGGCGAGGCGGAGGCGGGCGAGCGCGCGCGCGCGGATGCGCGCGGACACGCGCGTCGCCTGCCGAGGACTTCCGACCTCCTGCCGACTGCTGCCGAGGCGCTGGCGGGCGTGTCCTGCCAGGCGGTGCCGAGGCTGCCTAGGTTGTCCCAGGCCAAGCGGCGGGCCGGATCGCGGAGTGCATCCCGGCCATGAGCTGCTTACGTGGCGGTTCGAGACGAAGTATTTTTCGAGACGAACGAGTGGGAGAAATTCGAGACGTGTTTCTTCAAGATCAAGCCAAGAAAAATCAAACCATGACAATTGGATAATTTGTGCCCAATATGTTTATTTTTCTGTTATGCTTGATTTATTTGTGCTATCTTATGCTTTATTTAATTTGTTTAAATGTGTTTGCTTGAGGGTTGACAAATTGAAAAATCTCAACTTCAAAATTACTAAGTATGTTTTAAATAATTAATTGACAATTTTATTCCGGATAATAAAATTGAATTAATTTTGACCTCCATGATTTATTTATTTGTGAATTCTTTTGGAGAAATTCCCCCAACGGGATGGTCAAAAGATAGGTTTCACATGAATGAATTCCAAACGGATGATTGTGGGTTATTACTAGTGGCGACGATGACCCTCCCAACGAGGCTCGATCAAAGCGAAATAGTAATCCTGTATTTAATCATGGTTATTACTTAGGTATAAAATTGATATGCATATACTTCTCCGAAGTCCCTGTCAATTTTATATTGGTCAAGTGGGAGCCAACTATTAATCTGGATATTAAAGGTTTGTAAATCGTTTTTGTTTGTAACTCGTTGAATGTGTTTAAATAATGACCCACCCAACGTGGCTTATTTAAACTGTTTTGAGATATTGGCTGATGCATTGTTCATATTTTTTCGAGATTTTAAATATGATGAAATGTGATCGAACCTTGTGATATACTTGTGCTATTACATATAGTTGTTTATTTCAGTTCAGCATGTCGTTACCTTTTAATCCACTGTTATTATACTTAAAGTCAATACAATATGTATGGAAACTATATTGATTGGAAAATTATAATTGTCCTAACTGCACAAAAGCACAAGTGGATTTTGACACACAAAAATCAGATGAGCCAACTGACGAGTCAAAACATGCGGGACTCGTCAGATCACCTTGCGAGAGATGTCGTCGCTGAAAATGGTGGAGGAAAAACCCGTAAGGGATTACATCTTCAAAATAGATGGCCCATCTGAACAAACTTGAGATTCTGAGTGCAGATTATGATCTAGAGACTCAGATGAATTTGGTACTTCATTCTCTGCCCAGAAAGGTTTTTGAGCATTTTGGCCTCGCTAGCTAATTTGTTGCAAACTTTTGGACTAGGCAGAAATGATGATAAGGCACCAAACTCAAGCTTTGATTTTAAGTGGTCCGTCTTCATCTTCTAGGCCAAGGGTAGGCAAGATAAAGAAAGAGGACCAAAGGCCATAAGCAATAAAACTCAATCATGTTGCCAAGGGCAATGGTAAGATGAGAATGCTTGTTGAGTCAAGGAAAATCCAAAGAGGAAGTGCTTAAGTCGGCGGTGAGAGAGGACAATGGAGGTTTTGCTGTTCCAACCCCAAAAGGGACGGAAAAAGAAAGGTTATTCTCACACACTAGTTGTTGAAACTTGTTTAGCGGCGATACTTCTCATTCGTGGGTGGTTGATACGAGATCCACTAATCATGTTGGCTTTACGGGTTCTAAATGATCCGGCAACAACATAGTGGGAGTGAGATCCTCATCACACCGGGTAACGTTATTTAAAGTAGAAGACATTGCAATGCTACGTAAGTGGCGATATTGCAATGCTTACGGTAGTAACGATTATTGCAATACTACGCAAGTAGCGGCAGACATTGCAATGCTACATGAGTAGTGCTTGATTGAAGCGATGGGAGAAGTGCACCTATCTTTTGAAGATAAAGTTTTTTTTTTGAGATTATCTTTATGTTCCCGGTTTTAGAAAGAATTCACTTTTCGGTTTCTAAAATTCGATTAAAGGACACTAAGTTTCTTCTAATAAGAATGACATCATTTTTTGAAATGATGAGTGTATCTGTTCACGGACATTGATGGAAAATCTCTATATAATTAATCGCGGCACACCACTCATGAAATGTATCCTATAACACATCAATCAAGCTTTTTTAGAAAAGAAAACATTCATCAGACGTGAACGAGACACTTCTTTGGCATCTAAGATTAGGTCATATAAATCCAAAGAGGATCCAAAGGTTGGTGAAAGATGGTTCACTGGAGCGTCTCCAAGTTGAACCGATTTCAACCTGCGAATCATGTTTGGAAGGTGATATGACCAAGATGGCATTTGGAGCCAAGGGGAATGGGGCTAAAGAAGTGTTAGAGATCGTTCACATAGATGTACGTAGTTCAATGTCAACCAAAGCAAGAGGAGGTTATGAGTAATTTTATTGATGATTACTCAAGGTACATTTTCCTTATGAAGCATGAATCTGAGACCTTTGAGAAAATTCTAAAGAATTTAAGGCTCAAGCAGAGAATCATATGGAAAAACGTATCAAGTCTCTACGATCTGATCGTGGAAGCGAATACCTCAGCGATGAGTTTTTGAACTACTTATCTGATGAAGGGATTGTATCCCAGCTCACTGCACCCGGAACCCCTCAACAAAAACGGGGATTGCAGAGCGAAGCAACATAATTCTTTTGGAAATGGTTAGATCAATGATGAGTTATACGGATCTTCCCGAGTCGTTCGGGGTCATGCCTTGAAAAACAAATGACTTACATTCTCGAACTTGGTGCTATCCAAATCAGTTCCCAGAACCCCAAAGAATTGTGGACCGGGCGCAAGTCTAGTAAGAGACACATGAGAACTTTGGGGGTGTCCGGCCTACGTGTTGGACAAGGAAACGGGTAAATTGGATCCTCGATCAGAATTAAGGCTGTTTTGTAGGATACCCCGAGGGAACAAAAGGGTGAATGTTCTATAGTTCCGAAGATCAAAAGGTGGACATCCGCACCCACTTTAGATTTTGGAAGAAAACTATAGAACCAAAGAAAACCCAGAAGTGAGATTACCTTAAATGAGCTTAGAGGGCAAACCTCAAAGGCTTGCAGATACTAGATGATATACCAAATGATACGTTTTCACAACCGGAGCCTCGTTATAGTGGGAGGGTTGTTAGACAGCCCGAGAGATTCATGGGAATAGGAGAGTCCTCGGACTTAATTCTCTGAATCAGACCCATGGATATATGACGAGGCACTCCAAGATATGGATGCAGATTCTTGGCAAACAACAATGAAAGACGATATGGGTTCTATGTTTCATAATAGAGTGTGGGAGCTAGTCGAACCACTTAATGGGGTCAAACCCATTGGATAAAAGTGGGTATATAAGAGGAAAAGAGGACCGGAAGGGAAGGTTGAAACCTTTAAAGCAAGACTAATGGCGAAAGGTTATACTCAGAAAGAAAGGGATCGATTATGAGGAAACTTTTTTGCCCATAGCCATGCTTAAGTCCATCCGCATTCTCTTATCGGTTGCTGCGCATTTTTCGACTTTGAATCTGGCAAATGGATATCAAGACAGCTTTCCTTAACGGAAGTCTTGATAAAGAGATCCATATGCAACAACCCCTAGTTTTCATTGAAACAGGCCAAGAACACCCAGTTTGTAAAAGCTCAAGAGGTCCATTTACGGACTCAAACAGGCATCCAGAGCTTGGAACCAAAGTTTTGATCATATTATAAAGTCTTATGGGTTTTGATCAAAACGAGTTTGAAAGTTGTGTGTATAAAAACGTGTCGGAACTGCATTGGTATTCTTAAGATCGATCGAGATCACATTGTGATCATCGAATGATGTGAAGGTGTGATCGACGTAGGGGCATGGTTTTCAAAAAAAGCTTTGATATGAAAGACTTAGGGAAAACCGGACACATCCTTGGGATCAAGATCACAAGAAAAGGATGGTCGGGTTATCGCAAGTTTCATACATAGACACTGGTTTTGAAACAATTCAGCATGCAAGATTCCAAGAAAGGATTCGTACCTTTCAGACTTGGAATCCATCTATCCAAGAAAATGTTCCCTAAGACGAAAAGGAGATAGATGACATGAAAGGTATTCCTTGTGCTTCTACCGCTCGGAAACCTTATGTATGCATTGCCGTATATGAGACCGGATATATGCTTTATCGTGGCATGGTAGCAAGATATCGAG
Source organism: Stenogyne calaminthoides (assembly GCA_037126765.1). Taxonomy (NCBI): domain Eukaryota; kingdom Viridiplantae; phylum Streptophyta; class Magnoliopsida; order Lamiales; family Lamiaceae; genus Stenogyne; species Stenogyne calaminthoides. Next base: position 5,902,675 of record JBBCBC010000040.1, read on the forward strand.
TAACTCAGGGAAAGCGAATCGACGACGCTTAAAAACATTCAAGTTTCAAAAGAACTCGGGATAGAATGTTGATTTATCGATCGATATACTCCAATCCCCATCGGCCACATGGACTCGGATTTCCAATCGATTTAGATTCCAAAATTATCTCCTCGCCAGTGTGTTTCCATTTGGGAAGTGTAGCCATCAAATGGACGAGTGTGAAGCGTAAATGCATCACCGACTCAACCATGGGACTCGGGTAAGTAGTCGCCAGAAGCGTTGAAAGAACCGATTGGGCTCTAGATCTTCTTAGTGGACTTGGATGGTGTTCTGAATTTGTCTAGCAATATCTGCTAGGGGCAGTTACAAATTCAAGAGAACCAAGAGTCCACGAGTCAAACAAACACATTAAAGGAAAGACATCTTATACGAGAAATCGTTAAGAGAGAGATATAGACGTGGCAAAAGATAGCGTCCCGAGGACGACCTAGCGTATCCATTCACAAAGCGTCCCGCCTCTGAATACATTCGAGAGACATGTGAGTGGAATGGGTGTCAAGACCGCTTGCCAACTGCTTTGAGTATAAGTGGGAGAAATTATTAGGTTCGTGTAGGTGAAATTAGATGTCACGGACTACTCGAGACGTGTTGTAGTATACTTAAAAGCGGACTTTGAGTATAAGTGGGAGATTGTTGGGGATTATACTTTGAAAAGTATGCTTTTTACTTTGTATAATCGAAACCAATTTCCGACTTATTTATTGAAATAAATTGTTTATCAATGATGCTTTAAATATGATTGAATGTTATATATATTTCTTTCGTATAACTGCTCAATAATTAAATGACGTTTTACATCAGAGTTAATTTAGTGATACCCGATCACGTAAGATTAAATTAACATTCCTTGTAACTATAAGTACGCCCATTCACGACCTAGATGGAAATGAACAACCATCGCGAAAGGTTGAGGTGTAAGGCTCGGGGATTGGTTTGTCTTGACCAAGAGATTACACTAGTGCATGATGATCTTGTTGAATAGGACCTACATGAGGATAAATTCTTCGTTAATCGAACAAGGAAGAATTAGACCTCGGTTGATCGTTGTTTCTTAACCTTCGTCCCTTAAATAGGATCACGTGGGATCGGTAACTATTGCTTTGACTTATCATGGGTAGCGAATCGGAGAGATTCAATACGTTTTTATGTTGGGCAATATTATTGGTCACATGTGATTGCTAAGATTTAATACGAAGAATCGTGTGCAAGCACGCTTGTTTGATTTGCCCTTGGGAGGTTCATAAGTTTTATCATACCAAATCTTGCAAGTGGAATTAGTTTCCTGTATGGATAATAATGTTGAACCGCTTCTCGACCAAGGACAAAAGATATTAATTAACGGAAAGCTATTTCAAAGGGCTTGAATTAATTAATGGGCTAGATAATCTTAAACACGGAAATAATGACCGGAGCCATATTGACCGTAATATGGGTTAAGATGGATAGTCAATATTAATTATGTAGTGGGATTAATTAATATTTATGGGCTTGAATTATATTGTGGCTCAATATTAGATATTCAAGATCCATTAGAAGGTCCAATCTTAATTCTCCTAAAGGCCCCTCGAGTAGCCCAACATATAGTCCAATAACTGAAAAGGTGATTAAAATAAAATAAATATTGTTGCTTATATTTCCTCATTAAATTCGAAAATTATGAATAAAAGAGGGAGAAAGATTTTCTTTGAATTTTGTTATGGAATGAAGATATGTATTCTTGGAATACAAGATTATCTCATTAAATTCAAGAAATCTCCCACTTGGTTATTCATTAAGAGATTTTCAAATTTTTTTGAAATTAGTGGGCAAGAAAGATTTTCTTGATTTTCTTGAAAGATATTATGGAAGATATGTATTTCTTGAAATACAAGAATATTTCATAAATTCAAGAAGATCCAAATCTTGGATTCTTGCTTAGTTATTTTCGAAAATTCTCCATAATAGAGGAGGTGGATTTTTGTGGAATATTTTAATTATGGGAAAGAGAATATATGGGATATATTCAAGATTTCTTGGTGACCAAGAAAAGTCTTATCCCACATTGAAAAATTCACAAAATTTCGTGCTCCTCCTATCCTATAAATAGGGGATGATTAGTTCATTCCCAAGTACAATTCCATGTGCTGGAAATATTAGCAAATCCACAAAAGTGGTGCAACAAAGTTTATTTTTTCCTTTTGTTAATTGTTCGCGAGTATCCTTCCACCGGATTGTCGAGCAAGGGCTATGGGAATACTTGGGAAGTCCTTTTGGTTAGTCCGTCCGACCAAAGTCACTGCCATCCCGAGAGGTACGTTCACGTAAACCCGTAGATTCCGCATGCGTAGGTTTTACGTGGCTTTTTATATGCATGATATGTTGTTGCAATTATTATTTGAATTAATATAGGATTAATTCATGCTAGTAATAATTAATGAATTAAATTTGTATTTAAATATTCACCCCGAATAGATCTGTGCGAATCATTCCCCAACATTCAGTGCATCAGTCATGCACTAGTGTAATGTATTGGTCAAGACAAGCCAATCTGAGCCTTACACTTCAACCTTTCATGATGGATTATTCATTTCCATCTAGGTCGTGAACAACATACTTTTAGTTACAAGGGACTGTTAATTTAATCTTCTGTGATCTGGTATCACTAAATTAACTACAATGTAACACATATTATTTATTGAACAGTTATGCAGTAAATATATGTAACATTCAATGATATTTAAAGCATCAGTGATAAATAATTTATTTAAGTAAATAAGACAGAAATTCAGTTTGGTTATACAAAGTAAAAGCATACTTTCCAGTATAACCCCAACAATCTCCCACTTATACTCAAAGTCTGCTTTTAAGTATACTACATCATATCTCGTGTAGTTCCTAATGCGTGACATCTAATGTCACCTACACGAACCTAATAATATCTCCCACTTATACTCAAAGCAGATTGGCAACGGTCTTGACACTCATTCCTTCCACATGTCTCTCGAATGTGTTCTGAGGCAGACCCTTTGTGAAAGGATCTGCTAGGTTGTCTTCTGACGCGATCTTTGCCACCTATATCTCTCATCTCTTAACGATTTCTCGTATAAGATGGTATTTCCTTTCAATGTGTTTGCTGGCCTTGTGGGCTCTTGGTTCCCTTGAATTTACAACTGCTCCGGCATTATCACAGTAAAACATTGATTGTGCTGGGCAAATTCGGAACTACATCCAAGTCCACTAGGAAGTTCTTGAGCCAAACCGTTTCTTTCGTTGTCTCACAAGCAGCTACGTATTCGGCTTCCATGGTAGAATCGGCGATGCATTTTTGCTTAACGCTTCTCCATGTCATGGATCCTCCCCCCTTGCAAAACACACTACTGGAGGTAGATTTTCTGGAATCTAAGTCTGATTGGAAATCCGAGTCCGTGTAACCGATGGGGATTAGATTATCTGACTAATAAACTAACATTCTATCCCGAGTTCTTTTCAGATTCTTCAGAATGTTCTTAACTGCCGTCCAATGCTCTTTTTCCAGATTACTTTGATATCTCGCTACCATGCCAACGAGAAAGCAGATATCCGGTCTCGTGCACAGTATTGCATACATAAGACTTCCGACAGCCGAAGCATAAGGAATGCCTTTCATGTCATCTATCTCCTTTTGTGTCTTAGGGCACATTTCCTTGGATAGATGGATTCCATGTCTAAAAGGTACGAAGCCTTTCTTGGAATCCTGCTTGCTGAATCGCTTCACGACAGTGTCTATATATAAAGCTTGCGATAAGCCTATCATCCTTTTCCTGCGATCTCGAGTGATCTTGATCTCAAGGATGTGACCGGCTTCCCCTAAGTCCTTCATATCAAACTGTTTTGAAAGCCATGCCCTTACGTCTGACAACACCTTTACATCATCCCCGATGAGCAGAATGTCGTCTACGTATAGTACCAAGAATACCAATGTAGTTCCGACACGCTTCTTGTACACACAACTTTCGTACTCGTTTTGATCAAACCCATAAGACTTTATTACTTGATCAAAACATTGGTTCCAAGCTCTGGATGCTTGTTTGAGTCCATAAATGGACTTCTTGAGCTTACAAACTAGGTGTTCTTGACCTTTTTCAATGAAGCCTTGGGGGTGATGCATATAGATTTCCTCTTCAAGACTTCCATTAAAGAAAGCCATCTTGACATCCATTTGCCAGATTTCAAAGTCGATATGCGCAGCAATCGACAAGAGGATTCGGATGGACTTGAGCATTGCTACAGGTGAAAAGGTTTCCTCATAGTCGATCCCTTCTTTCTGAGTATAACCTTTCGCCACAAGCCCTGCCTTGAAGGTTTTCACCTTCCCGACCGGTCCTCTTTTCCTCTTGTATACCCACTTGCAACCAATGCGTTTGACCCCATTAAGTGGTTCGACTAGCTCTCACACTCTGTTATGATCCATAGAACCCATTTCGGCTTCCACTGCTGTTTGCCAAGAAACCGCATCCTTGTCTTGGATTGCCTCGTCGTAAGTCCATGGGTCTGATTCATCTTGACCGGGGACTAAGTCCGAGGACTCGCCTACCCCCATGAATCTCTTGTTGGGGAATGAGTTGCACAGATCTATTCGGGGTGAATATTTAAATACAAATTTAATTCATTAATTATTACTAGCGTGAATTAATCCTATATTAATTCAAATAATAATTGCAACAACATATCATGCATATAAAAAGCCACGTAAAACCTACGCATGCGGAATCTACTTTGGTCGGACGGACTAACCAAAAGGACTTCCCAAGTATTCCCTTAGCCCTTGCTCGACAATCCGGTGGAAGGATACTCGCGAACAATTAACAAAAGGAAAAAATAAACTTTGTTGCACCACTTATGTGGATTTGCTAATATTTCCAGCACATGGAATTGTACTTGGGAATGAACTAATCATCCACTATTTATAGGAGAGGAGGGGTCGAAAATTTTAGTAAAATATCAATGTGGGAAAAGACTTTTCTTGGTCACCAAGAAATCTTGAATATATCCCTTATATTCTTTTTCCCATAATTAAAATATTCCACAAAAATCCCACCTCCTCTAATTATGGATTTTTTGAAAATTTAATGTGCAAGATTCCAAGATTTGGATCTTCTTGAACTTATGAGATATTCTTGTATTTCAAGAAATACATATCTTCCATAATATCTTTTCAAGAAAATCAAGAAAATCTTTCTTGCCCATTATATTTCTTATTTTTCGAAAATTTCAATATAGATAAGCTAGTGGGAGATTTCTTGAATTTAATGAGATAATCTTGTATTCCAAGAATACATATTTTCATTCCATAACAAAATTCAAAGAAAATCTTTCTCCCAACATATCTATAAATTTCAAAATATTACTTGGAAAATTAAGCAACAATATTTATTTTATTTTAATCACATTTTCCAGTTATTGGACTATTTGTTGGGCTACTCAGGGGGCCTTTAGGAGAATTAAGATTGGACCTTCTAATGGACCTTGAATATCTAATATTGAGCCACAATATAATTAAAGCCCATAAATATTAATTAATCCAACTACATAATTAATATTGCACTATCCATCTTAACCCATATTACAGTCAATATGGCTCCCGGTCATTATTTCCCGTGTTTAAGATTATCTAGCCCATTAATTAATTCAAGCCACTGAAATAGCTTTTCGTTAATTAATATCTTTTGTCCTTGGTTGAGAAACGGTTCAACATTATTATCCATACCGGAAACTAATTCCACTTGCAAGATTTGGTATGATAAAACTTATGAACCTCCCAAGGGGGCAAATCAAGCAAGCGTACTTGCACACGATTCTTCGTATTAAATCTTAGCAATCACATGTGACCAATAATATTTCCCAAGATAAAAAGTATTGAATCTCTCTGATTCGCTACCCATGATAAGTCAAAAGCAATAGTTACCAATCCCACGTGATCCTATTTAAGGGACGAAGGTTAAGAAACAACGAACCACTGAGGTCTAATTCTTCCTTGTTTCTCAAGAATTTATCCTCCTCAGAGGTCCTATTCAACGATCACCATGCACTAGTGTAATCTCTTGGTCAAGACAAACCAATCCGAGCCTTTACACCTCAACCTTTTCGCGATGGTTGTTCATTTCCATCTAGGTCGTTAATGGCGTACTTTTAGTTACAAGGGACTGTTAATTTAATCTTCTGTGATCTGGTATCACTAAATTAACTACAGTGTAACACGTATGAATTATTGAACAGTTATGCAGTAAATATATATAACATTCAATCATATTTAAAGCATCGATGATAAACAATTTATTTCAAAGAATAAGTCTGAAAATTCAGTTTCGATTATACAAAGTAAAAAGCATACTTTTCAGTATAATCCCAACAATCTCCCACTTATACTCAAAGTCTGCTTTTAAGTATACTACAACATGTCTCGAGTAGTCCGTGACATCTAATGTCACCTACACGAACCTAATAATTTCTCCCACTTATACTCAAAGCAGATTAGCAACGGTCTTGACACCTGCTCCACTCACATGTCTCTCGAATGTATTCAGAGGCGACGCTTTGTGAATGGATCTCGCTAGGGTCGCCCTCGACGCTATCTTTGCAACATCTATATCTCATCTCTTAACGATTTCTCGTATAAGATGTCTTTCCTTTAATGTGTTTGTTTGACTCGTGGACTCTTGGTTCTCTTGAATTTGCAACTGGCCCCTAGCAGATATTGCTAGACAAATTCGAACACCATCCAAGTCCACTAAGAAGATCTAGAGCCCAATCGGTTCTTTCACTGCTTCACAAGCAGCTACTTACCCGACTTCCATGGTTGAGTCAGTGATGCATTTCTATTTTACACTCGTCCATTTGATGGCTACACTTCCCAAATGGAAACACAAAGAATCGAGGCAGATAATTTCTGGAATCTAAATCTGATTAGAAATCCGAGTCCGTGTAAATTATGGGGATTGAGTATCGACTAATAAATCAACATTCTATCCCGAGTTCTTTTCGGAGACTTGAAATGTTTTTAACCGTCATTCAATGCGTTTTCCTAGGTTACTTTGATATCTTGCTACCATGCCTACTGCAGCGTATATCCTGTCTCGCATACAAAGAATGCATACATAAGGTTTCCGACAAATAAAGCACAAGGAATACCTTTCATGTCATCTATCTCCTTTTCGCCTTAGGGAACATTTTCTTGATAGATGGATTCCAAGTCCGAAAGGTACGAATCCTTTCTTGAATCTTGCATCTTTGAATCGCTTCAAAAACCAGTGTCTATGTATGAAACTTGCGATAACCCGACCATCCTTTTCTGGCGATCTCGAGTTATCTTGATCCCAAGGATATGTCCGGCTTTCCCTAAGTCTTTCATATCAAACTGTTTTGAAACCATGCCCTTACGTCTGATCACACCTTCACATCATTCCCGATGATCACAATGTCATCTACGTATAGTACTAAGAATACCAATGCAGTTCCGAAACGCTTTTTATACACACAACTTTCAAACTTGTTTTGATCAAACCCATAAGAATTTATTACATGATTAAAACTTTGGTTCCAAGCTCTGGATGCCTGTTTGAGTCCGTAAATGGACCTCTTGAGCTTACAATCTAGGTGTTCTTGGCCTGTTTCAATGAAACCTTGGTGTTGTTGCATATAGATCTCTTTATCAAGACTTCCGTTAAGGAAAGCTGTCTTGACATCTATTTGCCAGATTTCAAGGTCGAAGTGCGCAGCAATCGATAAGAGAATACAGATGGACTTAAGCATGGCTACGGGCGAAAAAATTTCCTCATAATCGATCCCTTCTTTCTGAGTATAACCTTTCGCCACTAGTCTTGCTTTAAAGGTTTCAACCTTCCCGTCCGGTCCTCTTTTCCTCTTATATACCCACTTGCATCTAATGGGTTTGACCCCATTAAGTGGTTCGACTAGCTCCCACACTCTATTATGAAACATAGAACCCATTTCGGCTTTCATTGCTGTTTGCCAAGAACCTGCATCCTTATCTTGGAGTGCCTTGTCATATGTCCATGGGTCTGATTCCGGGAATCAAATCCGAGGACTCTTCTATTCCCATGAATCTCTCGGGCTGTCTAACAACCCTCCCACTATGACGAGGTTCCGGTTGTGAAAACGTATCATTTGGTATATCATCTAGTACAGTTGGCACTGAGGTTTGCCCTCTAAGCTCATTTAAGGTAATCTCACTTCTGGGTTTTCTTTGGTTCATATAGTCTTCTTCCAAAATCTAAAGTGGGTGCTTATTACCACCTTTTGATCTTCGGAACTATAGAACATACACCCTTTTGTTCCCTCGGGGTATCCTACAAACAGCCTTAATTCTGATCGAGGATCCAACTTACCGGCTTCCTTGTCCAACATGTAGGCCGGACACCCCAAAGTTCTCATGTGTCTCATACTAGGCTTGCGCCCGGTCCACAATTCTTTGGCAGTTTTGGGAACCGATTTGGATAGCACCAAGTTCAGAATGTAAGTCACTGTTTTCCAAGGTATGACCCCAGAACGACTCGGGAAGATCCGTATAACTCATCATTGATCTAACCATTTCCAAAAGAATTCTGTTGCTTCGCTCTGCAAACCCCGTTTTGTTGAGGGGTTCCGGGTGCGGTGAGCTGGGATACAATCCCTTCATCAGATAAGTAGTTCAAAAACTCATCGCTGAGGTATTCGCCTCCACGATCAGATCGTAGAGACTTGATACGTTTTTCCATATGATTCTCTGCTTGAGCCTTAAATTCTTTAGAATTTCTCAAAGGTCTCAGATTCATGCTTCATAAGGAAAATGTACCTTGAGTAATCATCAATAAAATTACTCATAACCTCCTCTTGCTTTGGTTGACATTGAACTACGCACATCTGTGTAAACGATATCTAACACTTCTTTGGCCCTATTCCCCTTGGCTCCAAATGCCCTCTCGGTCATATTACTCTCCAAACATGATTCGCAGGTTGGAATTGGTTCAACTTGGAGAAAGCCCTAGTGAATCGTCTCTCACCAACCTTTGGATCCTCTTTGGATTTATATGACCCTAATCTTAGATGCCAAAGAAGTATCTCGTTCACGTCTGATGAACGTTTTCTTTTCTCAGAAACAGTTGATGTGTTATAGGATACATTTCGTGAGTGGTGTGCACAATTAATTGTATAGAGATCATTCAACAACGTTCCATGACAGATAAATTTATAAAAAATGGTAACAACTTTATTAAAAAAGTAACCAAAATATCCATCATAAAAGTTTAGAAACTGAAAATGAATTCTTTCTAAAATTCGAAACGTAAAGAATATCTCAAAAATTAAAGCACTGTCTTCAAAAGACAGGTGCACTTCTCCCACTGCTTCAGCTGCCACTCTCGTAGCATCGCCCAGTGTGATGAGGACCTCACTCCCACTAAGTTGCCGGGTCCGCTTGAACCCCTGTAATGTGAAACAAACATGATTAGTGGATCCCATATCCACCACCCACAAAATGGGAGTCATACGCCGCTAAACAATTTTCAACAACTAGTGCGTGAGAATTACCTTTCTTTCCATCCCTCTTAGGTCTGGAACAGGCTGACCTCCAATGTCCTTTCTCACCGCAGTTGAAGCACTTCCCCTTAGCTAGCTTGTTCCCTCCACCACCCTTCTTCACCTTATCTTTGCCATTGGCAACACTTGACTTCACTTGCTTGTGGCCTTTGTTCCTTTTCTTGTTCTTACCACCCCTTGGTCTAGAAGAAGAAGAAGGTCCGTTTGCCACCAAGGATTGGCTTTTCTGCCCCAATATCGCCTCTGCCGAGACTAAAGCTTGCACCAGATCAGGCATCGAGAACTTCTGATTATTCATCTGGTAGTTCAACCTGAATTGTTCAAAGCTTTTCGGCAGAGAATGGAGCACAAAATCGATTTGGGTCTCGATATCGTATTCAGCGCCAAGTACCTCAAGTTTATTAAGGTGAGCCATCATCTGGAGAACGTGCTCCCTTACGGGCGTTCCCTCCACCATTTTCATAGAGAGCAAGTCCCTCATGGTGATCTGACGAGCCACACGGTTCTGATGTTGAAACATCGCTTTAAGACTAGTCATGATTTCCGCAGCAGTCTCAACGTTCTGGTGTTGGTGTTGCAACACATCTGACATAGAAGCCAAGATGGTACACTTAGCCATTTCGTTAGACCGCTCCTAGTCAGCATACTCTTTCTTAACCGTTTTAGTGGACTCATCTGATGGTTTATCCACTTTAGGTGTGGTCGAACCCGCCATGGCTTTGTGCAAAGGAGGACAATAGTGAGTTTTCGATTCCAATCAACAAAATTTTCTCTAGTGAGCAAATTGTCTTTTCAAAGATATTGAATAAAGGATTAAAAGGTTGCGACATGATGAACTGAAATAAATAATAATATGCATAAGCACAAATATATCACAAGGTTTGATCACATGCATCATATTAAAATCTCAAAAAAATATGAACATGCATCAGCCAACATCTCAAAATAGTTTAAATAAGCCACGTTGGGTGGGTCATTATTTAAACACATTCAAGCGGGTTACAAACAAGAACAAAGATTACAAACCTTTAATATCCAGATTAATAGTTGGCTCCCACTTGACCAATATAAAATTGACAGGACTTACGAGAAGTATATGCATATCAATTTTATACCTAAGTAATAACCATGATTAAATACAGATTACTATTTCGCTTTTGATCGAGCCTCGTTGGGAGGGTCATCGCCGCCACTAGTAATAACCCACAATCATCCGCTTGGAATTCATTCATGTGAAATCTATCTTTTGACCGTCCCCGTTGGGGAATTTCTCCAAAAGAATTCACAAAAAAATAAATCATGGAGGTCAAAATTAATTCAATTTTATTATCCTAATAAAATTGTCAATTAATTATTTAAACATACTTAGTAATTTTGAAGTTGAGATTTTTCCATTTGGCAACCCTCATGTAAACACATTTAAACAAATTAAATAAAGCATAAGATAGCACAAATAAATAAAGCAAAAAAGTAAAAAATAAACATATTGGGCACAAATTATCCAATTGTCATGGTTTGATTTTTCTTGGCTTGATCTTGAAGAAACACGCCTCGAATTTCTCCCACTCGTTAGTCTCGAAAAAATACTTGCCTCGAACCGCCACGCCAAGCAACGCAGCGAGGATGCACGCCCGCATCCGGCAGCCACTTGCCTCAGATACCTCAGCGGCTCGGACCGCCCGGTAGGCCACGCCACTTGCCGGGCCTCGACACGCCTCGGTAGGTATTGGTCGGTAGTTCTCGGCGAGCGTCTGCATCGATTCACGCACGTGCTCGCCCGCCTCCGCCTCGGCGGCCTTAGGTAATCCGAGATCCAGCGCCATCGCCTCTGCCCGCCTGGGCCCGGAGCCTGAGCGCCAAGACCATCCCGTCCCTCATCCTCTCATCTCTCTCTCTCGCCGCCTAGTCTACCTACGCCCGCCACTGTTACTCGATTTCGCCCTTTAATTCTTCATCTCTTCGTTCCTTATCCGGTTACAATTTATTTACAAAAAATAAATAAACCTAGATCTAGACTAGTCTATTACATTGATCAAATCAAACAAATCCTAGTCTACTCGTGGATTTTCTCACGAGGCAAAAACAAATCCGAATCGAATCAATTAAAAACCATAGTTTATATGCATGCAAAATAAAACATTAAAATCCATGACAATTGGATACCGCAAAAATGTATCTAATAGTTCTACTATCCAATTTCAAATTTAATGTCCACGAATTAAATTACAATTTAAAAAATTCAGAGCCCGAAACAGTGGCTTTGATACCAGTTGTTGGGGAATGAGTTGCACAGATCTATTCAGGGTGAATATTTAAATACAAATTTAATTCATTAATTATTACTAGCGTAAATTAATCCTATATTAATTCAAATAATAATTGCAACAACATATCATGCATATAAAAAGCCACGTAAAACCTACGCGACGCGAATCTACGGTTCACGTGAACGCATTCTCCTCTCGGGATAAAGTGACTTCGGTCGGACGGACTAACCAAAAGGACTTACCAAGTATTCCCTTAGCCCTTGCTCAACTATCCGGTGGAAGGACACTCGTCGAACAATTAACAAAAGGAAAAAATAAACTTTGTTGCACCACTTATGTGGATTTGCTAATATTTCCAGCACATGTAATTGTAATTGGGAATGAACTAATCATCCCTATTTATAGGAGAGGAGGGGTCGAAAATTTTAGTAAAATATCAATGTGGGAAAAGACTTTTCTTGGTCACCAAGAAATCTTGAATATATCCCTTATATTCTTTTTCCCATAATTAAAATATTCCACAAAAATCCCACCTCCTCTAATTATGGATTTTTCGAAAATTTAATGTGCAAGATTCCAAGATTTGGATCTTCTTGAACTTATGAGATATTCTTGTATTTCAAGAAATACATATCTTCCATAATATCTTTTCAAGAAAATCAAGAAAATCTTTCTTGCCCATTATATTTCTTATTTTTCGAAAATTTCAATATAGATAAGCTAGTGGGAGATTTCTTGAATTTAATGAGATAATCTTGTATTCCAAGAATACATATCTTCATTCCATAAAAAAATTCAAAGAAAATCTTTCTCCCAACATATCTATAAATTTCAAAATATTACTTGGAAAATTAAGCAACAATATTTATTTTATTTTAATCACATTTTCCAGTTATTGGACTATTTGTTGGGCTACTCAGGGGGCCTTTAGGAGAATTAAGATTGGACCTTCTAATGGACCTTGAATATCTAATATTGAGCCACAATATAATTCAAGCCCATAAATATTAATTAATCCCACTACATAATTAATATTGCACTATCCATCTTAACCCATATTACAGTCAATATGGCTCCCGGTCATTATTTCCCGTGTTTAAGATTATCTAGCCCATTAATTAATTCAAGCCACTGAAATAGCTTTTCGTTAATTAATATCTTTTGTCCTTGGTCGAGGAACGGTTCAACATTATTATCCATACCGGAAACTAATTCCACTTGCAAGATTTGGAATGATAAAACTTATGAACCTCCCAAGGGGGCAAATAAAACAAAAGCGTGATTGCACCCGATTCTTCGTATTAAATCTTAGCAATCACATATGACCAATAATATTTCCCAAGATAAAAAGTATTGAATCTCTCGATTAAGCTACCCATGATAAGTCAAAGCAATAGTTACCAATCCCACGTGATCCTATTTAAGGGACGAAGGTTAAGAAACAACAAACCATCGAGGTCTAATTCTTCCTTGTTCGATTAAGAAGAATTTATCCTCCTCAGAGGGTCCTATTCAACAAGATCACCATGCACTAGTGTAATCTCTTGGTCAAGACAAACCAATCCGAGCCTTACACCTCAACCTTTCGCGATGGTTGTTCATTTCCATCTAGGTCGTGAATGGCGTACTTTTTAGTTACAAGGGATTTGTTAATTTAATCTTCGTGATCCGTATCACTAAATTAACTACTGATGTAACACGCATTTAATTATTGAAACAGTTATCAAAAAATATATATAACATTCAATCATATTTAAAGCATCAGTGATAAACAATTTATTTCAGTAAATAAGTGAAAATTCAGTTTCGATTATACAAAGTAAAAAGCATACTTTTCAGTATAATCCCAACATCTCTTGGGTTGTCTTACAATCCTCCCACTACGACGAGGTTCCGGTTGTGTAAGTGTGTCGTTTGGTATGTCATCTTGTACAGTTGGCACTGAGGTTAGCCCGAATTACAATTTAAAACTCAGAGCCCGAAACCGAAGCTCTGATACCAGTTGTTGGGGAATTAATTTCCCGGATCTATTCGGGATGAATATTTAAATACAAATTTAATTCTAACAATTATTACTAGCATGAATTAATCATATATTAATTCAAATAATAATTCAACAATAAATAATGCATATAAACAGTTCACATAAATCCTACGCATGCGAAATTGCTACGGGTTTACGTGAACTAACCTCTCGGAGTGACAACCGTTGAGAAGATGGATCACGTTCACACGAACACACCAAAAGACCTTCTCAAGTATTCCCTTATCCTTGTTCAACAATCCGGTGGTAGGAACTCGCGAACAATTTAACAAAAGGGAAAAATAAAATTATGTTGCACCACCTTTGTGGATTTCTAATTTTTCCAACACATGGAATTGTACTTGGGGATGAAAAAATTATCCCCTATTTATAAGAGGGTGGTGGCCGATTTTTTGCTAGGAAAAAGGGAGAGAGAATCTCTTTCTTAATCTCCAAGAAATCTTGAATATATATCTCATATATTCTTTTCTCCTTAATTAAAATTTTCCATAAAATCCCACTCTCTTATTGTTATGGAATTTCGAAAAAAAATGAGGATAAAGATTCCAAGATTTGGATCTTCTTGAATTTATGAGATATACTTTGTTGGGATATTTTAGTTTTGATGAATTATGCCAAAACATTATCAACTTGTGTTATTTAAGTTAGTCTACAAATAACAAGTTGAGGGGGAACAAAAGAACAAGTTAAGGGGGAACTCATGAAATCAGACGAAGATGATCGAGATCAGACGAGGCTGCAGATAAGGCTGATCGAGATCAGATGAGTAGGATGAGTTCCGAGTAAACTGATGAGCTGAACAAGAAGAAACATGCTGATTTTTTAAGAAGAAATGCTGATGCAGCAGCTGATGCAGTTTGCTGATGCAGCTGACCAGATGTTGCTGACCAGATGCAGCTGACCAGATGCAGCTGACCAGATGCAACTGACCTGATGCTGCTGACCAGATGCAGCTGACCAGATGCAGCTGACCAGATGCAGCTGACCAGATGCTGCTGACCAGATGCAGTTGACCAGATGTTGCTAACCTGATGTTGTGCTGATCTGATCTGCTGTGCTGATCAGATCAGGAGACCAGAAATCTGCAGACTAGATTTCTACTGACCAGATTTCTGCATACCAGATTAGGCGACCAGAATCAGAAGAGCTGAACAGTAATCAGACGAGCTGAAATCAGATCCGTTAGACACACAAAAAGCTGGCCAATAAGAAGATGACAACACACATATTGATGTGACAAAAAACTGTAAGGAAAAGTGCAAAAGGACAAAGAAAAACTGGAAGTTATTAGTATGGATTTGAATATTACTTTCCAACGGTAATATTTAAATCCACACTATAAATACATTGCACTATCTTCAAAAGAAGATAATGGAGGATCTGCAAAGTGAAATTAAAAGCCAAATATTCAAGCTGTTGCGAGTCGTTTTTTTATGAGAATTCTATGTGGCTAATTTGATAACAACTCACAAACAAAATAAGTACGTGTACGATATACGGTAAATAACATGAATTTGTTGACCCAGTTCATCAAGAAATGACTACTCTGGGGGCATTCCAAGCCAGGGATGTCATATTGCGAGGTTTACATATACAGTACACAAATACTTCTTCTGGGGAAAAACTCTACCAGGGATAGTGATTTGGGAAAAATATGTGGGCATTTGGGAATCTTTTTTGTGAACTCTTCTGGAAAATTTCTGAACCCGTCTCTTGTTCTTTTTTCTTCTATTTATAGTACTTTGACAAGCATGAGCTGGTTTGACAAGCATGAGCTGGAGATTTTGTGTCTTGCAAGAACTCATGTGATGCTGCCACGTTTTCAATTTCGTCTTCCTGGTTGACCTTTGCATTTACTTGTTTATAAGACACTCTTTTAGTCGTCCATATCAACTTTTGCTCGACTGATCGCCCTGTTCGCCCCTTTGACCATATCAATTTTATATCGGAACACTGTCCTCATCGAGCATATAAGAATGATTATAATGCTTGCCAGAGTTGGCGAGCATACTTGCTCGGTCGGCAAGTGGCGAGCATACTTGCTTGGTTGGCAAGTTGGCGAGCATACTCGCTTGGTCGGCAAGTGGCGAGCATACTTGCTTGGTTGGCGAGCTGGCGAACAAACATGTTTGGTCGGCAAGCTGGCGAGTACACTTGTCCATCGAGCACGGTTATTTTAATAGTTGATTAATACACGTGTCCCTCTGATGTGTACGAATAAATTGAGTAATTGTATCGAACACAACAATACCCCCCAGCCGGGCCGCTTTGTATTCATCATGGGGGCCTGGCTGTTGGATATATTGAGCCACGCCGATTGTGTCGTTTCGTCTTCTGTGCTAAATTTTCAAAATTTTTTGCAGCATCTATAAATACCTATTTTGCTGCCTCAGTTCCTTTTCTTTCTTCGTTTCATCTTCTCCTCTTTCTTTCTTCACATTCCGTCCCATTTGAAATTTCCTGCAAGAGCTTGATTATTTCGGCGAGGGATTTCTTTCAGGTAACTATTTCGTACGCTCTTTCATTTCAATTATGACTTCTCATTCATGTTCTTCTTCCTCCTCTTTTCGCTCAATCTCCCGTAGTGGTGCTAATGCACCGGAGATGAATGCCTCGGGTTCAAGATCCCGTTGGCAATTTCGACAGCCATTTGCCATTCTTTCATCGGATACCGACGATGCCCTCAATAAATTAGATCGGGATTTAGCCCGTACCGATTTTTTAGATGATTCGGGTGAAGATTCTTTATCCCTACCCCAAATCAGATCTAGGGTTGTAGATAATCGTGATGTAAATAGGGGTGCCGATCATTTGAGGGAGGAAATCCCAATAACTGAAAATATTGATGAGTCGAACAGAGGATTCGACAGCGAACAGAACACGGAGCTCGACATCCCTGTTGGTCTTCCTCATAGCCCAACATATAACGAGTATAGTGCTCGTTATGATTTTGAATGGCCAGAACAACCTCACAGGACCAGGGTTGAGAATGAATATCCGGCTTGTAAAATTGCAAGCGTGATTGATGTAGATATGCTCGGTCAATTGTATAGGAATTATGAAACCCCAAAAGATGTGTTTTTTTGGGCGCCTGGTCCCGATGAGCGAGCAGACCAGCCTTCTGAGGGTTGTGTTGCTATGAATTTAGACACAATGGAAGCGGGTCTTCGGTTCCCACTTCATCCGACTATTACCCGCTTGCTCGTAGAATGGAACATCACCATTACACAGCTAAAGCCGAATGGGTGGCACATGATTATGAGTTTCCTAACTCTGTTCGGCAAAACGAAGCCCGTGTACTATCCAACAGCAGCAGAACTCTCTCGATTAGTGAATTTGTCCCGATCCAAAGGTGAACACGGATGGTTGTTCATGCAGGCGAATGCCAAATGTAAGGTCATCGAGGATGTGCCGAACAAGATTACTGATTGGAAAGAGAAGTTTTGGTTCGTCGGGGGTGATTGGAAAAGCCCTGCTTCTGGATGTGAACCAAATGCTCGCTTAGATATCCCTACAGATTTTGGGATCTGTCGAAGTAAGTAATTTTGTGTTTTTGCTCTTCACAATGAACTGATTTTAACTTATTCTCAATTTCAGGAATTCAAGTAGCAACGGACAAAGAGACAAACGACGGTTATTTCAGCAGTATCTGGCAAATCGATCTTGAGCCATATTCAGAACAGTTAGTGAAGACGTTGAATACTGCTGATCAAAGGAAGAAGGGAGGATTGTTCGTGCCCCCTTACCATTTAGTTGTCGTCAATCTAGCTGGTAAGGATTGTTTTTTACTCTTGCAAATGTGTTGTGCCCTTTGTTCCTGGTTTGTATTTCCTTCTTAATAAAGTTTTGTGTCTACAGTTTTCCCTGCCGTCACTGTTGCTGTAAGCACATCCGAGCATACTGAAATGGCTCGAACTAAGAGACCTCAAGAGCTTGCTCGAATTCAAGCTGAGAGAGATGCTCAGCGAGCAAATCGAGAGGAGGCGAGCAGAGTGAAAAAGGCGAGCCGACCAGCCGCGCTCGGACCAGGCGAGTTGAGTCGGCCGAAGAGGACAACTCGTCCTGTCGAGCAGGGATCGAGCGACCAAGCTCCCTCGCCAAAGAGATCCAGAAGGGCACCTGACAAACAAAATCCGATAGCTCCGACGAGCATCGATGTTATTGAGACGACCCCCACTGCTGAAGCGACCAGAATAGCTGCCTCTGTGGTCGGTCCGATCTCGCAAATCGTTGAAATGGAGGTCGGTACATCTTCTCCTCCTCCTGTAGGACCCCGAACCTGGACCCCTATGAGTTCCCAGCTCCGTTCTCCCGAGGACAAATCATTTTTGGGATGGGACCCTGCTCGGGTGAACAGGTACGTTTGCTCGCTTGTTGGAGCATTTCTTTGTTCAATCTGATTTGGTCGCTTAATCATATTTGTTTGCTCGGGTGAACATGCAGGTTGAACAAATTGGCGCCTCTGATGCTAGAATTGAAAGATTATTACTGCTCTCCAAGTGTTCGCAATGTTCCTGGCCTTCCCGAGCATGTCCAGAAGGCGTGCGAGACTCCCATTCGAGCATGGACTACTGAGCTCGAAGAAGCCACTAAGGGTCCAACGCCTTTGGAAACCATGTGACTTGGCTTAGTGCGCCATGGCCAATCTTTGGTTCTCCTTGAGAAAGCTTACGCCGAGTCCGCCAATCTTCATGCCAACTACGTGGCACTTATTAAATGCTTCGAAGAGAAGGTGAACGAGCTGACCAAAACTCAGGATGAAATGAAGTTGGCTCAGGGACAAGTATCCTCAGCCCAAGCAGAGGCTCGCAAAGCTTAAGAGGATGCTCGTCAAGCTCGGGAAGATGCTCGCCAGGCGAGAGAGGAGCTAGGCCTTGCTCGGGAGGAGCTGCACCGCAATCGGGAAGAGGTGGCTGGCATTAGGAGAGTTCGAGATGAAATAATGTTGAGCTCGAAAAACTCGTAATCGCATCGAGATCTGCGGAATGTGAAAACTATGCTCGAACAACAACTCCTCACTGCTGAAGAGACCAACACTCGTCTGGGTCTTGAAAATTTAAAATTGCACAGTGAAGAGTATGTTGATTCCATGTCCAATTTCTCCTACATATGCGCCTTTGCAAATGCCATCCGTTCTGCCAGACAAACACTTACTGCGACCAAATTACCCCGCTCGTAACCCATCTCGAGAAGTACCTGATCGACAACCCCCCAGATCGCAACCTTCCAATATCTGATTTGGCTGATCTGTGCGATTTCTCTAATCTTCCTGATGGGATCGAGATTGATGATCCTATTTTGGATGAGGAAGATGGTTCGGATGCGGATGTTGAAGGTTTTGTCGACCAAGCTTGCCGAGCCGAGCATGGGTTGGATCAAAAAAGTGCGAAGCGAGCAAAGTGGTCCACCAAAGTCGAAAGCGAAACTACCGACCACAAAGCGACAAGGCTTGATGGTTCTGGGGAGTTGTCTTTAAAGGACCGAAAGCGAGCATTTGAGGCAAGACACGCTTTCGATACATCTGTTCTGCCCACCCCCAATAATGAATTTGTTCCTTAATTTTGCTTTTTGCTTTGCTGAACAATTTCTTCTGAATTACCGTTTAATTTTTGTCTTGTTGAACTTGCTTGTTGAACAATTTTGTTGTTTCCATTGAATTTGATTGTTGAACAATTTCCTCTAACCTGATCGTGGAGGATGAATTTTGTTGCTGATGAACGGTTGATGTTTGTTTTGCTTCCTAGTTTATGCCATCTTTTCTTCTGAATGAATTCGAACATGATCTGTGTCTATGTTCCACCCTGACTTCTTTGGTTTTTTGATTGTCTTATTGAGGTGCAATCAGGTTGATCGTCTTATTTAGCTGCGACCAGATGGGTTAACTAATGTGCAACCCCCCCTTTCTTGTTTTGTGATCGTCTTATTTAGCTGCGATCACTATTCTTACTCGGGTCGTCTTATTTAGCTGCGACCCCGTACTCATCACTCGCTTTGTTGCGAGTATTTATAAGCACGAGTAGTCTTATTTAGTTGCGACTGCGTACCCATCACTCTCTTTACTGCGGGTATCTAAGTACGAACTGTTTCGTCAGGTGAACATAAAAGTCTGCTCATTCGTCTTTGTTCGGGTCGTCCGGCTTAGGTGCGACCTCTGATAGGCTTTAACTAGAAAAACTTAACAAACAAAAATGCTTTGCAACATATTGTTCTATTACAACCTTTACATTTGAAGAAGACTGTTTCTATTACACATATCTATAGACATCTATGGTTTTTCTGAATTCAAAACCCTTGTCTTGAAATAGACATGAGCTGGCCTCATCTCGTCTACGGAATTGATGTTGACAAGTATGAGGCGGATCAACCTATCTACTCTTCTTCAAGTAATATGCTCGAGCAACAGCAACATCAGCGTTTGCCCCTCCTGGACAAGCTGTGATTATGCGGGCTGCCGTGGACATGAGCATGTGGCGAGCACGCCTGCTCGCCTATATCAGGCGCGAGCAAAAGCCTCTGCTTGCACCTTTTTATCCCCTTCTATAGATGCCTGAGCATCAGCATCCGCGCATCGTTTCGTGCGGATGCCGCGACATCCCACCCCCTCGGAGGAGATTTTAGGGATGCGTAGGGGACTAGTGATTTACTACTGCATAAGCAGTGAGTAACGTGGAGTGGCAACCATGACTCTACCGAGCATCTTGAATCCGCAACGAGCACCAACCTGTGCTCAGAGTGACAATACCCGTTTAGAAGAAAATACTTCTCCCGATTTGGATTGGCTTTCCCAAATTGAAGGGAGAGTATTTTCCTTGGTGATTGCGATACGGGGTATAAAGCTCATACTAGAGCAAGCGCCAGGACATATGATTGAGTCAGCAAAATAATTGCTGAATCGAGTGTCGAAAATTTCGTCTGGAGGCATACCAAACCAACTATCTCCCGATAACTGAATTCTCTTCTAATATGTCTGAAGTATTTTTTCTTTTTTCTCTGTTTTTCTTTTTTCTTCTTCAGCTATCAATATGCCAATTTATACTACCATCCCAAACAGGTGCTGGCATAGCTAGTTGGTGTTGGCCTTCTTGCTTTAAATCCTCATTTTGACATCTGTCCTTGTCTTTGCCAGTTCTTATTCAAGGATTGACACATACCTCTTTTGGTTGCCACCGCTTCTCATGTTGTTTTGACACGTATCTTCTATCTTTTAATAGTGCTGGCCAGAATTTTTTCTAGAAGATTTGTGTCGGATATGGTGTGTTCATCCTCCACGTTTGTCCTGTTCGTCTTAGCCGAATGGCTGATTATGCTCGGGGTTTTTTTTTTTTTACCCCAATATCCAGCCAGTTGTGCTCGGCGTTACTGATAATACTTTTTCAGATTTGATGCATTCCACGAATAGGACAACGACACTCCATTCAGGTCTTCCAAATCATATGCCCCATTTAACAAACGTTCTGTAACTCTGAATGGACCTTCCCATGCTCGGCTGAACACACCACTTGGTACCCCCGTTGCTCGTCTTAGAACCAGCTTGCCCACGTTGAACCTGAGTGTTCGAACTTTGGAGTTGTAGAACTTTTCTGATCTTTTTTTTATACATAGCGTTCCTGAAATCAGCCTCCATCCTTCTTTTCTTCCAATGATTCGCACTTAGGGCGGCGCTACCGTCGTTGATGTGCTCTCCAAAACTCATTGTTCGATGGCTCAGAATCTTTACTTCTGCCGGTATAATAGCTTCCGCACCAAATGCCAGGGCAAACGGGGTTTCCGCAGTTGATGTTCTGAAAGTAGTACGATAGGCCCATGATATTTCTGGTAATTTTTCAGGCCATCCTCCCCCCTTGGAATTATCAAGTTTAGCCTTGAGGGTATGCTTGATAATTTTATTGACAGCTTCAACTTGTCCGTTTGACTGGGGGTAATATGGAGTAGAGTAATGCTTTTTTATGCCCCAACGAGCACAATTTTGTCGGAATTCACTTCCATCTAACTGTTTGCCATTATCTGTTACCAATGATTGGGGAAGCCCAAAACGACAAATGATATTTTTCCAAACAAAATTCCACATTCTTTGTTCGGTGGCTTTAACAATAGCTTCAGCTTCCGCCCATTTAGTGTAGTAATCAACGACAACCACGACATATTTTACTCCCGATGTGCCAGTAGGAAACGGGCCGATCAAATCGATTCCCTATTTAGCAAATGGCCACGGGCTGTAAACAGACACTAGTTCTTCGGGTGGGCTATGGATAAGTGGGGCGTGTACCTGACACTTATGACATGCGCGGGCATATGCGAGTGAATCTTTCTTAAGGGTCGGCCAGTAGTAACCTTGTCTGATGATTTTATATGCCAAGACAAGCCCACCTGAATAGTTTCCGCATACTCCATCATGAATCTGTTCCAGAATCAAATGACCCTCATCAGGAGTAATACATTTCAATAATGGAAGTGAGAAACTTCTTTTGTATAAATGTCCATCTAGGATAGTATAACGAGCAGCTTGTAATCTGAGGCGAGTAGCTTGTGCTTTATTTTCGGGGAGAAGTCCTTTTTGTAAGTAACTTAAAATTGGAGTCATCCAAGTTTCTTGCTCGCCTGTCACATGGGCGACCATAACTCTGGGAATTGATGGCGAACAACTTGTGACGACCACAATGTCCGTTGTGTTCGTCACTCCTTCTGCTGTTGCTAATCGTGCCAAGGCATCAGCGAACAAATTATCTAATCGTGGTAATTGTTCTATGTAAACTTGTTCGAATTGTTCAAGCAGCTCCTTTGCTAGTTGCTGATATTGTGCCATCTGTTCGCCTCGGGCTTCGTACTTGCCTAATACTTGGTATACGATTATTTGAGAATCGCTATAAATCATCAGCCTCTGAATTCCCATTGTCATAGCCAAGTGTAATCCAGCGATCAAAGCTTCGTACTCGACTTCATTATTTGTGGCTGGGAAATCAAAATGGATAGCTGTCGTGAAAGTTTGTCGAGTTGGGCTGATGAGAACAACGCCCGCTCCGGCTCTTGAACTTGTTGATGAACCGTCAACATACATGTGCCATGGTTGGTCGACACCACTTTCGGGTATTTGCAGATATGTCAATTCAACCATGAAATCGGCCATAGCCTGACCCTTCATTGTTGTTCGTGGGGCGAACCTAATGCCAAATTGGCCTAACTCCACCGCCCACTTGAGTAATCTGCCCGCAGTTTCTGGTCGGTGGAGAACTTATCGCAATGGGAATGTGGTTAAAACCTCGACTGAGTGATCGAAAAAGTATGGTCGCAGTTTTCGAACACTCATAACGAGAGCATACGCGAGCTTTTCCAATGGAGGGTACCGGAGCTCGGCTTCTTTGAGTACCTGAATTACATAATAAACAGGCAAATGTGTTGCCCCCTTTGCTCGAACGAGCACAACGCTAATTGCATGCTCTGACGCGACAAGATATAAGTAAAGTTGTTCGCCTGGAACAGGCTTAGATAATGTTTGAGTATCCACCAGGTATTGTTTTAATGACTCAAATGCATTTTGGCAATGCACTGTCCATTGGAATCTCCCTTTCTTTAATGCATCAAAGAAAGGTTTGCATTTGTCTCCAGTTCGTGATATAAACCGGCTTACAGAAGCCAAACGTCCAGTTAATTTTTGGACTTCTTTCACACTTCTGGGGGCCTGCATGTCGAGCATGGCTTGAATCTTTGATGGATTCGCTTCAATTCCCCGTTGACTGACCATATGTCCTAGGAATTTTCCTGAATGAACCCCAAAACTGCATTTCTTCGGATTTAACTTCATGTTGTACTCCCTGAGAATATCAAAAGTTTGTGCTAGATGGGTAATGTGGTCTTCCTTATGCTCACTTTTTACCACAATGTCATCAATGTACACCTCAACTGTTCGACCTATGTGTTCGTCGAACATCTTGTTCACCAAACGTTGATACGTTGCTCCAGCATTCTTTAATCCGAATGGCATGCGTTGCCAACAATACATATTCTTTTCGCTGCAGAATGCAGTATTCTTTTGATCATCTGGATGCATGGGTATTTGGTGATACCCAGCAAATGCATCCATGAAGGTCATGAGCTCATGTCCTGCTGCGTTATCGACCAAATAATCGATATGTGGCATCGGGAAATTATCTTTCGGGCATGCCTTGTTTAAGTCAGTGAAATCTATGCACAACCTCCAAGTTCCGTTAGACTTATGGACGAGCACAGGGTTAGCAAGCCATCTTGGGCACTTTACTTCTCGAATCAATTTATTATCGAGCAATTTCTTGATTTCACTATCCATAGCTGCATACTTCTCCGGACTGAATTTTCTCCGCTTCTGGATTATTGGAATTTGTGTTGGGTCAAGGTTAAGAGAGTGACATGCATGTTTATGATCAATGCCGACCATGTCCTCATGTGACCAAGCGAACACATCTAAATTTGCTCGAAGATACGAGATCATTTCTGTTCGGAATGGTTCCGGTAATTTTGATCCAATAAACACTTCTAATTCTGGTCTGTTCGGGTCGATATTGACAGACTCCAATTGTTCAACAGGCATTGCTAGCCTCTTTTTTTACTTCTATCAGGGATCTTCGATCGACCCCCGGTGCTCGTCATCTACTTCCATAGGTTCAAAACCTATACGAGGTTCTAAGTCCGGTAGCTTGTTTGGTGGATCAATGTTCATTAGATCTGGAACATGAGTTATCATCTCGGGTTCTGTGCTTGCCCGTGGAGATGTGCTCATGAAAGGAGATATAAGCGTCCTCGGTAACATATTCGCCTGTTGGCTTGATTCTCCGGTCTCTCATGTTTGCTCCATCATGTTAATGATATTTTACTTTTCTGGCGCGCATGACAGCAAACAATCTCGAGCTTTTTTCTGGTCACCTTTTACGCTACCTGTCCCTTCTAGGGTTGAAAACTTAACATAATAGTAATAAGTCGAATAGGCAGCTTTGAATTTCTGAATAAACGGGAGACCTAAAAACCCGTTATAAGTAGATGGAGCATCGACGATTACAAAGTCTAGCATTCTAGTTCGTCGGATCTCCAGATTTAAAGTTGACTCTAGCTAGACTGCTAACCTGATCAGACCATAGGGCCGGGTTATAGATTCCCCAAAACCCATGATGGTGTGATCACATGGTTCTATATAACTACTTAGGTCCCCAACTTGCTTCTCCATTTGGTGCAGAGTATTAACGAACAGAATGTTCGCATATGCTCCGGTGCCGACCAGGAGGCGATGCACCTTCAAACCGAGAAGACGAGCGCTGATGGTTAGAGAGTCATTGTGGGGGGTGATTATGCCGTCGAGATCATCTTCTGAGAACATGATTTGGTGAGAGGGTGGTGTGCTAGCTGATGTGCTCGCCACCTTCACCTGATGGATGCTTTGCATGGCACGCATCTCCATCTTCTTTCACATGTTCGATAACGTGGGTGCTTGGTAGCATCCACCCATTGAACCATAATCAGGACGAATCATGTTGATTTCTTGACTCTCTCGACCTCTAACCATGGTAGGAGCCCCTCTTTTGGGTAATTCCAACCTCTTGTGGGATTCCTCGGGATCACTATCAGATGCTTCCTCGGCCTTACGCTTACCCCTACGATCACCTGATTTTTCCATTCGGGAATCTCTGTTCGCCGGCTTTTTGAGGAACTACGTAAGACGATTCTCTTCATATAACTTCCAAAGTTGGCGAAGTAAATCGCGACAATCTTCGGTATTATGTCCGATGTACTCGTGATAATTACAGAACTTGGAAGCATTAAGCCAATTTTTATCTCTTATGATTCTTCGTGGCTTATCCAACATATCCCAATTCTTAATTTGATTGAATATCGTTTCTGTTGAAACGCCTAGAAGACTTCGTGGCGCCTGTGCTTCTGCTCCTTCTTCAAAAGGTTTAAAAGATCCTGGGGGTTTATACCCCCCTTATTCATTACCTTTTTACCAACAATTCTTTTTGTTGCTACTTCTTGGCCTAACTGTGATTGGGCAAGCAGATCCTGCATAGATATAATCTTGGTTGCTCGCTCTCGAAATTCGGCATATGTGTTCGGCCAATCCTGATGCATGGCTTTCCACATATCCGTATTTAGGGTCAGGCCTCCGACCACCGTGAGGATCTTGACATCCTCTTCCACTGGGGCTCCATCGTACAAACATTTGTCAAATCTTTCAATGTGTGCTCGATCTGACTCACCCTTTAGTTGGGAGAAATGTGTCAACTTCTATTTTGGTGCTGGGCGAGCACACATGGATGAGAAATGGGACAGGAATTTCTGTCCCAACTGGACGAAAGACGTGATGGACGCATCGGGCAAAGTAGAAAACCATATGTGGGCACGGTCGCCCAACGTCATGGGGAATGATTGGCACTGCGTTGCGTCGGTGGCGCCTATGGCGATCATAAAATCTGAATATTTGCTGAGGTGAACATGTGGGTCAGACTTAGCATCGAACATAGGGATTGGCGGTCGGATCTTTGCCACTTTTTCTTGTACTTCGGCTGCCATGATCGCTGGTGTTAGTGGCGAATAGGGCATTGTGCTCACCCGATGGAGTCCTCTCGTTGCGGCCAGGTCGGCCTGTAAGCCCTCGATTGCTTTCTGCATTTCTGCAAATTTCGTGGAACTGACAGACTTGGATCGGGGCTATGTCCCATCATGAGGACCCGGGGGGTCACGCTCATGATGGGGCAGTCCCCCTTTCCATGTTCGTCCTTGACTATCCAATCGATGGTGGATAGACAATTTAGTTCCAGCCGATTTTTGTTGTTCCTGCTGTCTTTCGGGATGCGGGCAATCATGAGGATCTGAGGGAGCCGGGATGTTCGTCGGTTGTTCCCTCCCGGGATCCTGACGCCTATGATTGCCAATTCGGTCTTTAACGGAGAGCCTCAAACATCCAAACACGGATGGTCTGGACCCTTGAGGCTGCTCGTCATCCGACATATCATCAGCCTTTTTGTTGGCCCGCTTCATGCAAGCACTTTCACCTTAACTTTCCGCTTTCGCTATCGGTGTATCGCGAAGCGTCGATCATCATCATCTTGAACTTTCAACTTGACCAACTCCTTTTCGGCCCTCTCTTTCTGTGCTCGCAACAAGAAAGTGATGGCCTTTTTTGTGGCCGTCGGATCGTTGGCGATATCTTCAAGATTGATGGTTTCCACGGACTGATTTTTGTGAGGCTGATGTTGAGCCTCTTTCTGAGTGTGAGGCCGGCTCTGTCCCGACCTCTCCACCTGATTATTCCTAGATTGAGGCATTATATTTCTTTTTTCTGCCTCGGCTAACTACAGGATTGTGTATGGGCTGGTTTTTTCTGACCCTCCTTCTAGCGCCAATTATTAAGTAGTCGTTTTTTATGAGAATTCTATGTGGCTAATTTGATAACAACTCACAAACAAAATAAGTACGGTATGCGATATCTGATAAATAACAGAAATTTGTTGACCCGATTAAATCAAAGAAATGACTACTCTGAAGGCATTCAAGCCGTGGATGTCATATATAGCGAGGTTTATATATACAAAGACACAAATACTTTTTCGGGGAAAAACTCTACGGGGATAGTGATTTGGGAAAAATATGTGGGCATTTGGGAATCTTTTTTGTGAACTCTTCTGGAAAATTTCTGAACCCGTCTCTTGTTCTTTTTTCTTCTATTTATAGTACTTTGACAAGCATGAGCTGGTTTGGCAAGCATGAGCTGGAGACTTTGTGTCTTGCAAGAACTCATGTGATGCTGACACGTTTTCAATTTCGTCTTCCTGGTTGACCTTTGCATTTACTTGTTTATAAGACACTCTTTTAGTCGTCCATATCAACTTTTGCTCGACGGATCTCCCTGTTCGCGATGTTTGCCCTGTTCGCCCCTTTGACCATATCAATTTTATATCGGAACACTGTCCTCATCGAGCATATAAGAATGATTATAATGCTTGCCAGAGTTGGCGAGCATACTCGCTTGGTCGGTAAGTGGCGAGCATACTTGCTTGGTTGGCGAGCTGACGAACAAACATGTTTGGTCGGCAAGCTGGCGAGTATACTTGTCCATCGAGCATGGTTATTTTAATAGTTGATTAATACACGTGTCCCTCTGATGTGTACGAATAAATTGAGTAATTGTATCGAACACAACACAAGCAACTCCATTCAAGAACACAGAGCATTACATATCCAAATTTACCCAAGAGTGTTCTTCATTGTATCTAAGCAAAAATGTCATATCATAAGCTTAGAGAGATTTTCCCAACCTTAGCTTAAAGGCTAAAACAATGTAAGGGAAAATCTCACCTAGTTAGAAATAACTCCAAACCCATACCCTTTCTTGAGAGAGAATTAGTGGTTAAGTAAGGTAGTTAATCGGCAATCCCGTGAGGGAGATAAGTCCTGTTTGAGTGAGAACTCAGTAAACATCTAAGCAATCCCGAAAGGGAGGGTAGGCAATCCCGTGAGGGAGATAAGTCCCGTTTGAGTGAGAACTCGGTAAACATCTAAGCAATCCTAAAAGGGAGGGTAGGCAATCCCGTGAGGGAGATAAGTCCCGTTTGAGTGAGAACTCGGTAAACATCTGTTGGTTAAGTTGGTGCCCCATGAAGGGAAGAGTGGATGTAGGACGAGTTGTCCGAACCACTATAAAAATATGTGTGTTCTTATTTGCTTTCATATTAACTGTCATACATACTTTAGCAAATCTTCATAACACACATTCAAAAAAATTTAAAGTCACCTCCCATTGAGATTTTACGAGTTTTAAATCGGTTTTTTCGGGACCAACAAGTGGTATCAGAGCAGAGGTTCAAAAGTTCACTAGATTTTAATGTGAACACCTGAACTGATCATTTTTTTTGTTAAAACCCATTTAGTTTAAAATGCATATTATTTATAAAATTCATGGAGGTTGGCAATCATCTTCTCATTTTTTTTAATGCATCAAATGTTCTTCATTATTTCACTTGTTTAACTAACACTGTTTTTCTCGTATATTTTTTTGTTGTTAGTTAGTTTTGGCGTCATTATCAAAAAGGGGGAAATTGTTGGGATATTTTAGTTTTGATGAATTATGCCAAAACATTATCAACTTGTGTTATTTAAGTTAGTCTACAAATAACAAGTTGAGGGGGAACGAGAGAACAAGTTAAGGGGGAACTCATGAAATCAGACGAAGATGATCGAGATCAGACGAGGCTGCAGACGAAGATGATCGAGATCGATTTAGGTCAGAGATGAGGTTGATCGAGATCGGATGAAATAGGATGAGTTCCGAGTAAACCGATGAGTGAACAAGAAGAAACATGCTGATTTTTAGAAGAAATCTTGATCAAAGAATGATGCAGATCTTGATCTGGTGACTGATGTCTTCTTGACCGATCTGGTGACCCAGATCTGGTGACGATCTTCTTGGCGGATCTGATTGACCAGATCTTCTTGACTGATCTTTATCTTGATCGGATCGAGAGACCCAATCTGCAGACCAGATTTCTCTGACCCATTTCTGATACCGAAAATCAGATACCAATTAGGCGACCGTAATCGGAAGAGAGTGAACAATGAATTAGACGAGTTGAAATCAGATCCGTTAGACACACAAAAAGCTGGCCAATAAGAAGATGACAACACACATATTGATGTGACATAAAGCTGGAAGGAAAAGTGCAAAAGGATAAAGAAAAGCTGAAAGTAATTAGTATGGATTTGAATATTACTTTCCAACTGTAATATTTAAATCCACACTATAAATACATTGCACTATCTTCAAAAGAAGATAGTGGAGGATCTGCAAAGTGAAATTAAAAGCCAAATATTCAAGCAACTCCATTCAAGAACACAGAGCATTACATATCCAAATTTATCCAAAAGTGTTCTTCATTGTATCTAAGCAAAAATGTCATATCATAAGCTTAGAGAGATTTTCCCAACCTTAGCTTAAAGGCTAAAACAATGTAAGGGAAAATCTCACCTAGTTGGAAATAACTCCAAACCCATACCCTTTCTTGAGAGAGAATTAGTGGTTAAGTAAGGTAGTTAATCGGCAACCCCGTGAGGGAGATAAGTCTCATTTGAGTGAGAACTCGGTAAACATCTAAGCAATCCCGAAAGGGAGGGTAGGCAATCCCGTGAGGGAGATAAGTCCCGTTTGAGTGAGAACTCGGTAAACATCTAAGCAATCCTGAAAGGGAGGGTAGACAATCCCTTGAGGGAGATAAGTCCCGTTTGAGTGAGAACTCGGTAAACATCTGTTGGTTAAGTTGGTGCCCCATGAAGGGAAGAGTGGATGTAGGACGAGTTGTCCGAACCACTATAAAAATACGTGTGTTCTTATTTGCTTTCATATTAACTGTCATACATACTTTAGCAAATCTTCATAACACACATTCAAAAAAATTTAAAGTCACCTCCCATTGAGATTTTACGAGTTTCAAATCGGTTTTTTCGGGACCAACATACTTGTATTCCAAGAATACATATCTTCCATAATATCTTTTCAAGAAAATCAAGAAAATCTTTTTTTTCCTTCTTTTTTTCTTAATTTTCAAAAATCCTCATATAAATAACCAAGTGGGAGACTTCTTGAATTTAATGAGATAATCTTGTATTCCAAGAATACATATCTTCATTCCATAACAAAATTCACAGAAAATATTTCTCCCCTTTTATTTATAATTTTCGAAAAAATTGGAAAAAATAAGCAACCATAATTTATTTTATTTTAAACCCCTTTTTCAGTTATTGGACATTATGCTTGGGCTACTTGAGGGGCCTTTAGGAGAATTAAGATTGGACCTTCTAATGGACTTTGAATATCTAATATTGAGCCACAATATTATTCAAGCCCATAAATGTTAATTAATCTCACTACATAATTAATATTGCACTATCCATCTTAACCCATATTACTGTTAATATGACTCCCAATTATTATTTCCCGTGTTTAAGATTATCCAGCCCATTAATTAATTCAAGCCACTGAAACAGCTTTCCTTTAATTAATATCTTTTGTCCTTGGTCAAGGAACAGTTCAACATTATTATCCATACCAGAAACTAATTCCACTTGCAAGATTTGATATGATAAATCTTAAGAACCTCCCAAGGGGGCAAATCGAACAAGCGTACTTGCACACGATTCTTCGTATTAAATCTTAGCAATCGCATGTGACCAATAATATTGCCCAAGATATAAAGTATTGAATCTCATTGATTCTCTACCCGTCATAAGTCAAAGCAATAATTACTAACCACACACGATCCTATTTAAGGGACGAAGATTAAGAAATAACGAACCACTGAGGTCTAATTCTTCCTAATCCAGGGCTGAAGAATTTATCCTCTTGTAGGTCCTATTCAGTGCATCAGTCATGCACTAGTGTAATCTATTGGTCAAGACAAGCCAATCTGAGCCTTACACTTCAACCTTTCACGATGGATTGTTCATTTCCATCTAGGTCGTGAACAACGTACTTTTAGTTACAAGGGACTGTTAATTTAATCTTATGTGATCTGGTATCACTAAATTAACTACAATGTAACACATACTATTTATTGAACAGTTATGCAGTAAATATATGTAACATTCAATGATATTTAAAGCATCAGTGATAAATAATTTATTTCAGTAAATAAGACAGAAATTCAGTTTGGTTATACAAAGTAAAAGCATACTTTCCAGTATAACCCCAACTCCTCCAGGGTTCATGAAGGTCTTCTCTGCACACAAGAATATCATCCATACTGGCAGGTAAGGCACGCTCTATCCAGGTCTCATCAGTTTCGGTCACAGCCTTTTTCTTTTGCTTCCTTCTGAAGGCCCTATCAAGACCTCCAGCTACTCGCAGCTTCTTCCTTTTGGTGGCTTCTTCTATGACCTTCCTTCTCTTGACCTGATCCTGTTGTTCCCTGATCTGTTCAGATGATAAGAGTAGCTCAGATCTAGTCACAACAGTTTTCTTCTTGGGTTTCTTCACTTGCTTGCCTTTCTGCAGTCTTTTCTTTTCTGCAATTGCCTCAGCTGATTCTGATGCGAATTCCTCTTCAAGTTTCCTAGCCAGCTCCAGGCCTCTTGCTTCTTTTTCTGTCTGTAGTATTTTTTGAACATTTGATGAAAAGTCCTCAATCCTATCAACTCTAGAAATCAGATCAACCATTGCAGCTTTCTGTTCAGAAATGACCTTATCCTGAAGGTCCAGTTGTTTTGTGTGTTCTTCAATAGTGAAAAACAGTTCAGCCAGCTCAGTATCATTGATTTCAGAAGTGGGTGCCTGACTTGGTACAACAACAACAACAACAACAATGGTCAGTTGACCTGCCTGGACATCCTATTTTTCTAATTCAGATTCAGCTCTACCTTCCCCCTTTTTGGTTGCATAAAAAAGAAGTCGGATGTTCTTTTCCAGGTTGGTGAAAAGACTGACCATTTCTTTCTTCAGGTCCTCTACTTCCAAAGATTGAATCTGTACAGACGAAGAAGATGATGGTGTAGGTCCAAACATTTTTGACACAGCTTCTTCCAAAGCCTTCTTAGCAATAGATACGGAGACTTCAAACTTCCTCACAGAGGCCTCAAAGCTGGAATCTGCCTACATTAAGGACTTGTAAGCTTCCTCTATAAGTGTCCTGACATCAGAAAGCATTGACACCTCAAGTCCCAACTTTTGTAAGATAGTTTCCAATCGTATCATCTCATTCAGGGCAATGTCCGTATGCATTTCAGTCAACTTCTTCGCAGTCTGATTCCTCTCAGATTCAACAAGCTGCTTTATTCTCTCCTCCATCTAAATCATCAAATTTGCAGCAAGGGTGTTGAATTGAGCTTCTATTGATGCCTTTACCCCACCCAGAATAGTCGTCGAGGCATGGTCCAGGGTCTCAGGCGGAATCACAAAGACTGGAGCAGATGTTTGTGCCTCTCCAGTTAGGGTCTCATCTGTTTCACCCTCAACTGGTTCATCGGCAACTGGCTCAATGTCCCATTCGAGCTGATCATACTCTTCTATAGCAGGATACCCCATCAGCTTGTTGACCAGCTAGGCAACATCGTCCTCCGTTGCCAATTCAGCAGCGCTGGCCACTCCTGCCAGATTCTTCATTTAAGCTCCATCTCCACAAACTCTTCACTCCCAAAGGCATCCAGGACCATCAGAAAGTCCTCGATGTGTTGCCGTCTGACATCCCTCCAAAATAAAACATCGATAACAATCTTTCTCACACCAGGATGGTCCACCAGATCAGAATAATGCTTGTTCAGATAATTATCCACCCTTCTCCTCAGAAATTTGACAACAGGTTTCTTAGGTTTAGGAGATTCAAACACAGTTCTTGTGTTGAAAGGGTTATGAACAATGGATACAAACATTGTCTTCTGCTGAGCTGTTTGAATATCTGGAGTTGCTTCTCTGAAAGGCTCAGGCTTAGGTTGTGGTGACTTAGGTGTGGAATGAGAGATGGTTTCAGGTTGAGGCTCAGAAGGCTCAGGTTGGGGCATATCAGGTTGAGCTGGTTCTGGGTGTGAAGCCTCAATAGGGATATCTGTAGAAGGGGCTTCTGCAGATGGAATTGGCTCAGATATAGATAGTTCAGGTTGAGTAGATGAGATTGTGGGAGTAGGTTGTCTGGGAGGTGAGGGTAGGGTATATCAGATTGGGGTGATGGGGGTGTGGGTGATCTGGGGTAGTGAGTAGATTCATGACCTTTGAATAAGGAACTCAGGTGAGCAGAGTCAGGTGGTTTAGACCCATCCTGAGCTTCTTCCAGTTGTTCTTCTTCTTCTTCTCCACCAGCCTCTGTCGACCCGACTTCCTTTTACAAACTATCGGTTCGACCAGTCTTGATTGTGTGTTCAAACTCACAAAGAGCCTCCTCACCAAATTTGTTCCACAAGTTGCTCGCCGCTTGATTCTAGAATCTTTACATCACTGTCTTCATCCCGAAGACCTCCAGATGGCATCCCTACCTTCTTTGGCAACATGGTGGTGAGCTTCTTCTGGCATTTCTCACTCACATCTTCAGATGTTCGAGCCGGTTTACTTGCCAGTTATTTTCTTTTGATGACCCTCGTCTTGGGCTGACCCTGTGCTTCAGATTGCACAGAAGAGGTCGGACCCTTGTCTTTCTTTGTTTTCGGCACATAGGGGGCTGGATCACCATCTCGTTGCCCAGACAGCTCCTCATCCTTATACAAAAGAGCCGTGTACTTCTCCAGATATGGCTTCCGTCCAACTTCTGACCAAGGGTAGTTAGGAATTTTATCAGCAAGGATCATGGATACCTTGTGAATATTGCAGATTTTCTTGGCCAGTACCACCTGGTTCTTCTCATTCACAACGAACTTCGTTGTTTCCTACAGCAGTCGGTGTTTGAATAATCCCATCCAATTCATGTCTGGAGCCTTTTCTATGATAATAGTCATCACATGCTGCTTTTGCTACGTTAGGGTATCAGGGTTGAAGGCAATAATCAGAATTACATTTGAAACTATTTCAAACAGCAATCTGTACTTTCTCTTCAAATATGGAGCCTTAACATTTGTAATGTTAGTAATGTTCCCATGCCTTAATAGCACCTTTTGCAGATACTCCTTGTCAGACATCCTTAATCATAGACGCATAATCACAAACTTCAGTGGATGTCGTAGAGGTTGCCATTTCTTTAAACACATAAATATACTCTAAATTAGGTTAATCAAAAACCATATTGATACAAACAATACTAAGAGCAATAGAGCAATAAGTGAAACATTTCCATGAGTATCATCCCCAAATATGCATATTGTTCACAATGAGCAGAGAAACAATCATTAATCAAATTAATCCCATTCAAACATGAATATGAACAACCGGAATTCGATCCTAGTATTTGAGTAGCCTAAAGTTAACCCGTGTGAAAAAGATTTGTATAAGAAGCAGATCAGTTTGGCGTCTATCAACTCAACTGTTTTGTGCGGAAGATAAGTTAACCCGTGTGAAAAACCAGTTTGCTCAAACCAGATTCTGAGTAATCTGTTTTAGATCAGATGACAAAGGTGTCAAACTGATCAGAACAGTTGCTTGGTACAAATCTGATCCAGACTCAGAACATGCATGGAATATAAAGCAGGTAGTGTGCTAAGAGTGTAAAGCAACTAAATAACACAAGATTTACAGTGGTTCGGACAACTCGTCCTACGTCCACTCTTCCCTATCAACAGGGGCACTCACTTAACCAAACTGGACTTAGATTAATGTGTTAGTACAACACAATATAGCAGATGTTTCAAGAGTTCTCACTCAACAATCTTAGAAATCAGAAACTAGAAACACTAGTCTGAAATCTTGCTTAACGGACTTAACCTAACTTTGTGGGTTTTGGTATAAGATTTGTATGTTCCAACCGGAATTCTATCCGAGTATTCGCGAAATAAAAGGAGGAAATTGTAATAGCCCATATTTCAGTTATAGGCAGTTGCACTTTTCCTCGCAACGTACCTCATATATTGAGAATGTCTAATTTATTGTTTAGGGTTCAATTAAGACCATTAGTTTGACTAATCGTTCGATATATGAGGGCATGTGGGTCACACAACAAGTAACGGTTGTTTACTAATTATAGTTGGTTGATTAAATATTATATTGGATATTAATATTTAATTTATGGAGAATATAATAATAATTATATTTAGAATTAATTATTATTACTATTTAATTAAATTAGATTTAATTAAATAGAATTCCAAATAATAATATATGGAATATTATTATTAAAGGATTTAATATATATGGAATCAAATCCGTAGAGATTTGATATACATGGAATTAAATCTGTAGACATGCATGGAATATAAAGCAGGTAGTGTGCTAAGAGTGTAAAGCAACTAAATAACACAAGATTTATAGTGGTTCGGACAACTTGTCCTACGTCCATTCTTCCCTATCAACAGGGGCACTCACTTAACCAAACTGGACTTAGATTAATGTGTTAGTCCAACACAATATAGCAGATGTTTCAAGAGTTCTCACTCAACAATCCTAGAAATCAGAAACTAGAAACCCTAGTCTGAAATCTTGCTTAACAAACTTAACCTAACTTTGTGGGTTTTGGTATAAGATTTGTATGTTCCAACCGGAATTCTATCCGAGTATTCGCGAAATGAAAGGAGGAAATCGTAATAGCCCATATTTCAGTTATAGGCAGTTGCACTTTTCCTCGCAACGTACCTCATATATTGAGAATATCTGATTTATTGTTTAGGGTTCAATTAAGACCGTTAGTTTGACTAATCGTTTGATATATGAGGGCATGTGGGTCACACAACAAGTAATGGTTGTTTACTAATTATAGTTGGTTGATTAAATGTTATATTGGATATTAATATATAATTTATGGAGAATATAATAATAATTATATTTAGAATTAATTATTATTACTATTTAATTAAATTAGATTTAATTAAATAGAATTCCAAATAATAATATATGGAATATTATTATTAAAGGATTTAATATATATGGAATCAAATCCGTAGAGATTTGATATACATGGAATTAAATCTGTAGAGATTTTATATGTGGGAAATAAATCTAAGAGATTTATTTTATTAGGATTTTTTCTAATAAAGGTTAGCTTAAGATTTAAGCTGGATCTCTCCTATATATATATGAGCTCTTGAGAATTCATAATATGTGAGTTCATATTTTCTCCATAAAATCTCTAAGTTAGAATTTTCCTAACAAATTCATCTCGGGGATTCAACGCTGGCAGATCTGTGCAAATTAGTAAACGACTGTTACGTGGATACCATAGTTGAGGAATCCGTGTACGAATTGCTGTAAGAATTTTGTTTACGTTTACTCGTATTTAATTATGCAATTAATTGTTCGTTGTTGGTGAATTGTTTATTTCCGCTGCGCATGTATTACATGTTTACGTGCTTCTAAATTCCAACAGTGGTATCAGAGCTTCAGGCTCTTGATTTGATTGCTTAATTGAATGATTTATATTTTTATAAATTGTTGGGGTGCGGTTGGTTTTTATCGTGACCGCACCGATTGATTGATTCATATGATGTGTTGGACACATAATTGTTTGCGTGTATTATGCTTATGAATATTGTGGGGTGTTAAATTGTTTAATTGCTCAAACCCCACCCCTTTTTCACGCCTGGCTCCTCTCCTTTGACCAAATTAGGGTTTTCTGGGAAAAACCATCCGCCACCACCTTCTCGCTCCAGTGCTGCTTTCTTCGTCCTTGCGTGCATCCATGACATCGCTCGAGTCGGCGGCGAAGCGCCGTGACTCACATTAGCCTCGTGAGGCCGCGTCGGCACGAAAATCGGGCGGATTGGATCCACAATGGCGCAACCCGAATCGCCCCTCTCGCTTGGCGGTGTTGCCCTCTGCCCTTCGTTATCGGTAGTGGCGTCCTCATTTCGTTTGAAGATTCGATTGGGCGAACTCCTATTTCGGTGGGGCTCACGGCGGCGCGCCACCACGAGGCTTCGGCGCTGCATTTTCTGAATCGATCCGCTCGCGTATCGTTGCGACGCATTTTGATTCGTGAATCCCACACCGTCGCTGCCTTTTCACTTTCGATCTGCAGCTCTCGTCTCTGATTTCATCTCCGACGAGAAGTAGCCGATGCTTATATGAGTCGGCTGCAGCGGCGAGTCACCCTCGCGCGCATAGCGGCGGTGGCGACTCGCCTGCACGCGCCTGTCGCTTGTTTCGTTTTGGGGCATGTTTCTGTCATATTCATGTTTTTACATTTTGGGTTTCTTTTCTCGATTTAGTTGGACTATCTTGAGAACTCGACTGATCTGAATTCCAAAATTTGACAGTTCTATGATTAATTAGATTGAATCTGATGAACTGTGATGTTGAATTGTTGGCTTCGGAGTCCCGATTGGAAAGACGGTTTTTGGGTATTGGGTTGTAACTTGTGATGAGGGAAGGACCATATTGCAAATTTGATTTCAAACAGGTCCTTCCGCGCAATTTTAGAAATTAGCACTTGAGCCCTTGATGAATTTAATACTAAAAATTGGTTAAAATTATTTTTTATATTAATAAACTTAATTCATAAAACAAGTTTATTGGTTGGACCGATATTAAAAAAAAAAATTAGTTGGACTAATAAAAGTTTATATTAATTAGATTAATTCGAACTTATCTAATGATTAATAAAGTTATCGAAACTTAATTTTGAAATTGGATTTTAAGATTAAATTCAATAAGTTAATGATTTTTAAATACCCACTTGATTAACATGATTAATATTCTGTTAACGCATTTATAGTCCGCATTATAATTGTTTGGGTAGGCGGTGCCCAATAATTGTCGGACCGTATTAACTGTTTGGATAGACGGCGCCCATATAAATGTTAGTCCGTGTAAATTATGTTTGGTAGACGGCGCCCAATAATTGCTCAAATGTGATGTAGATTAACATGTTGGATCTCGATTAAGCAATTAATACCCCAACTTTAAAACAGTTGGGATATTTTAGTTTTGATGAATTATGTCAAAACATTATCAACTTGTGTTATTTAAGCTAACTTACAGATAACAAGTTGAGGGGGAACGAGAGAACAAGTTGAGGGGAAACTCACGAAATCAGAAGTAGATGATCGAGATCAGACGAGGCTGCAGACGAGACTGATTGAGATCACATGAGTAAGATGAGTTCTGGAGTTAACTGATGAGCTATGCAAAATCAGAAGAAAAGCTAAGCCAGCTGATCAGAAGATCAGATGACCAGATCAGAAGAGGAGGTTGCAGATCAGAAGAGGAGCAGATGAGACTGATCGAGATCAGACGTGATCGAGATCATATAAGCTAACCTGATGTAACTAACCTAATATGCTAACCTGATGTGCTAATCTGATGCAAATAAACTGATATGCTGACCTGATGCTATACTGATCTGATCAGGTGAGCTGATCAGATCAGGCGAGAAGAAATCAGAAGAGAAGTCATCAGAAGACAAGTCATCAGAAGTCATATTCACTGAGAATCAGAACGCTACTGATGAACAGTTAGCCTGAGTGCTAGAGACCTGATGGTCAGATTGTCTGAAGTCAGGAGAGCTGAACTCAGTTAGCCTGAGTGTCAGTATACCTGATCAGACAAGGTCCGCTGAAGAGAAGTCTGCTGAATCAAGAAACCTGAGACTCAGAAGAAACCTGAAGGCTCTAAGAAACCTGAAGGCTCAGAGAAACCTGAAGACTCAGAGAACCCTGAAGAT
The DNA here is from genome assembly GCA_037126765.1 of Stenogyne calaminthoides. Classification (NCBI taxonomy): domain Eukaryota; kingdom Viridiplantae; phylum Streptophyta; class Magnoliopsida; order Lamiales; family Lamiaceae; genus Stenogyne; species Stenogyne calaminthoides. The sequence goes on from JBBCBC010000040.1 coordinate 5,941,815, forward strand.
CCTGAAGATTATAGCCGTTAGATTCAACTGACGTGGACCAATGAGAGGAAGACAACAAGCCTGAAAAGCTGCAAAAAGCTACAGAATAGTATGGACTTGAATGTGACTCCATCCAACGGTAACATTCAAATCCACACTATAAATACAAGTTCTTCCTTCATTATTCGTGTGGAGAAATGCGTGAAAACACCATTGAAGCTACAGAGCCAAATCATTTAGTATTTCCACCATAGAACACTGAGCAAGAAATACACGCATATATTCAGAGTGTTCTATCCTAGATCTAAGCACAAATGTAATATCCTAAGCTTAGAGAGATTTTCCCATCCTTAGCATTGATGCTAAACAAATGTAAGGGAAAATCTCAACCTAGTTGGAAACCAAACAAACCTTACCCAAATCAGTTTGATAGGTTAAGTTTGTAGGTGAGTGAGAACTCGGTAAACATCTATAGGCGATCCTGTAAGGGTGATAAATCCCATTTGAGTGAGAACTCGGTAAACATCTATAGGCGATCCCGTAAGGGTGATAAGTCTCGTTTTAGTGAGAACTCGGTAAACATTTGTTGGGTGTTGGACTAACACGTTAAACTAAGTCCAGTTGGTTAGGTTGGTGCCCCTTGTGATAGGGAAGAGTGGATGTAGGAGTTGGACTCCGAACCACTATAAAATCGTGTGTTCTTTACTGCTTTATGTTCTTACTTGCCATATGCATTTGATTATAAGCAATACACACATCGGTTCTTTAAAGCAAAAAATTGGAACCACCATTCCCCCACCCCTGTTTTATATGCATTACATGATATTTTCCGCACTCATGGGTTTTGAAAAATCGGGACCAACAAAAATGTTCCTCACTAAATATAATTTTCATTAAATTGAACGATGTCTTCCATCAAAATTAAAAGTAAATCGGAGATTCGTTCCAATGAGTATTTAAGGTCCAAGTCTTTTGCTTGGATCTACATCTAACGGGACTTTTATAGGGACACGAAGTGTCGCCGCTTGATGGTTGTAAATCAACTTGACTTTGTTTCACCAGCCCAAGCAGGGAAACGAAAGTCAAGGGGCATCCGATTGAACTAGGTTCAATCAACTAGGAATTGCAGTTTTGCAATTTGTTTGGAAACCTACCAGTTATGATATTGCGAAGTCGGCATTAAGCGGATATATTGTAATAGTAGGAATGTGGATCCTAGTCCATTACAATTTATATTTGATATAAATTCGTACTCTTCCGATGAGGTCGTTGAGTATGTGAAAATAATGGAGACAAAATAAGTACAAAAGAAAGGCCACATTTATTTTGATTGCTGAATATTGATCATAGGAATTGTTGGTCCCGGTGAAAACGAGTCTTACACGTGTATGGGGGGGGGGAATACACGTGTTCAGTGTTTTTAAAACTTTTTCTTCTTGAGGTCACTTGGGTCGATATAATCCTCAAGATTAGGTTACGAGAAGCCTGCGGATCGCTCCGAGTCAAAGTCTCATCGAGACGTGATCTGAGCCGCTTTCGGATACCTCGGATAATCCCAACCGAGTCCTCGAGTGTCGAGAGATCCCGAAGTTGCTTGGATCGATAACTAACTTCATCAATCCTCATAAGAGAGTTCATTTGGTAACTATCTCGTTCTAGCTACTCGATCGTCTTGAATGGTTGGCCCTTAGTTTATACTTTCGTTTTAAGCTTTGGTTTGAAAACCTTCCCTTTATGAAATAGTGATTAGGCTGTGATTCACTTATGCAACTTCAAAGGATTGATTCCAACCGATTATCGCGAAAAGTATGCTTTCAAAATCAAGTTGATGCAAATAGTTAAGCCACAGATAAGGAAAGCAATAAAGAACACAACAGATTATAGTGGTTCGAGACTCTCAAGCTCCTACACCCACTCTCCCCGACTCTTGGAGAAAATTCACTATCAACTTCGAGCTTTCGGACTACCTCGTAGTTTACTTACTCAACTTCGCCCCGAGTTTTACGACTACTCCACGTAGTTTACTTACTCAACCCGACCTTGAGTTTTTCGACTACCTCCGTAGTTTACTTACTCAATCACACACAAGCTTCCGGACTACCCTCAGAGCTTACTAACTTCTCCTCTAGAGTTTTTACGACTACTCCGCGTAGTTTACTAACTCTTTACAACTCTACTCACCAACAAACACACTCCAACTACCTTCTCAAGGGTTTGGGGTTTCTTGGTTGGTTTCAACTAGGATGAGATATCCTTTACAATGAAGCACAATGCAAAGGGTTAGGATATCTCGACTAAACTTTGGATAAATCTTATCAAGCTAGGCTTAGTAAAGTGAGCTCTCTTCAATATAGAAGCACTTGGGAAATTCAAGGTATTTCGAAAGTGCTTTAACTTTTGCAAGAATAAGTTTGAGCTCTTGAGTTGCGTATAAATTTTCCGTAACCTTACAAAGTAGAGGGTCACCCGGTATTTATAGGCATACACCAAGGTCACTCTTGAAAACTATCCGTTGGAGAGATAGCCGTGAGTTCCCTCTTATGGTGTGTGAGAAACGGCTATATTTAGGGTTTGAAACTCCCTAACACGTTTTAGGCAATAGCCTTTCATGTAGCCGGTCTTCACTTTTTTTTGATCTGGAACTTTTCGTACATCCGACATCTTTTTTCATTGACTTTGTCACACCGATGTCGGTATAGTGCAATCGTCGTCTTCCTCTTTTTTTGACTTTTGTCTCTAGTAAAAGGTAGACACCTTCAACGGCTCTTTTTTGGTTACAAACTCGAGTTTGATATAACCTTAACAACACTTCCGACTTAGTTCCTCTTATGCGTTTGAATGTCTTGGCAATATCTAACTTTCTAAGGTATCGCGTTTCTCTCGATGTTGCATCCTTCGGATAGATATATTCGATGCCTCGGAACATTCGGTTCATCTTGAGCATTCATTACATTCTTGAGTCTTGATAATTCTTGTGCTTTCAGTATTCTTGATCTTCAAATACTCAGTCTTCAGTCTTGTGTCTTGATTCTTACGAGTCTTGAGGTCTTCGAGTCTTGAGGATCTTCGAGTCTTGATTTATCTTGGATATATCTTTGAGTCTTCATCTTTGAGTCTTGATTCTCGGTTTCCATCTTGAGTCTTGATATCTCAATTTCATACTGAGTCTTCAGAGACTTCAGAACCTATCCTGAACTATATCTGCTGACTATACATTTTGCAGATAACATCCTGAATACTCTAAAACTGAATCCTGACTCATCTATCAAGATCATTCCTGAACATGTCATACTCAGGGGTTTTGGGATCTTAATCAAAATCATATAATCTTTTATTAAATTCATCTCCCAACAGGAATTATGTATTTAATTCCCGTTTTATTTTATTTCTCTTGGTTAGTTGAAATATATAACTGTTATTGAGATGTGTTTTGGAAGTAAACTAAATTGGCTAGGCCAAATTTTCTGGACTGGCACCGAAACATGTATTTGGTGCTAAGGCAAGAAAAGATTTAGTACGTGTTGGACACGTATATCCTGGTTACTGATTAGAGGTCGTCATTGCTTGTATTTATGTAATTTTGAGCTTAATTTGATAGCATTTTGTAATTTTATTGCACTAATTTCACTTAATTGTGCCTAAATGTGGAGAAAGGGCATGTTTGGTTTGTTGTGTAGGAAATGAGTGGAAACAAGCTAGAATTGATTAAATAAACTGCTCTGATCTAGAAGGATGTAGAAGAAGATATTTGAACCATGTGAAAGAGCTTGAAATGAGGGTCACAACGCAAAAAGAATCAAGTCAATCGGAGTTCGGGAGCTCAAGTTATGAAGAAAACGACGACCAAAGCTGCACAATCTACAGTTGCTCGACCTGTTGCTCGAGTCGAGCAACCTTGCTCGACCTCCCTTTGGTCGAGCAAGGGAGGTGATTTCCAAAATTTTGAGTTGCTCGACCCAGTTTTGCTCGAGCAACGCTTTTTCGAAGTCGAGCAACGCCGCTCGAAGTCGAAACAAACGCCGCGAGTCGGCGACTGAAAAAAATAAAAATAGGTGCACGACTTCACCCCTGCTTGAGTCGAGCAGACCTGCTCAAGTCGAGCAAGTCAAAATATCTGAGGTCCCCAATTCTGACCTAGGGACACGTGCCAGAGGATTCAAAACCATATAAAAAGCCTTGAGTTCATTTTTTCACCATATAGCAGCAATAGGGAGTGAAGGGGATGATAGCAATTGATACTTTTGAGAGCTACAACTAATACTTTTTCCTGTTTTTCAATTTTGCTTCCATAGATATTATTTGCATATTAGCCATGGGTATTGCTTGTAGCACCATGGGCTAAGGTTCTTTTGTATTTGGGTGTTGTGAATTGGGTTGATGGTTGATTAATTACTTGCTAATGGTAGATTATCTCTATTGATGGTTGTCTTTTGAATTATGGGTTGTTTAGTGATCAAACTCGGTGGGTTGGGCTATTAGCTTGTTCGTTTTGTCTAGTTTATTGCAACGAGAGTTGGGTAAATGTGGGTAGACGGATAGGTATTGGTGTGATTCCCGGTTTTGAGTCAATTAACATCCTATTGCGACGAGAGTTGGGTAGGATCGTTAGAATTCCCTTAGTTCACATTGATTCACTAGTTAGCCACTAGTGTTGAAAATGAAGAAATTAATGTTAATGATCTCTATGCTTCAAGTGGGAACACAAGGGTAGGGAGTAGTTAGTTAGTTAGAGGACCCTTCCTTTGCAATTACCCGGGTGAGAAAGAGTGAATTCCATCCCGATCTTAGGAGTTTAATGAAACCGGATCCTAGGCTTACCAAGTACGGTGATGGTTAATGAATTGTGATCGTTCTTAGGGAGTAACCGGATGTAGAGATAACCACCTAGGCAATAGTTAATCGAACATCATCCGAGGATCAACACCTGAACACCTCTCACTCACAAAACACTTTTAATCTAGTTGCTTTACTTGTTTGCTTACTATTTTATTGTTTGTTACTTGTTTACTTAGTTGATAATTGCTTGTTTTTAAGTTTCCAACATGTTTCCCACTATAATCATGCGACAACATATAACAATTGGGCTATATTCCACACCTAGTCCCGTGGATTGATATTTAAAACCGGTGTTATACAAGAGAGGTCAAGACTCGATCATGAGAAGATGTGTTCCAAAAGAAGAGGTTGGCGAGATCTTGATCCATTGTCACTCTTTGCCATGTGGAGGCCATTTTGGAGCATAAAAACGGGAATAAAACCGGGCACTTCAACGACCCTCTTATACTTGAGAGGTTAGTGTGTTGCAAAACACATGTCAAGCTTTTGGCGCCGTTGCCAGGGACTAGGCTGTGTTGAGTATAATTAGTTGTTCGTTGAACGTGATTACTAGTGTCTTTTTCTTTTAAGTAACTAACATTGCTAATAGTTGGCTTGGAGATTTGTGGTGTTTGTTGATTCTCTAGGTGTGTATGATCACAAGAGCAAGTGGGATTGAACCAATTCCCATTGATCTTGAGATTGAAGCCACAGCTAGGAGAAGAAATCGAGACCAGAATCGAAGATTAGCCCAACAAAGAGCAATGGGCGAAAATCAAAACAATCGGATGAATTTGGAAGGGGGTGACAATGGAGATCATCCAATGTGGGAATACTTCAACCCTTAAGTGCAAAGGCACTATGATGGCATCGCCCGTCTGGCTATTGCGGCGAATAACTTTGAAATCAAGCCGGCCCTCATTCAAATGCTCCAAAAACAACAATTTGGTGGAGGGAAGAATGAGGACCCAAATTGGCATATCGCTCAATTCTTGGAGTATGCGGATACCGTCAAGATCAATGGGGTCACGGATGACACTTGGAGAGCTCGAACCTTCACCTTCACCTTGAGGGACAAGGCAAAAGATTGGATAGTCTCCTTATCCCCCGATAGTCTTGGCTCGTGGGACATACTATGCCAAAAGTTCTTGATGAAGTTCTTTCCACCCGCAATGACACTTCAATGCAAGAAGGAGATCGCCCAATTTAGACAAAGAGGTGGGGAGAACTTATACGAAGCTTGGGAGAGATATAATGCCATGTTAAGGAGATGCCCACAACACAATTTTGTCAACGATCAAGTGGTGAGTTATTTCTACTATGGTTTGAACGATGAAGAAAGGATGTTCATCGATTCATCATCGGGTGGATCGATTTTTGATAAGACCGGTAAGGAAGGGTTGGCATTGATTGATCGGATTGCCAACAACACCTTCACTTGGCCGTCCGATGTTCAAAAGATTTCCCAAGTTGATAGTGATCTGAACAATGCAATGGCGGAAACAATGAGAGTTTTAATGAACAAGGTTGATTCGTTAGGAGAAAGCCAAAGGAGAGGAATATTGGGACGGAACATGGAGGTGCCACTGAATGCTAATCAAGTTGAGGAAGCCAATTACATGGGAAAGGGAATTATCAAGGAAACTACCAAGGGAATCAACAATTCCAAGGTAACTACTACCAAAACCCCAACCAAAACTTCCAAAACCAACCTTCACACTACCAAAATCCCAACCAAAACTTCCAAAACCAAATCTCTCAAACCGTTACCAAAATAACCATTCACAAAACTTCTCAAACCAAAACAATCCATCGTCAAACTTCCAAGGTCAAAGCAATCAAAATCAACCATCTAGCCAAAACCAAGGTCAAAACCAAAACCAAAACTCAATCCTTCCCACACAATAACTCCTACAATCAAAACCTCTGTAAACATGAAAACTTTTCATACTCTAAACCGAAGGCCGCCCTTACTCTACCACCGGGATTTGATCCTGGAGCCCGTGCCCCAAACAATGAAGGAAGAACTACTTTGGATAGTTTGGCAACCTTCATCAATCTTTCAAACCAACAAACTCAAAAGTCGAATCAACGGTTTGATAAGATTGAAAAAGGCTTGAAAAATCTTGGAAATATTCCAAATGCCATTACCTCTCTCTCAAGCCAATTGACGAACTTGGAATTCCAACTAGGGCAAGTGGCATCCTCAAGCTAAGGGAATGACAAAGGAAAGTTCCCCTCCACGACGGAGGTGAATCCTAGAGAACATTGTAAGGCCGTTGAATTGAGGAGTGGTACGAGGTATGATGGGCCGAGCATGCCTTTGGAAGATGATGAGGTAGAAAAGGAGGGAGAAAATAAAGATAAGGAAGAGGAGATTGTTGTAGAGAATACATGTGTTGAGGAGGAAGGTGTTGAAGAGAAGTGGGTTCCGAAATGGAAGAAGGCTAAAGAGTTGAAGGAGAAAAGCAAAAAGGTTGAGTGTGATGGATGGGGAATTCCTAAAACTCCCATTCCACCACCTTTTCCTCAACGTTTTATGAAAAAGAAGCTTGATGATAAGTTCGCCAAATTCTTGGAAATTTGAAAGTGACCTTGAACGTGCCCTTCTTGGAGGCAATTGAGGAAATGCCATCTTATGCAAAGTTTCTTAAAGAGTTGGTCACCAAGAGAAGAAAGGCTGAAGGTGGTGAGATGATAAGCCTAACAAGTGAGTGTAGCGCTCTACTACAAAAGAACCTTCCAAAGAAAGTCAAAGATCCCAGGAGCATCACTTTGATGTGTGAGCTAAGCAATACGGAGAAGAGAAATGCTCTATGTGACGTTGGGGCGAGCATCAATCTTATGCCAAGATCAATCTACGATCGTTTGAAAATTGGTGAGCTCCAACCAACGTCCATGACATTACAATTGGCGGATCGTTCCATCACCTACCCGGATGGTATTGTGGAAGATGTGCTCGTAAAAATTGACAAATTCATCTTTCCGGCGGACTTTGTGGTGCTAGAGATGGAAGAGGACGTTGAAATTCCCTTGATCTTGGGTAGACCGTTTCTAGCTACCGCAAGGGTGGTGGTGGACATGTACACGGGCAAGGTGAACTTGAAGCTCTATGATGAAGAGCTCGTGTTTAACTCCTACAAAGCCATGAAGCATACACTTGAGAAGGAGGAGTGCAAAACGATTGATGTCGTTGAAAATAGTGTTCAAACAGAAATTAAAAAATCCTTTGACCCCTACTTTGCCAATGGATACTACAATGCACTCTTTGAGAACGATGAAAGCTCCTTTGAGGAGGATGATTGCAAAAATGTGCTAGAAGTGGATCAAGTCAATGAAGTTTGGGGAAGGAACAAGATCCCAAGCTTGCCATTAAGGGAACCGATTGAAGGAGTGGAAAAGCAAGAGGAGAAGAAAACCGGGTTAAAACCATTACCCGAGCATCTCACATATGCCTATCTTGAGGATGGTGAAAAATTTCCGGTAATCGTTTCTTCCTTTCTCAATTCGTGTGAGTTAGATAAATTGTTGGGGGTGCTTCGTAAGCACAAGTCCGCAATTGGGTGGACAATTGAGGATATCAAGGGGATTAACCCCTCCTTATGCATGCATAGAATAAGAGTAGAGGAGGGTAGTAAACCAATTGTCCAACGCCAATGGAGGGTGAACCCTATCATACAAGAGGTAATTAGGAAAGAGGTCATCAAATTTCTTGATGCGGGTATGATTTACCCAATTTCGGATAGTCCATGGGTATCACCACTCCACGCGGTTTCTAAGAAAGGTGGAATGACGGTTATCAAAACCGATAATGATGAGGTGATAGCTACACGGGTAGCTACAGGGTGGAGAGTGTGTGTAGACTATAGGGAATTGAACAAAGCTACATGCAAGGATCACTTTCCCCTTCCCTTCATGGATCAAATGCTAGATAGGTTTGGGGGTTTCGATTTCTATTGCTTTCTTGATGGGTACTCCGGGTATAATCAAATCATGATTGCCCCGGAGGACCAAAAAAAGACGACATTCACTTGTTCCTATGGAACGTATGTTTCGAGACGCATGCCCTTCGGGTTGTGCAATGCTCCGGCTACGTTCCAAAGATGCATGATGTCGATCTTCCATGGTTTGATTGAAAATGTGATGGAAGTATTTATGGATGATTTTTCTGTGTTTGGTGAATCGTTTGATTAGTGTTTCTTTAACCTTGAACTCGTGCTAACAAGGTGCCAAGAGACTAACCTTGTCCTTAATTGGGAAAAATGTCATTTCATGGTTAAGGATGGGATAGTACTTGGTCACCATGTTTCTTCAAAGGGACTTCAAGTAGATCAAGCAAAAGTGGTGGCAATTGAAAAACTTCCTCCACCTTCTAATGAAAAAGGCATTCGTTCCTTCTTGGGACATGCCGGCTTCTATAGAAGGTTTATAAAAGATTTTTCCAAACTCTCAAAGCCCCTCTCTCATCTACTTGAAAAGAATGTCCCATTTGTGTTCACTAATGATTGTCTTGAAGCTTTCTTAGCATTGAAGGAAGCACTTATAACCTCTCCGATTTTGGTGACTCCGAATTGGGAGGAACCATTCGTTCTCATGTGCGATGCAAGCAATTATGCAATGGGGATGGTACTTGGGCAAGTCCAGGAGAAAAAATTTAGAGCTATCTATTATGCTTCGAAAACTTTCAACCCCGCCCAAGCCAATTGTTGGGATTATATTCCCCAACACCAATTACACCACAACGGAGAAGGAACTATTGGTCGTGGTTTATGCGTTTGATAAGTTTCTCCCCTATCTTGTGGGGGGAAAAACTATTGTATACACGGACCATGCGGCAATTCGGTACCTTATGGCAAAGAAAGATGCAAAGCCAAGGTTGATTCGATGGGTGCTTCTCCTTCAAGAGTTTGATATAGAGATTCGGGACAAGAAGGGGACCGAAAATGTGATAGTCGATCATCTTTCGAGGCTAGAGAGGGACCAAGACTTTGTAGAAGAAGAAATCGAGGTGAAGGAAGAATTCCCGGATGAGAAGCTTTTAAATTTGGAGGAGTTCTTTGAAGAAGTTGAGAAGATTTCGGTAATGAGAAATGAGGTGCAAGAGCCATGGTATGCCAACTTTGCCAACTACTTGGCTTGTGGAAAGCTTCCCAATGAAATCCCTTCACGTGCCAAAAAGAAATTTCTCAAAGATGTGAAGAGTTTCATTTGGGATGATCCGGTGTTATACAAGAGAGGTCAAGACTCAATCATGAGAAGATGTGTTCCAAAAGAAGAGGTTGGCGAGATCTTGACCCATTGTCACTCTTTGCCATGTGGAGGCCATTTCGGAGCATCAAAAATGGGAATGAAATTTCTCCAATCGGGCTTCTTTTGGTCTACGATCTTCAAAGATAGCCAAGAGTTTGTTCAAAGATGTGATCGATGCCAAAGGATGGGGACCATCACCAAGAGAGATGAAATGCCTTTGAACATTTTCTTGGAGGTAGACATTTTTGACGTTTGGGGGATTGATTTCATGGGACCGTTTCCCCCTTCATTTGGATTCATATATATCCTTGTGGGGGTGGATTACGTGTCAAAATGGGTTGAGGCAATTCCTACCAAGCTCAATGATGCAAAAACCGTGATTCAATTCCTCAAGAAGAATGTGTTCACCCGATTCGGAGTGCCAAGAGCCTTGATAAGCGATGGGGGGACCCACTTTGTCAATCGAGCCATGGAAAAGTTGCTTGGGAAGTATGGGGTCAAGCACAAGGTCGCCACCGCATATCACCCACAAACAAATGGATTGATGGAGGTTTCAAATCGTCAAATTAAGCACATCTTGAAAAAGACGGTGAACTCGAATTGGAAAGATTGGGCGATTCGCCTTGATGATGCCTTGTGTGCCTACCGAACGGCTTACAAAACTCCATTGAACATGTCTCCGTACCAACTTGTCTTTGGTAAATCGTGTCATCTCCCGGTTGAGCTAGAGCACAAAGCCTATTGGGCCACCAAACAATTGAACATGGATGGCGATAAGGCGGGGGAGAATCGATTGCTTCAACTCCATGAGTTAGAAGAGTTCCGTGAGAATGCCTATGAGAGCTCCCGATTTTTCAAGGAAAATACTAAGCGTTGGCACGACCAAAGGATAAAAAAGAAGGAGTTCAAAGTTAGAGATAAGGTACTATTGTTCAACTCCCGGTTGAAACTCTCTCTCGGGAAGTTGAAATCTCATTGGAGTGGGCCGTTTGAGGTTGCCAAAGTGTTTCCAAGTGGATATATGGAGTTGAAGAATGAAAAGGGTGACCACTTCATGGTCAATGGTCACCGGGTCAAGCATTACCTTTCCACATCCCAAGTTGGGATCGTTGGTGTCGATTTTCTTGAATAGAATTGAGCGACTTTAAGCTCCGTCTGGCAAAGGATGTTAAACCTAGCGCTCAATGGGAGGCAACCTATTTTTACTACTTTTATGTGTTTGTGTGTTCGTTTGATAGTGTTTTGTATAGTGTTATTTTTTGTAGGTGATGGGTCGTGTGTTCGAGGCTTGGTGGATTATCGAGCTAAAGAAAGATGTGTACTCGAAGGGCACTTTAGGTACAATTACTTTCCCCGAACTTAGATTTGCTTTGCAAAGTCTAAGTTTGGGGGGTGTGCATTTTCTTATGCATTTTTGTTGCACCGGCACACCCCCGTTTTGATTTTGGTGATGTTCACCTTGTGGCATGTTTTTGAGCTTAATGGTGAAAATACTTGTATATGAATTTTGCGCCGTGTTGGGGTCTCTTTTGTTGGTATACTTGCTTGTTGAAGATGAATGTAGATGAGCTTATTTTTTGAAATGTGGTTAGCTTAGAGCTTAATGGTCATGGTGCTTGGTGCATACTCTTTGTTTCACTATTTTTCCAAACTTTGAATTGCATAACAATGAAAAAGTTTTTTTTTTTTTTTTTTTGTTAGTTTTCACAAATTCACTTGCACCATTGCACTTATGCTTCATGTTGTTTTTGGTGGTATATTTGCTCCTTGGGTATTGGATTGTGGTGGATGCTTTTGTATGTGATGTTGAGACTTTTGTTTGGATGATTGGTAGTGTTTGATGTGATGAAGTGGTTACTTGTTGGAGGATTGCACTACTTGATTACATGCTTTGAAATGGATAGACTAGGGATGGTGTGACTATTCCGTAATGCAAATCTTGAGAGAATTGAGCCATTTGAATCATGCATATTGTGATTTAATTTCTTTCTTGAGTGGATCATTCACAAAATGCATGCTAGAACTTGCCCCTTTGTCTTGTTTGAGATCATATTTTTGGAAAGGTGTTAAAGATGATTGGAGGTCATTTTTGGTTGAATGAGTCACTTGGCTAAATAAATCCCACCTAATGAAGTCAATCCGTAGTAAGCCCCTTTGAGCCTTTAAGCCTATTTTTGTTGACAAGATATATTGATTTAGCCATTTTTACCATTTTTTTCTTGAGCCCCATTTTGAATTCTATTGAATTGTAGAGCTTCATGGTTGGTAAATAATGGAAGGTTAAAATTTAAAGGAGTGGATTTTGAGTTGTCAATGTGAGAAAGTTGAGAAAATTGCAAAAAGAGGTTGAACAAGGATGAGGAAGGAAAGAAAATAAGCCTTGAGAAAAAACAAAAAATGTGAAAAAGAGAAACAAGGCTAGAAGAAGAAACCTTGAAAAATGAAAAGAAAAAAAAAATGATGAAAACAAGGTTTCAAAGGAACTTGAAAAAGAAAAATGGCTCCAAGATAAAATAAAAGAAAAGAAAGGGAATGTGAATTGGGTTTTTTGTGAGTTTGAAATGAGAAAAGAAAGAGAAATGAGTGTTGAATTTGTGTTCTAAAAATTCTTGAGTGATTGATTTACCAACACTTGCTGCTCTACAAGGAATTGAGTCACTTTTTCCCAAATTTTACCCCACCTTTGTCCAAAGAGCCTACATTACCACCTTGTGAAAGACCTTTTTGATTTGATTACCGACCAAAAGAGTTGGTGGAGAATGGAGATGAGGGGCAAGCCTATGGATGTGCATGGAGTGAATTGATTGAAAGAGTGCAAACACATCCCTTGAAACAAGTGAGCTTTGAGTGAAATACTTCCATAAGAGAGTGGGGATAGTGCACTTGAACTTGTCTTGTCTTGATCATTGCATGTTTGATTGTGGTATGAGATTTCACTTGTGACTCCTTGTTCATTTGATATGATCCTTGAAGTCCATTGCATGAGTCTTGGTGTCCATACATTGCATACTTCATAATTCCTCCCCCTTGTTCTATTTTCTTTTGTTGCTTGGGGACAAGCAACGCTTTAAGTTTGGGGGGGTTGATTAGGGGTCGTCATTGCTTGTATTTATGTAATTTTGAGCTTAATTTGATAGCATTTCGTAATTTTATTGCACTAATTTCACTTAATTATGCCTAAATGTGGAGAAAGGGCATGTTTGGTTCGTTGTGTAGGAAACGAGTGGAAACAAGCTAGAATTGATTAAATAAACTGCTCTGATCTAGAAGGATTTAGGAGAAGAGAGTTGAACCATGTGAAAGAGCTTGAAATGAGGGTCGCAACGCAAAAAGAATCAAGTCAATCGGAGTTCGGGAGCTCAAGTTATGAAGAAAACGACGACCGAAGCTGCAGAACCTGCAGTTGCTCGACCTGTTGCTTGAGTCGAGCAACCTTGCTCGACCTCCCTTTGGTCGAGCAAGGGAGGTGATTTCCGAAATTTTGAGTTGCTCGACCCAGTTTTGCTCGAGCAACGCTGCTCGAGTCAAGCAGCCTGAAAAAATGAAAACGGGTGCACGACTTCACCTTTGCTCGAGTCGAGCAAGTCAAAATATCTGAGGTCCCCAATTCTGACCTAGGGACACGTGCCAGAGGATTCAAAACTATATAAAAAGCCTTGAGTTTGTTTTTTCATCATATAGCAGCAATAGGGAGTGAAGGGGATGATAGCAAGTGATACTTTTGAGAGCTGCAACTAATACTCTTTCCTGTTTTTCAATTTTGCTTCCATAGATAGCTTAGATAGTTATAGCATAGCATAGATAGAGTGTTTATTTCAGTTTTGAGCAATAAACCAAGGAGTATTGATGGAATTTGTATGGATTGGTGCTTGAATCTTAAGAGTAAGGTGTTTATTTGTTTCTACTTGTTGTTTATTGCTTATTTTCATATGGGTTTCTTGTTTATTTGCATATTAGCCATGGGTATTGCTTGTAGCACCATGGGCTAAGGTTCTTTTGTGTTTGGGTGTTGTGAATTGGGTTGATGGTTGATTAATTACTTGCTAATGATGGATTATCTCTATTGATGGTTGTCTTTTGAATTATGGGTTGTTTAGTGATCAAATTCGGTGGGTTGGGCTATTAGCTTGTTCGTTTTGTCTAGTTTATTGCAACGAGAGTTGGGTAAATGTGGGTAGACGGATAGGTATTGGTGTGATTCCCGTTTTTGAGTCAATTCACATCCTATTGCAACGAGAGTTGGGTAGGATCGTTAGAATTCTCTTAGTTCACATCGATTCACTAGTTAGTCACTGGTGTTGAAAATGAAGAAATTAATGTGAATGATCTCTATGCTTCAAGTGGGAACACAAGGGTAGGGAGTAGTTAGTTAGTTAGAGGACCCTTCCTTTGCAATTACCCGGGTGAGAAAGAGTGAATTCCATCCCGATCTTAGGAGTTTAATGAAACCGGATCCTAGGCTTACCAAGTACGGTGATGGTTAATGAATTGTGATCATTCTTAGGGAGTAACCGGACGTAGAGATAACCACCTAGGCAATAGTTAATCGAACATCATCCGAGGATCAACACCTGAACACCTCTCACTCACAAAACACTTTTAATCTAGTTGCTTTACTTGTTTGCTTACTATTTTATTGTTTGTTACTTGTTTACTTAGTTGATAATTGCTTGTTTTTAAGTTTCCAACATGTTTCCCACTATAATCATACGACAACATATAACAATTGGGCTATATTCCACACCTAGTCCCGTGGATTGATATTTAAAATCGGTGTTATACAAGAGAGGTCAAGACTCGATCATGAGAAGATGTGTTCCAAAAGAAGAGGTTGGCGAGATCTTGACCCATTGTCACTCTTTGCCATGTGGAGGCCATCTCGGAGCATCAAAAATGGGAATGAAAGCTGATACTTTGAGGCAGCCACGTTTGACGTAGCAGCTCAGAAGAAGCATCAAGAGGATGCTTCCCAGGCTCAGTATGTGATGTTGCTCGGCATGACTCCCGATATACATAGGCAACATGAGAAAATGGGTCCCTTCTAGATGCTCAAACATCTGAAGGATCTCTTTGATTCTGAATCTCATTCTGAGATTTATGAAGTGATGAGAGATCTTTTCAGATGCCAGTTAGCTAAAGGAGGGAAGATTTCACCTCATGTGCTTATGATGATAGGCCTAATTGATGAACTTGGTAATTCAGGTTTTGAGCTAAAAAGACCAATGTGTTCATTTATGTTATCCTTCAGTCGCTTCTGGATTCATATTTTAGCTTCATTGTGAACTACAATATGAATAAGACGAATGCAACCATGCCTGAACTTCACAGCGTGCTCAAGATTTTTGAGTTCACTATCACTAAGATTGTGTCCAAAAGAAGGAGCGGGTAGACAAGGATGTGTGCCTCTACTATAAGTAGAAGAGGGCACTGGAAGAAGGACTATAAGGTTTCTGTTGCTAAAAGGAATGCACTAGGTGCTTCTGGCACTAGAACATCTATGCTTGTTATTAAGATAAACATGTCCACTAATAGCGCTAACTGCTTGGTATTAGATACCGGATGTGACTCTCACATTTGTACAAATGTTAAGGGGCTCACCTGTTTTAGGGCAGTTAGGGCGGGTAAAGTCGTCTTACACTTGGAAATAAAGCAAGAGTTGCTAACTGAACGTGTGGGGACTTATATGTTAGACTTACCCTTTGATTTTAGATTAGAACTTAATGATTGTCATCTAGTTCTCTCTATTACTCGCAACATGTATTTGTTGCATTATGGATATGATGTTCTTAATATACAAAATAAAAGACTCAAACTTAGTAATCATGAAAACCCGACTTACTTATGGCATTGTAGAACTTTATCATTTAAACGAGAAAAGAATTGCAAGGTTAAGAAAGTTAGACTACTTAACCCCATTCGACTGTGAGTCTAATGGAGATTGTGAATCTTATCTCATGGGCAAGATGATCAACAGACCCTTTTCTGGGAAAGGGGTGCATGCCAAAGAAGTTCTAAAGTTGATCTACAACGATATTTGTGGACCATTGCCAACTCTAGCTAGGGGTCACTTTGGATACTTCATCACTTTCACTGATGATTTTTCAAGATATGGATACGTGTATATTATGAAACACAATTCCGAATCTTTTGAGAAATTCAAAGAGTTTAAGGCTGAAGTAGAGAAGTAACTTGGTAAGAATATCAAGACTCCTCGATCAGATCGAGGAGGTGAATATCTTAGCCATGAATTCATTGATTACTTGAAGTTACATGGAATCCAGTCACAATGGACTCCTCCCGGAACACCTCAAATGAACGGTGTATTCTAGAGAAGAAAAATCGAACCTTGTTAAACATGGTGAGGTCCATGATGAGCTTCTCATCTCTTCCGACATTCTTATGGGGATACGTGTTACAAACCTCAATTTAAATTCTGAATAGGATTCCATCTAAATCGGTTGAGCATACACCATATGAACTGTGGTGTGGCAAGAAGCCAACTTTTACACATATCAAACATGGGGGTTGCCCCGTGATTGTGAAAAGGATGCTTACCGACAAGTTGAAATCCAAAGGTGAAAAGGGTTACTTTGTGGGATATCCTAAGGAAACTAAAGGATATTACTTCTATCTACCTGAGAAATAATCAGTGATTATTTCTAGGCAGACCAAGTTCCTCGAAGAAGACTATGATTTTAAGGAACAAGGTCGTAAGCTGATAGAACTTGAAGAAATTCAAGAACCACAAATTAACAAAGAGAATGACATCTTGTCAAAGCAACATGACAAGGAATCAGTGGGAGCATTCAACAACTTTCATGGTAGGAGTCTTTCACTAGGTGATCGTCTTTCAGCCAGTGGGAGCGTAGTTGGAGTAAGCTTGCTAGTGCAAGAACCTCAAACTGGGCTGAATGAGAACAACATAGTTCAAACTCTCGCCTAAGAGGCATCTGAAAGTGTAGCTCTTGAGGACTCTCCGGACATTGATGAAATCGATGCACCATAAAATTTTCACGATCAGAATGTACAGCCTGCACAACCACAGCTCTGTAAGCTAATTAGGAATCGTAATCCGCCCATTAGATACGGTTACCTCTTGGAGGAACTCGATAATATGGACTTACCGGATAAGGACGATCATAATACTTATTCTGAAGCAATATAAGATATTGATTCAGGGAAGTGGCATGAAGCCATGAAATCGGAGATGGACTCAATGTACACCAATCAAGCCTGGGACTTGGTTGAGTTGCTTGAAAGGGTTAGACCCATATGTTGGGATTGGGTCTTCAAGCGCAAGACCAATACAAATGGCAAAGTACAAACCTACAATGCTAGGTTAGTGGCGAAGGGTTATAGTCAACACGAAGGCATTGACTATGACGAGACCTTCTCACCAGTTGCGAAGATCAAGTCCATTCGAATTTTACTTGCGATATCAGCACACTATGATTATGAGATTTTGCAGATGAGCATCAAAACATCTTTAACCAATGAAAACATTGATAAGGAAGTGTTTATGACTCAACCGTAAGATTTTACATCTAAGTCAAATTCTAATCTAGTATGCAAGCTAAAGATATCCATTTATGGATTGAAGCAAGCTTCTAGGAGTTGGAATATCCGATTTGATGAAGCTATCAAGTCCTTTTGACTTCATCAGAAATTTAGAAGATCCTTGCGTTTGTTGTATACGCAGCGGGAATAATATTGTTTTCATAATCATATATGTCGACGACATAGTGATTTTGGGAAACAATATCCCGTTAATACAGTCCGTTAAAAATTTGTTGTTAAAGACCTTCATGATGAAGGGTCTTGGTGAAGCCTGCTAAATCCTAGGGATCAAGATCCACAAGGATATATCCAAGAGGATGTTGGGGTTGCCACAGTCTACCTATGTAGGCAAGGTGTTGAAGCGTTTTGCGATGGAGAACTCTAAGAGATGATCTCTATCGGCAAATCATGGGAAAAAACTATCAAAGAAGGACTGTCCTTCTGTTGAAGCTGACATCAAGCACATGGTAGATGTACCATATGCAATTGGATCAATCATGTACGCCATGACTTGAACTAGGTCAAACGTGGCCTACGCTATCCACATCACTGGTAGATACCAACAGAATTCGAGTGAGTCTCACTGGATTACTGTCAAGACCATTCTGAAGTATCTCAGATGAACTAAAGAATATTTTCATGTCTATGGTGGACAGTCAGAACTAGTAGTGACTGGTTAAGCTGACACAAGTTTCCAATCTGATTATGATGATTACAAATCACAGTCAGGTTACGTTTCACTCTTAATAATGAGGCGGTCAGTTGAAATAGTTCCAAGCAAAACGACCGAAGATTCAACAATCGAAGTTGAGTACATTGCTATATCAGAAACCTCAAGGAAGTTGTCTAGGTTTTATAATTCTTAAGAGAACTAGGGGTAGTTCCGAATGCCAGTTGTCTAATAAAGTTGTATTAAGACAACGTTGGTGTGAATGCGCAAGCAAAGGAACCTAGATCAGCAAACAGAAACAAGCATGTGCCTAGACTTATCATTTGATCTGAGAGATCATAAGGATAGGAGAAATGGAATTAAAATGTATTCCCACATATTTAATTTGGAAGATCATTTCACCAAAATACTGAGTGTTCATGTACACACTAGACATTTGATGGTCTATGGGTTAGACATGTAGGTGATTGACTCTAGTCCAAGTGGGAGATTGTTATTGTTAGTGTCTTAGAGACAATCTATTGTAAGGACATAATACTCCATGATATTCAGTTTGACTTAATATTATAGTTCATTTAATATTAATGTATGGCAATACATTTGTTTGAACATTATGTTTGATTGTTTGCATTTATTCATACAAGTGTTCCCATGAGTCATTGTTGTCATTGGGGTTGTGAGAACTCAGGTGACTTAAGCATGATTCTCAAATAGCCCCGATCAAGGATCATCAAGAATGAGATATTGATGATGCAATGGAGATTGGTGTGCGATCTGCATCATACTCTTAGAGAGTGTAGTAAGATCTCACTTACTACGAGATACTAGGTATCTCATGATAGATGCACAAATACCTTAGAGGGTATTGGTATATCCATCAGGGAAACCGCTTGATGCATTTCCACTATATGTGTCTACGAGTGTCTCGGTTAGTGGGAACGATGCGTTACTCCTTTGACTTGAGGTCAATACGCACGACATGTGTGGAGTGATGAACTTTGACCATGACCGATGCTTGTACCCGTCTATGGGTAGATATGGCTTGGATTTGGTTCATCACGAAGTGCATGTGCGTGGTAGTTGAGCCAATAATAGGATTCATTGCTCAATGTGGATTTAGAGAGAATACTCAGCTTCTCATCATAATTGGATCAAAGTCATCGGCCAATGCACATCAACTTAGACTTTGTGGCTAAGTGTGACATACATGATTAATTAGTGATTAGAGATAATATGATTAAGTTATTTGAATAGACACTTCATCATGTTCAAGACTTAATCGAGTATTCGCGAATGAAAGGAGGAAATCGTAATAGCCCATGTTTCAGTTACAGGTAGTTGCACATTTCCTCGCAACATACCTCATATATTGAGAATGTCTGATTTATTGTGTAGGGTTCAATTAAGACCGTTAGTTTGACTAATCGCTCGATATATGAGGGCCTATGGGTCACATAACAAGTAACGGTTGTTTACTAATTATAGTTGGTTGATTAAATATTATATTGAATATTAATAATTAATTTATGAAGAATATAATAATAATTATATTTAGAATTAATTATTACTATTTAATTAAATAGAATTCCCAATAATAATATATGGAATATTATTATTAAAGGATTTAATGTATATGGAATCAAAGCCGTAGAGATTTGATATACATGGAATTAAATCTGTAGAGATTTTATATGTGGGAAATAAATCTAAGAGATTTATTTGATTAGGATTTTTCCTAATAATAAAGGTTAGTTTAAGATTTAAGCTGGACCTCTCCTATATATATATATGAGCTCTTGGGAATTCATAATATGTGATTCATATTTTCTCCATAAAATTTCTAAGTTAGAATTTTCCTAGCAAATTCATCTCGGGGATTCAACGCTGTCAGATCTGTGCAAATTAGTAAACGACTGTTACGTGGATACCATAGTTGAGGAATCCATGTACGAATTGCTGTAAGAATTTTGTTTACGTTTACTCGTATTTAATTATGCAATTAATTGTTCGTTGTTGGTGAACTGTTTATTTCCGTTGTGCATGTATTACGTGTTTACGTGCCTCTAAATTTCAACAAGATCCGCTGCTGCAGCTAGCCGCTCAGCCTCCCCAAACAACCCCGGCGCGCCTCTATGCTCAGATCCTTCGTCCAGGGTGGGTTGGGCTTCGAAAACACCGGCCACAAAACTCAAATCGCCAAATTTCTTTTAAGTGTGGGGTGGGTGGTGGTGGTGAGTCTCCAGAAATCTTTTTAGTGAGGCGGGGGTGGTGGTTGAAAGGGAGAAATGGCGGTGGGTTCGGCGGCAGCGACATATGTAATGGGGTTGTGGGCAGAGAGAAATTTTAGGTTTTTTTTTTGGGTTGGGTGGGGTGGAAAAATTGGGAGAAAATGAGGGACGTAGAGATGTGGTGATGTTAATTTAATTTGTTGGGTGGGATCAAAAATTTAATGTATGTGAACAGAAGGGTATAAGTGTCCCTTTTGCACTTTAGAGTACTATCAAAATGTGATAGCCCCTAAGAGTAATGGTTGTTGAGAAATAGCACTTTTAAATAATTTTTCCGAATCTTAAATCCTAAGATCCGTGCACCAATTGCATATGAAACCTAGCCTTCAATCAATTATAACAATTGCATATGAGACCTAGCCTTCAATCAATAATATCAAAATACATAGGTACTTGACACTACATTGCTGTGTAGCGTAAACAAAACCAGATAAAATATAATAAATATTTCACCTTAAAAAGTAACTTTCAAATAAAAGATCGTTGGCTCGTTATTATATGCATGTTAGGTTATTTGATAATTTTATTTATGTGGGGAATTCCACTGAGCTAGTATGTTTGCTCATCTTCAAATTAAAAAGGAGTGTGGTGGAGGGACTATGAATGCGGTTTCAAATTATTTGAAAAAATATATTATCATGTTATTTTATAATTTTTTAAATTTAGATTTAAATTTTACTTTAAAGTATCTCTGTAAGATTTTTATGTTTTTTCAGATTTTTCATTTTGTCTTACATATACAACTATTGACAGCAACTATGTTGATTTGCTCTAGGGTCCAAATCAATAAAATTTTATTAATTAATAATATTACTTCATAATATAATTTTATTAATTGATAATAATAGTAATATACCATTCAGGCCATGCATGATTTGTGAATTTAAATAATTATGATTTTAGCGTTAATAAAATTATTTTTATTAAAAAAGTGTGTAAATTCGATGGGAAAATTATTTTTATATATTGTGTTGTACGTGAGACAATAAATATTTATTTATAATTTTTTAATTCTTACAAATATAGCATCCTTCTATTTATACTAATTAATTTTTCAATGAGTGGTATAGATAATTTTGATCCAATAGTTATCACATATTTTCTAGAAATTTAGATAATATTTTTTTCTACATATTTAAAAAAATATATATATAGTGTGTACAAGTTTTGTGGATTAGTGAAACTGGATATATTGTATAACTTATATTACCTAATGGGTGTTGATCCTAATAAAGGAAGGAAACTATTTATTACTACAAAAAGAACATTACTCGTGATACCAAATGATATTACTTATATTATAAAATGATATTATTTGTGATAACTTAGGGATTTGATATATATTATAAAAGAATATTAGTTATGATAACGGAAAGATTAGACCTATAAATACATAATCAATTTCACAAGACACCTGCTCCTAAAAAAAATTCTAAAATCATTCAAGAATACTTTTTATTTTATTTGAGAACACACAAGAACAATTACATTTACTATTCTAGTATATAATTTTAAAGACGATCGAATAGAAAATTGTATATTCAAATATATGATGAAAGATAAATAAAATTATTAAATTTAATTATAATTATTAAAATTAAATAAATATTTGTGTGCATCAATTACACATATTCAAAATTCATGCAATTGAATTGGATCCTATCCCGTCCCGATAAAGAATTGGTTTCTATTCGGGTCATACTAGTACCCTTTTTTTCTTGTCCCCTCTCCCTCCTATGTATATTTTCATTTTTGTTGGGATTTCTGATGGATTTCTTTGTCGATTTCCTTCTCATGCGCTTTGTCTTAGGCTCCATTTGGATAAATGGATTTGAAATCCATGAATTTTACATACAAATCATCATTTTTTAATGGATTTACAAATACTTAGATTTAAGAGTCTAGTTTAAAATGAAGGCATTTTAAATCCTCATCAAAACCTGGTCATTTGTGAAATCCCCTCATCTCTACCCCTTCCCCCTCTCCTCCTTCACTCTCTTCCCTAAACTCTCAAATCTAAGTATTTATAAATTCAATGGAGAATATGATTTGTGTGTGAAATCCATGAATTTCCAAATGCATCCATCCAAATGGAGCCTTAGTGATTTCTTTTTCCCTGCCTCAAGCTTAGGGATTTCTCTCCACGATTTTTTCACGCAAACACACGGATTTTTGTGCTAGAATTTCTAAATTAAAAAAAAAAACAGAAGAGAAAGGGAGCATGAGAAAGATCATATGTAAAACTAAGGATTATAGCTTAGAAAAGGGTAACACATATGAATCAGGTCTACACATGAACTCTATTATTGTTAATTTTTGTAAATATCCAGGGACGGAGCCAGGATTTGATCGAAAGGGGGGCTAAAAATCAAGTAGTGACTAATTTTATATAGCTATTGTAATATTTATTCTCTCAACTAACACTACAAGAAAATGGAGAATTGTCTACGGAATATTTCAATATATTTAGGAATACCTAATGAAAATAATTTCTTTATTAAATAGTAAGGATTGTCTATGATTTGCCTATAAAATTTTCTAATCATATTGACATTTTCATTCATAAGTAAATTTGTCTACGAAAATATACTTTGTACGTAAATTTATTTGTAGGTTATTTCTAAACTACAAATATAATTGCTTAGGGAAATGTAAGTTGTCTAGGGAATTATTTTTTGTAGTTAATTACGAAAATTACAAATGTGTAGATAATTTCTTCGTAGGTAATTTATATGTTTAAAAAAAATTCTAAAAATTCATAGGTAATTCGTAGGCAATATTCACTATTAATTAAGGACTAAATTATTTTTTATTAAAAAATTCCCTAGCTACTTAGAAAATTTTGTAGGCAATTCTTTATTTTCTTATAGTGTAATAATATATAGTATCAAGATATATTTGCGTGAGGTGATCTCACGGTGAGATGAAACATAATTTGAGCACGACATTTTAATATTTTGAAAAAGATGTGTGTTGATTTATGTTAATTTATACCTAATCTATATATATATATATATATATATATAATATCGTATCGTACGAGTTTTTATCTAATATGAAAATTAGTAATAAAAATAAAAATATGCACCATTACATTAATATATTGAATCTCAAAACGTTTTTCTTACATCTAAAAAATTATATACACGTGAATTTATATTAACTTTCTTTAACAATTTAATTTTACTATATATATATATATATATATATTTTTATCGATTTTAATATTACCATATACTTGCAAAAATTAGGTAAAAGGATAACATGGAAAAAAATAGTATGACACTCAAATAAATTAAAATAACAAACAAACTAATAACTAAAACTATATATAAATAGAAACAATAACTAGTAATTTCTTTATGTAAATATGCACCTTCCATATGCATATAATAGAAATAAAATTTGGAAATGTTGAGGGGGCCCTGGCCCCTCCCACAATGTATGTGGCTCCAATATTGTGTATAACAATGATAATTTAACAATCATGTCAGAAAAATAATGTTCCAACGTGAATTCGGATTTAGACAGGTTTTGTCCTTTGAAATCAAGCCCACAAATCATGAAATTGGATTTATGAGAGAGAAAGAAGTAATCCTAAAAGAGGTCGTAGAAAATATAAAATCCTAATAAAAAAAATCCAAAATACTAATCCTGATGCTAGTTGGGATCCTGAAGATGCCAATGTTGTGTGGGAAGCCATGGCTGCAATCGAAGCTGTAAAGAGAAACGTCCCTGCTATACATGTAATTCTGATTAATATGAGATTGTTAGAATTGTGTAAAATAAAGAAGTTTGTTTTATCCCACATCGGATTGTATCAAAAGTTAGAGGACTTCCTAATCCTATAAGAAGTTCTATTCTGTCCCACATCGGATTGTGGAAAAAGGTGAAGGGCTTCTTAATGTTATTTAAGAAGTCCATGTCTCTTTGATACAAGTACATCCGTTGGTTTTCGGTTTTGGGCTTATTAATTTAGGCCTAGTGGGTTTTGTTTTTTGGGCTTATTAACTTAGGCCCAATCAATTAGAGATTATTATTCCCATTTGAGTTGTATATTGTTGTCGGTTCTGAATAACATACGAGATCCTCTCTTCTGCCCGTGGACGTAGCTAACAAATTGTTAGTGAACCAAGTAAAATTTTGGTGTCGGTTTATTCGGTTTATTTATCGTTTTTATATCTTTCTCGCTTCAGTTATAACAAACTGGTATCTAGAGCCTTGTTGGGGTTTTCCGCAATTTGACGAGAAAGATGACTGGTGGGATAAACGTGAAAATTGACAAGTTCACGGGGAAGAACAGTTTTAGTTTATGGCAGATCAAGATGCGTGCCTTGTTGAAACAACAAGGACTGTGGGCACCGTTGATGAAAAAGATGGTGGATTTGGAAGAAGCTGAGATGGCCACTCTGGAAGAGAAGGCACACTCATCAATCATGTTGTGTCTCGCAGATGACATCATTACTGAAGTCGCAGAGGAGGAAACTGTGGTTGGTCTATGGTTGAAGTTGGAGAGTCTGTATATGACGAAGTCGCTAACCAATAAGTTGTTGTTGAAACAATGTCTGTTCAGTTTGCGCATGCATAAAGGTCAGCCACTTCGTGAACATCTGGATCAATTGAATACGATTCTATTAGAATTGCGTAATATTGATGTTAAAGTTGATGATGAAGATGTTGTTTTAATTTTGTTGGTTTCTCTACCTTTGTTGTATGAGAATTTTGTGTAGTCTTTCATTGTTGGGAAAGACACTGTGTCCTTGGAAGATGTCAGATCATCTCTGCATACTAGAGAGTTGCGACATAAGGCGAGTGGTGGAAGTTCAGATAATCAAGCCGCTGGACTAGTAGCTAGTGGGAACAAGGGACCTAGAAAATCGGGGAAGAAGAAATTCAAAAAGCCTGGGTCTAAGGGTCCTAAACCAGACGATATTTGTAACTACTGCAAAGAGTCAGGTCATTGGAAAAATGACTATCCGAAGAAGAAAAAGAAAGAGGAAAGCAAAGCAGTCTTCTAACTGTCTTTGTTCTTTGAAGGAGATGACACCAACTCCGAGGAGGATGTAGTCCTAGTTGCTAATGGACAAACACATCACACTGATGTGTGGGTTCTTGATTTTGGGGCATCTTATCATATATGCCCACGCAGAGAGTGGTTTACAACTTACGAGCAAGTGGATGGAGGCAATATTTCTATGGCCAACAGTTCTATTTGCAAGGCGGTTGGAATAGGCTCAATTCAATTACGGACACATGATGATAAATTTTGCACATTGAACGATGTTAGGCATGTTCCACAAATGACGAAGAATCTGATATCACTTAGTCTTCTAGACAGTAAGGGTTTCAGTTTCAGAGGTGAAGGTGGAGTTATGTATGTCTACAAGGGTTCTAATGTGGTTCGGAAAGGTGTGAAGCGAGGAACTTTGTACTTTTTGCAAGGTTCAACGCTATCGACTCTATTTGTTCTTTGCATCATCGGAAGTTCACAAAGATGACTTAACTAAGTTATGACACATGAGACTTGGCCACATGGTGAGCGAGGGATCTGAATTACAGTCGAAAGATGATTTTTTTGGTGGCCACAAGGTCACTAGTCTTGGTTTCTGTGAGCACTGTGTTTTTGGGAAGCTTCATCGCAACAAATTTCCCAAGGCAATTCATAGAACAAAATGCACACTTGATTATATGCATTTTGATTGTTGGGGACCTTCTCGCGTTGAATCTTTAGGAGGCAATAGATACTTCGTGTCTATGATTGATGACTACTCAAGAATGACTTTGGTAATTATGATGAAGCATAAAAGTGAAGCTTTCAAGAGTTTCAAGCAATGGAAGACGTTGGTGGAAAATCAAACAGGGAAGAAAATCAAAAGGTTGCGAACTGATAATGGTCTGGAATTATGTTCTTCTGATTTCGATGAGTTTTGCAAGAATGAAGGGATCGCAAGATATCATACGGTACGAGATACACTACAACAAAATGGTGTAGCAGAACACATGAATCAGACACTTCTGGAGAGAGCTCGATGCATGCTCTCTAATGCTGGATTAGCCCGAAGATTTTGGGCAGAAGCGGTCAGCACGGCATGTTACCTGATAAATTGTGCACCTCACACAGGTATCAACCTCAAAACACCTTACGAGGTGTGGTCTGGTAAGTCTGCAGATTACTCAAATTTGAGAGCTTTTGGGTGTACTGTTTATTATCATGTAAATGAGGGTAAATTGGAGCCAAGGGCGAAGAAAGGAGTTTTTGTGGGCTATGGAAATGGTGTTAAGGGGTATAGAATCTGGTCTCCATCAGAAAGCAAAGTCATACTTAGCAGAAATGTTATTTTTTATGAGAATTCTATGTTTAACCCCACTGTGAAGTCTTATCGTTGTATCAGAAAACAACAGTGTTGACAAATAGGTGGAGCAGAGTAAGTCACAAAAAGAAGATGGAGAACAACGCTCACATTCTGACACTGAGCTGAAAGATGCATCACCACCAGAATCTCAACCATCTGAGACAAGACCGTACAGTATAACTCTTGATCGAGCAAGAAGGATTGGAGTTGAGGCTCCAAGGCGATATAGGTTTGAGGATATGGTGGGTTATGCATTGCAGGTTGCTGAAGAGGTGGATTCTCATGAGTCATCCACCTACAAAGAAGATGTTACATGTACAGAGTCTACCCAATGGCTTGCCGCCATGGGAGATGAGATGGAGTCACTTCACAATAATATGACTTGGGAGTTAGTCAAGAAGCCTCCGGAGAGAGAGATTATTACATGCAAGTGGGTCTTCAAGAAAAATGAAGGAATATCACCTGCTGAGGGTATTAAGTATAAGGCAAGAGTCGTTGCTATGGGGTTCCATCAGAAAGAGGGAGTAGACTATGATGAGATTTTCTCACCTGTGGTTAGACATACTTCTATTAGAGTGTTACTTCAAATGGTAGCACATCATGACCTGGAACTTGAACAACTCGATGTGAAGACAGCTTTTCTACACGGAGAGTTGGATAAAGAGATATACATGACCCAGCCAAATGGTTTCCAAGTTCCCAGGAAAGAAGAGTACGTTTGCAAGTTGAAGAAGTCCTTATATGGGCTAAAGCAGTCTCTAAGGAAGTGGTACAAGAGATTTGATGGTTATATGACACATCTTGGCTACAACAGGAGTTCGTATGATAGTTGTGTGTATCACAACAAGCTGGAAGATGATTCATTTATCTACTTGGTCTTATATGTTGATGATATGTTGATAGCTGCAAAGAACAAGTCAGATATTCAGAAGCTAAAAGGTCTTCTCAGTGCTGAGTTTGAGATGAAGGATTTAGGTGCTGCCCAGAAAATTTTGGGAATGGAGATTCATAGGGATAGAAGGCAGAAGAAACTTTTCCTTTCACAAAAGGATTATATTCAGAAGATATTATCAAGGTTTGGTATGTCTACAGTTAAACCTATTGATACTCCAAGTGCTGCAAATATTCATTTGTCTATTGCTTTCGCTCCTAAATCTGTTGAGGAGAAGGAGTACATGTCTCGAGTTCCCTGTGCTAGTGCAGTAGGGAGTTTGATGTATGCTATGGTCTGTACTAGACCTGATCTTGCACATGTTGTTAGTGTTGTCAGCAGGTTTATGGCTCAACCTGGAAATGAACATTGGCAGGTTGTGAAGAGGATATTTCAGTACCTTAGAGGTACATCTGATGTCGGTCTCATTTATGGAGGTGATACGAATTGTTTAGTTTCAGGCTACTGTGATTCTGATTATGCAAGAGATGTTGACAGTAGAAGGTCTATGACCGGTTATGCTTTTACTCTTGGTGGTTCTGTTGTAAGTTGGAAGGCAACTTTACAACCTACAGTTACTTTGTCTACTACAGAGGCAGAGTACATGGCCTTGACTAAAGCAGTCAAAGAGGGAATCTGGTTGAAAGGGCTAGTTAGTGATCTTGGTCTACATCATGATTATGAAACTGTATTCTGTGACAGTCTGAGTGCAATATGTTTAGCCAAGGATCAAGTTCATCATGAGAGAACGAAACATATTGATGTCAGGTATCATTTTCTGAGAAGTGAGAAGAGGGTTAAAGTGAAGAAAGTTGGGACTGCTAATAACCCAGCTGGCATGTTCACCAAGCCGGTTCCAAATAACAAGTTCCAACACTGTTTGAACTTGTTAAATATTACAAGCTGTTAGTTGCCCTGTCTTGGGGGCAAATCTATGTACGAGGAGTTGCTTGTAAGTCTGGCACTTTTATGGTGCATCTGGTGCATATGTTGATCTGTGAGAGGATTTAAATCAAGGTGGAGACAATGAAGTTTTTTGTTATTTTACCAAGGTGGAGATTTGTTAGAATTGTGTAAAATAAAGAAGTTTGTTTTATCCCACATCGGATTGTATCAAAAGTTGGAGGACTTCCTAATCCTATAAGAAGTCCTATTTTGTCCCACATCGGATTGTGGAAAAAGGTGAAGGGCTTCCTAATGTTATTTAAGAAGCCTAGATCTCTTTGATACAAGTGCATCAGTTGGCTTTCGGTTTTGGGCTTATTAATTTAGGCCTAGTCGATTTCGTTTTTTGGGCTTATTAACTTAGGCTCAATCAGTTAGGGATTATTATTTATATTCCCATTTGAGTTGTATATTATTGTCGGTTCTAAATAACACACGAGATCCACTCTTCTGTCCGTGGATTTAGCTAACAAATTGTTAGTGAACCACGTAAAATTTCGGTGTCGGTTTATTCGGTTTATTTATCGTTTTTATATCTTTCTCGCATCAGTTATAACAGAGATAAGTATTTTTTTGTGGGGTTAAAATTAGAAAAATCTATGGGTTTAAATGAGTTACAACGAATGGTGAAGTTCTGGGCCGGTCCAACAATTTAAAGGGCCCTGTGCAATAAAATATTTAGACCCCTTATATTTATAAAAATATAAAAAAGTTGGTAACTAGACAAATAAAAAATTATATATAAAAATATCGATTTCAATGCTCATGAATAATATATTAAGTAAAATTTATCAAGATATAACCTAAACTAAGAATACATTATTAAAAAGAAAATATTCTTTTTTAGCACTTTCTAACCATAAGATGTATGAAAAAAACTTAAGAAAAAAAAGTAATAACAAGCAAATGATGAAGAATGAGTACTTAAAAATAAAATAAAAAAAATTTAAAAAGAAAAATAAATTTGTTTAAAAATTAATTAGTCAAGTCAAGTTAGATTAAGATAACAAAAAGCAATATATATTTTGACAATGGAGCTAGGTTACAAAGCTAGATTAGGAAAAATGAAAGTAAAAAAGGGGAGGAAAAATTAAAGTAAAAAAAGGGTTGGGGGGTTTACGTGGGAAATGAAAATTTTAAAAAAGTTAGAACTTACAGTTGCCAAGAATCGAACCTTAGTCCTTCTTGTTCCACAGCATCATGCATTCCAACTAAGCTGGCAGGATTTTTTTATTTGTTCAACTTGGTAATATATACCTCCTATTCTAATATATAAAATTATAAAAAAAAAAATTATGGGGCCCTGTGCGACGGCACGGCCCGCACGCCCCCAGGGCCGGCCCTGGTGAAGTTTGATGTCATATAAGATGATGTTTCTTTCTACTGTATCACCCACTAGTTTATAGTTTCTCTGTACTCTTAAGAGGAAAAAATAAAATCAAAATATGTAAATTAAACAAGTTCTTCCCAAGGGGTGGAATTGGAATGAAATAGCGTTGATGAAGCGTTGTAAGAGATCTTTTATCCTTGCTTAAAAATCATCAACTTTTTAATGTCTCGAATTTTTTTAATTAAATCTTTCATGCACGACTTGCGCTGTTGGAATTTTCTTTGAATTTTATTGGATGGTGATAGGGGTTTCTTTATTTGATTTTCCAATTCGGTTTTTTGGCAAAGTTTCGTATGATGGTGTCGTAAGACCATGTTCCTTTCTACTTAACGTTATTTTTCTTTGGTGGGTCAGTCAACTGACTCACATGAAGCAGGGGTGAGTTTTTTTCGAGCTGGTTGCTTGAGTCTATAGATTATCTCTCCTATCCGCTAATCTACAAGGTCTAATTTTAGACCGGGTCAAGACTTCAAGTTGTTTTAGTTGGTTAGTGTTAGGTCGTCGCGCAATAAAAACTAGTACAACATTCACTCCTTTCGAAATGTTAAAATTTTATATTTTCAAATTATGTTTCATTTCACCATGAGACCATTTAAAGCCAAGGTTCCTCGTATGCAATAAGTATATCGTGCAACTCTAGTGGTTTTTTAAACGTGCAACTTGTTTTCCTGAAATGTTCAACT
The DNA here is from genome assembly GCA_037126765.1 of Stenogyne calaminthoides. Classification (NCBI taxonomy): domain Eukaryota; kingdom Viridiplantae; phylum Streptophyta; class Magnoliopsida; order Lamiales; family Lamiaceae; genus Stenogyne; species Stenogyne calaminthoides. Next base: position 5,972,676 of record JBBCBC010000040.1, read on the forward strand.
TCTTTTACACTGAACAAGTTCAATAAAGTTGTCCATATGTACTTGAATTACACAGTACATCTGATGCACGAGAAATTCACTCTTAGAAATTTATTAACTATTGATGAGTGTGAGTTCCTTTTATTCCAAACTAGTTATATACCACGTGCGTTGCACGTTATATGTAAATAGCTAGTACGTAAAAGTAGAAGTGAAAAAATAAATTGAGATTTTAGTAAACAAAGGCTTCAACACTCTCAATTTAGCAAAATAAATGTATAGGGACTCATTTTAGCTCATACGGATGCATATTTTGTGAAACATTTGAATCAAATCAAAACAAGCAACCTTATCAATATTTGGATTGTAAATCTTTTTATAAAGAGCGAACGTTCGAGGAGATTATAATATAGTTAGGCATGCTCCAATGCAAATTAAAACAATCTAACTAATTAGAATTTTTTTGGTAAGTTTTAGTTCATAGAAAAGACTGTTATTTAAATGCCTACAAATTAAATCTAAAAGTTTCAGTTTTTGCAAGAACACATTTGTCTGGCGTTGACAATACATCGACCCAACCACTCCACTACCAGCTCTTCTAGTTCATCCAATTATGTGAACATATTCCACTGTTATGAGCATAATATCCAATCCTCAAGCATCAACATTAGATGATATCTGCAATTAAGATTGCATAGAATAACTAAGCAATAGTGACATAAATAGGTAATTCCTCGTGTACTTATATATTGACATCCAAAAATGAAGAAATACTTCATCAGTCTCGTGTACTTTTTCAAGGACTCAAAAGTTCATCCAATTCCCATATGAAATCATTTTCAGATTCCATATGCAACATACAAGCTGAAAAGAATAGTAAGAAATTAATATAGTAAAAAGGGAGAAAAAGACCATACAAATACAAAATAAATTTAAAATAGGGATGTACTCTTAACCACAACATATCTAACAATAATCATATATAAAGCCAGATAAAGGAATGATCAGTAATCATCATTACAAAAGCTTTCATCACTCTATGAAATGTAAAGATAATGATAAGTAGCCACGTTATAACAACTTCCATCACCCTATCAAATATAAAGATAATAAAAGTAGAAATACCTTAATCAGAATATCGAGAATTTTTTTGCCTGGTTAAGATTGTCCCTGGCCTGAGGAAAGTATACAACAAAATCAAGTTAAGTGGTTGAGCAAACCATTGAAGACAAATTACGAAATTGATTGGGGTTCTAGACTAATGCTTCAAAGGTGCTCAAAATTTTAATTTGTAAATAGTCTACAATAAATTTGTAGGTTCCTAGAATTTTTTTAATTTTTACTTTTGGCTTAAATATTTTTCCTATAATTTCAAAATCTACCCATAATCCTAACCTATAATATCTATGTTGATATGTTCTATTACATTACCTCTCATATATTTCATTTTCCCAATAACACACACCTTTATTTTTCACAATATAATAATCTCATCAACTTTTTCTCTCTCTATGTTTTTCTAAATCTTACCCTACTGTCATCAACAAATCATATATATATAGCAGTCAAATTCACCTTTTTTTACTATTTCAGAATTTCTCAAAAGATCTTCCTAATCCTCCTACAACCCCAAACAAACGTATATAACGCAGAAAGACTGACTGATAAATGCTTCCAGACAATTAGTATGTAGCAATAAATTAAGTTTATACAAACCATAAGTAATTATAAAGACTGACTCATAAATGCTTCCAGACAATCAGTATTTAAGTTTATACAAATCATAAGTAATTAGATTCCAAGACATATATAATTGTATGTGCCTGCATACTTGATAAAGTCTGCATAAATCTACTTATGTCTATGCACTCAGCATATGCATCTCTATTTTGAAATATTCGTAAAATATGTGTATCTAGCTCATATACATTATAAAACTTGTTGAAACAAAAGCATACCTCAGCATTAAAGTCCTGTACAATATGAATTGTGGAATTTTTAGATCATTTGCAATGTTATGATACTCTGCATTATTTCCAAGTAGGTTTATGCTGAATATCTTTGTTGGATGCAAGTATAAGATAGACAATTATGCCTGCAGGAATAAGATGGGCAAGTTTTGGCAAGTCCTTAATTAAAGATTAGGTGCAAACTCACACGAAATATATTTAAGATGGTTAGCGAGATGTTGTTCGAATGCTTCCATCCGAGAAGAAACTTTTGCAGTACTTTTATCCTTCCCTGCTAAGAGAATATCCTGATACCGAAAAGATTGAATGAGGCTAAATAAGAAAAAAAAATGCAGAGTAAATCATGCCAAAACAGGAATTTAGCAGTCAGCACAAACAAACCTCATGATATGACTCAAAATAGAGCTCCATTTCTCCATCATCGGTATGCCATAAATTGCAGACTATTATTTTTGTACCATGAGGGCCGATGCAATCACTCTACAAATTAGGAACAAAAAGAAGATGAAGAATTATAAAAAGATGATAAGATTACATGAACGAAAATGAGAGAATGCTGATAATGAGAACAAATGTATATTATTTCCATTATAAGGATTAGATAAATAAAAAGATAATATAATTACATGCAAAAATCCAAAGGAGATCTTTAAAACTGAAGTATAACATGAAAGACAAACAACTCCTAGCCATAATCATATAATTCATAATAATTGATTTCAATAAATACAACAGAAAATTTTGTTTTCCTAATAAGTGAAATAACATGGCTTCCTTAAGTTACAATAAAAAACACGTACTTTCAAGAATTTGAGCTTAAACTTGTGATATTTAATGAATTTTGTGGTTTCTAACAGATCTTGGAGGATGGAGTAGTATTCTTTCTTAAGGTCTATTTATCAGGTATGTGATGTTTGATTCAATTATGTTGTAAGGTGTTAATATACATTAGGAAGAACATGTCATAATGTATTTATGTTTAAGAATGATATGATGTCTAAATAGTAATCTTAAAACCTATTTTGTCTTTTGTCTTAAAACACTCCCCTTATGCTATACCAATATTAGGTCTTCCATGATATTCAACATTCTTCCTTTAATGTTGGGCAAACCTAAGAATATACACTCTCCACAGTTCAGTAATTAATTGTATATTTCTTTTCATTTGCTCAATAAACTTAGCACCCCATATCTAAATACCAGTATTTCTTCATAAATATTCAGCGAATTATTTAACAAAGGAACTACCAATTCAGTGAATAATTACATTAATGTTGTCATTATACAGTTCAAATCACTAATACAGATTTGGGCTTAGAGAGTTGTTAAAAATAACCTTGAAGAGCGGTTATAACAACTCTCTCAAAATAAATTATCCCAAAACGGACGGTGATAAAAAATCATTGTCCAAGATATTGACTTGGGACAAATTTTTTTCTTCGCATTGCAAGTTAACCACTTAGACAGCGGTTTGTAACCGTTGTCCAAGAATATTCACTTGGACAGCGGTTACAAACCGTCTCTCTTACCCTTTTTTTATATATATATATATAATACACTTGGACAGCGGTTTTAATCGCTGTCCAATATTTTTTTTTATTTTAATTTATATTTTTAAAATCCTGATTATATAAAACCAAAACCAAAACCAAAACTAAAAACCAAATTTTATACCACACGATAATATATATACGTACGTCCAATTAATACCAAAACATCAAATAAATTAATAAACGCATACACATATCATGAAATAAATATCTGTCCAATACAACAAATTAAAACATGCATGAAGTATATCAATACAAATATATATATAAGTAATATGCTACCAAAAGTTATCTCACTCTATCTATAATTATACAAGAATCGATTGTAAAGGTACCCTGTCCAATCCATTTTCCATTTGTTCATTCTTTGTTTGGAGTAAGACTTGATCGGACGATCATAGACAAACTGCAAACAACGATCAATTAATCAATATAGTTAGATATATATAGTATGCATTTTTATTCAATTAATAATAATTTAAATAAATTGATAAATTGACTTACGTTCATAGGAATCGACGTTTGAGAAGCCAATATTATATCTTCAATATAACAGCACACAAAATGTCCACAATGATCGCTATCTCGTTGCCTCGGTACCTGTTGATTAGCAATTATAATCACATATTACAATTATAATTATTTTATATTAATTTGATAACTTAATAAATTAAATTTACCTTAACATTATTCCAGTTCACTTTATTGAAGTTAGCTCTTGAGCCTTGATTAGGAAGACGACTCTGATACATCGTCATCACACTATTATTATTAGAATTAAAAAATAAAGTTAGATAAAATATGCATAATTTTAATAAGTAAAACAACTCATTATATTATAATATTAAAAATGAACTTACGCTTCCATGTACGAAGTGAGATCAGACCGATTTGAAGCGAACTCATTCGCAGCTGGATCCATAAAATATACACTTAATGTGCTCATATTTATGGCGACCAGCACCCAATGATTCCTATACTATATTAAAAATATTAAAATTAACTATAAATTTAGCATATGTACAAATATCATATATATTATGAATATAAATTTTAACGAAATGTTTATTGTACTCACCCCACATTTGTTGGCCAAAAAATGAGATGATCTCTGTCAGTATAACTCAGCATATGAGAAACTAACCACTCCATAGTTTGTGGCCTATCAGCCATTAAGCAAGACACTTGGGGGGAGACGAAGGAATACATTTCACCTGCTCGAGGATCTCTGGAGAGATATGTCTCACCCAAATATCTTTAACCAACATATATACGCTAATTAATATTTAATTTGAAAATTAAACTATATATAGAAAGTAAATACTGAGAATTAATTAGTAAACACATATCTGAGATAAAAGGTTATGCTTGTTGCACTCAACCACTGGTCGTTCACGACTTCAATCACATGCTCCCGAGCGATGTATTCTTTAATAGAATTTCGATGAAAGTAAGCATTCATCGGAACTGTGACCATATCGAAATCAGAGGACTCCACTATCACTTGCACCGTATGCTGTATGGCGTAGTCGTGACCTAAGTCTCCAGGCAATGAATAACCAATTAGTCTGCGACCACCAATAGTGGAGTCCCTTGGTATCTCCCTCCGACTGGCTGCGACACCCTTTGATTTTTGTTTTGGCTTTTGTGATGTCGGCAGTTTCTACAATCAATTTGCAACATTATTTAGAACGGCAAATAAGATAATGAACTTTAATAACATATATTAAATTTACCTTCATGGTGAGAGAGACCAAGTTGGTCGGCCATTCGATGAAGTGTCTAACAGATGTTCTGACTGTGACAGCATCATCAATTGGTTTAGGTACTGGTGAATCTTCTTCTCCGATTACGGGTACATCGAGCGTGACCCTCACGAAACCAGGAGTGATGGGACTATCATGAATAACTCCATAAGAGTTATTGAGCAACGTTCTTGTAGCCACCAACCGAGTAGGATCCTCCAAATAAAGGAAGCATGGGGTCGATGACTGTTCGAATAAGATATTTAGTTAGAAAATTTTAATATATATACTAGTCTTTAATTAAAATAAATGTGAGACACATCTGATACTTGCAGGACGTCATTTCTAAGTGCCTCAATAAAATCGTCCCTTGCATCAGCGACACTATTTTCACAGCTTGCTCCACTCGAGGACATTCCGTGATGCTACCGTCTCTCAGACCTCATCTGTTCCAACTCTTTAGCCATCTGGGCAACCTGTTCCGAAAGTATACCCACCATATTCATAGCTTGAAGAGCAGGTAACATGGTCAATGATGATTTCGTCAAGCCATATCCAACACTCCGTAAGCGGCCGGGATACTCCTGACGACCTATAGCCCGTCCAAGTAGATCATCGGGACCGACAAAACGGATGTCTTCGGGCGTCATGGTCTGAGACATACGCTCCTGAATTACAAAATATTATTATTTAATCATTTGTTTAGAAATAATAGTTTGTAATTCAAAGACAAATTAATGGATAGTTTACCCCTTCTTCGATGATACGCTGTGCACTGAAATCGGGAATATCCCCGAATCGAGTTTTTCTAGTAGTTTGAAATAACTCGAAACGGGTAACAACAGGCTCACGCTCTCCAAATTTTTTTTTTTTTCTTTTTCTACGATAGTCATTAACGTGTCCCCTTATTAGATATATTAAAAGAGAATATATATATAAAATTAAATGTTAGGATTTTGATCTCACCAGATTTTCTCTTATGCGTGCATAACCTTTGTTCGATCCACGATATCGCGCCTCCATCGACTTGGCTTGTTTGCGATTTTTCTCACTTCGTGACTACGATTGTAATAAAAATCGATAAACACCGAAAAGCATAGGGCATTAAATGATATTGATCAATTTTACACGAACTCATCATTCATAGATCGTCGCACAAACTCTCCCCGGTATGGGGCCACCTCGAACGCAATTACGATCGACGCGCCGGTGACTAGCCGAGTAAAGACCAAGATATCGGATCTCGTGCTTGACTTCTCGACCAAGCCCAAAAATTCTTTTGCCAATACTCCAACTTGCGGCGATTTTCTTCTTCTTTGAATAATCAAGGCCGAGAAATGTACTCAGACGCATATAACATAACAATGTAGTAAATTTAGTAATCATACAACAACTTTCAATAAGCATATATATAATTAACATACCGAAAGTTCATCCCATAATATTTCCTTCAAAGAAATCGGTTTATTATTCTGGCGAGTCCTTGGATAATGACATGATAGGGATTATCGCTGGCGATCGCGACTCAAGGTAAAAAGACAATGTCTCGCTCTGTTTCTGGGATTGCTGCTCTTCATACTCGTTGAATGATAACTGCAATAACATATTATTTAATTAGATTCAACGATCAATCAATATAATTACAATTTCAACTGCTCAATTGTAATAAAATTACTCGCACTTGTTGTTTCCTCACTACGAGCCCCCTTAATAGAATTCATCGTGACTATACATCTCTTCGCGCTTATCCCCGGAGAGTGCTGTGGTGGGAGCGTGTCACTCACTGTCTCAAATCATCGATATCATGTCGATCATCAGCACCATGATCTCCATCATAATCTCCACCATGATCTCCTAAATGTACTCCATCATCATCTCCATCATCTCCGGGATATGGCAGATAAGACATGATCCTGTGAAGCAGAAGAAACAACATTTAATAAACAAAAAACAAACAATATTTAAGGAAGCAGAAGAAATAACATTCAATAAAGCAAAAGAAACAACATTCCATAAAGTCGTACATTTCTTTTTAGCACTTGTTTTTCTTTTACGTTTTTTGGTTGACTTTTCTCGTTCTTGACCATAAATGTTAACAAGATCAGGATTGTCATATTCATCCTCATCGATAATTATTCTCTGGTACGAGCGTGAATTTGCTAGATCATCGAAAGAGGGTACAGAATGAGTGAAGTTCTAAAAAGGATCATCGATTGGGTCAACATCTTCATCGCTAATCTGGTAACTACTGCGAAATTTGTTTGACAGAACCACGATGGACCATTTCTTATTAACTGGGTCGGGGACATAGAAAATTTGTTGAGCTTCACTGGCCATTATGTAAGGGTCATTTTTGTATCCCACATTCTTCAAATCAACGCGTACGAACCCAGATCTTTCAACTTGGACCCCGTTAGGGATCCTCACCCAACTGCACTCGAAGATTGGTTGTTGGTGAACAACATAGTCGAGTTCCCAAATGTTGACAATCTGTCCAAAGTAAGTAGTATTCAATTGATTCCCTGCAGTTGCAGTAATGGACACCCCACTATTCTGCATTGTACTTGTGGCATCATGATCTCTGCTATAAAATGTGTATCCGTCAATAAGATAACACTTATACAAATACACATGTCTATCAGACATTCTGGATAACCACTTAACTCTTTCATTCACTGATTCTTTATCCCGTGACAACATATTTGCTACATAACCATTGAACCAGTCAACAAACGTGCGATTGTGCTCAACTTCAATCCAATGTCTATCAGGTGGGAAATGTCTCAACAAGTGCTTGCATGTGCACGTCAATAAAAGGAAGCACGTCGACCGTGTTGTGAAGTACGCACAAGTGCATCCGTGTTAGTTCCTCCATACTAACACTTACAGATTGACCACTGGTAATGCCTTCACCATCCATCCTATTGGTGTACCGAGTAATTGGATGTCCAATTGCATCGACATTCGGAATGAATTCAGACCAGTACTCAACTGCTTCTTCTACTAAATAGCGTTCTTCAATGCATCCCTCCGGCCTGGACATATTCATCACATATCCTTTGAGCACTTTCATATATCTCTCTACACCATACATCCATCGCATACGAGCATGACCACACATCCTTGTCTTGTGTACCAAATGAACGGTTAGGTGAACCATTATATCGAAAAATGATGAACCATTATATCGAAAAATGATGGAGGGAAATACATCTCAAGCTCACAGAGCGTCCCCACAATCTGTCTCTGAAAACCAAGCAATTTTCTAGGATATGACCTTGCTACTCATTTCCTTGAAGAACCAACATAACTTTGTTATGGTTATGCGCACATTTTCAGACAAGATAGAACGTATTGCAATGGGCAAGAAAGTCTCCATGATGACATGATAGTCATGCGATTTCAGATTCATCAGTCTCACGCCATCATCTGATACAAGTCTCTGTAGGTTGGACGAATAACCCTCTGGAACTTTCACATCCTTTAGCGTCTGAAGTAACTCTTTTATCTCATTCTTGGACAAGGTGTGTGCAGCAGGAGGTAAGAACGGTTGATCCCTTTCTCTAGGCACAGATTTTAGTTCTGCTCTTATTCCCATATCAATCATATCCATTCTTGCATTGTAACCATCCTTGGACTTCTTATCAGCTAGGAGAGTATTGAGCAAGCTGGCACAAACGTTCTTTTCAACGTGCATTAGATCAATGAAGTGTCTAACATACAACTCTTTCCAATAGGGTAATTGAAAGAAAATTGATTCCTTCTTCCAACCGCTAGTGGGGACACTTTTTGCGAAGCTTTTTCCGTACTGTGTGTCGATATTCTTCATCTCATTCAATACATCCGAACCGGACAATAAACGTGGTGCTTCACCTGTCTCGATTGTGTCATCGAATGCATCAGCCATTGTTCTGTACTTATGCATTGGGTCCAACCACCTCCTATGTCCCATATAAACAGTCTTCCTACAGTGACTCAAGCGAATGTGATGTGTCTACTTGGTACAACAAGGACATGCATCGGGCCCCTTCACACTATATTCAGATAGATTCCCGTAAGCGGGAAAGTCATTAATAGTTCCAAACAGCATGACCTTCAACTTGAAGTTCTCCTTTCTACAAGCATCGTACACATCGATACCCTCATCCCACAGTAGCTTCAAGTCCTCTATCAAAGGAGCCAGATATACATCTATGTCGTTACCAGGTTGTTTGGGTCCTGATATCAACATAGACAACATCATGTAAGTGCGCTCCATGCACAACTCAGGTGAAAGGTTATAAACTAACAGAATCATTGGCCATGTACTGTGGTTGATACTTTGGATACCGAAAGGATTCATTCCGTCAGTTGAGAGTGCAAGACGCAAGTGTCGTGGCTCGTTGCCAAATTCTGGATGCCTGACATCGAATGTCTTCCACTGGGGTGAATCAGCAGGGTGTCTTAGCATTCTATCTTTGATCCTATCATCATGATGCCAAGTTAAATTTTTAGCATCCACAGCACTATTATACATTCTCCTGAATCTTGGTATTATTGGAAAGTAACACAACACCTTCGCGGGAGATTTATTTTTCTTATATCGCTTCTCCCCACACTTGGAACATTCATCGAGGTCTGCATTCTCCTTCCGAAATAAGATACAATCACCCGGACAAGCATGAATTTTCTGATGTGTTAACACGATGGACTTGAGCATTTGTTTAGCATCATATGCTCTCTTATGCAGTACATTTCCATCAGGCAATAGACCACTAACTGCTTCCAGCATACTTGTGAAGCACGCATCAGACAACTGGTGAGCTGCTTTTAGGTTGAACAATATCAACACAGCTGACAATTTTGTTGTCTTCTCACACCCGGGCCACAGTGGTAATCCAGCAGAATCCCTTAACTTCTCTGACATATAAGGGTGATCTCGCAAATCACCGTCATCCCCACTCAATGTATCAACAGTCGGTACATCATCAAAAATATCCGCATCCACTGTATCTTCAAACATAAAGTCAGTTCCTAGGTTGCTTGAGCTACATCTATCTCTTGTCTCACCATGAAATGTCCAAACGGTATATGCTTTATCAATACCGTGAATCATCAAGTGGACGAACAAATTTTCTCGACCACTAACACTTTTTTCATTCATACATTTCCAACAAGGACATGGAATGTACCGATTGTCGGTGCAGTGTCTAATTGCATGATTACAAAACTCTTCCACCCCATTCCTATACTCATCTGATAATCGATCTGCTCGAACCCACTTTCGATCCATATAGAACTAGCTACAGATGCCTATAGGAAAAACAATATGAAGACTGTTTCTCAAGACAATGTATCTTAAAGTATTAAACCTAAAAGCATACCTAACTATACTTAATTTACATTTATTTTAATTTTCTAATGTATTCTAATGTATCATCATTAATCATCTAATTAAAGAAACACACAAAAATTAATTCAAGCCAGTACTAACAACAATTAATCCAAGCTACTAACAACAATATAATTAAATCAACATTAATTACACACTAACAACAATACTTTTGAATGAAACAACTAATACCTTTGAATGAAACGTCTAATACTTTTTAAAGAAACAACTAATACCTTTGAATGGAACACCTAATATCTTATTATGAACAACTAATACCTTTTAATGAAATAACTAATACCTTTGAATGAAACACCTAATACTTTTTTATTAATGAAACAACTAATACCTTTGAATAAACATCTAATACCTTATTATGAAACAACTAATACCTTTGAATGAAATAACTAATATCTATGAATGAAACACCTAATACTTTTTTATGAAACAACTAATATTATCTTTTAATTAAACACCTAATACTTTTAAATGAAACAACTAATACCTTTAAATGAAACAACTAATACTTTTGAGTGAAACAACACACAAATTGACAATCAATTAACCACAATCTAATCAAACAACAATTAATAATCCTAACATATAACAACAATTAAACTAAATTAAACAATCTAATATTCAAACAAACAACAATCAATTAACAAGCCAATTAACCAATTAATTAATCTAACACTATATATATATATATATATATATCCTAACATATATAGATATATAAATATATATATATATACACATATATATATACACATATATATATATAAAACATTAAATAAAATAAATAAATTACCTATATATAGAGGGCGGCGGCGGCGGTAGGGGAGGAGGAGGAGGAGGCGGCGGCGGCGGCGGTAGGGAGGAGGAGGAGGAGGCGACTGCGCGGTAGGGAAGGAGGAGGTGGAGGGCGACGCACGGGAGGAGGAGGAGGAGAAGGGCGACGGTGAGAGGAGGAGGAGGAGGACGGGCGATGGGCGACGGTGAGAGGAGGAGGAGGAGGACGGGCGACGGCGGCACGAAGGAGGATATATATATATATGAGGACGAAAATCGCGTGCGGTAATATGCAGAAATGGGGGCTGGAGTCGGGTTTTAATTTTAGGTCTACACTTGCACAGCGGTTCTTAACCGCTCTCCAATCTCACTTGCACAGCGGTTTTCAACCGCTTTCCAAGTGTAATTCTTGGACAGCGGTTGTAAACCGCTGTCTATGTTTTGTTTTTTTTTTAATAGAACCGCTCTCCAAGGGACCACTTGGAGAGCTATTCGAAAAAAGGGCTGTCCAAGTGGAGCTCTCCAAGCTCAAATGTGTAGTAGTGAATGGTGTAGAGCGAAGATTGGATGAGGCAAAATGGTAACCATGATATTACTGGTAAATAAATAAGAAACTACTGTCTTAGAATTCATTCACCTGTCTTGCAAGTAAGTTTCTAGTAGATAAAGTCATAAAACCATATGAAATATTAGAATATTAGCAAAACTTGCTTACTTCAAAAATTTAGAGGAATAATAGAATCATGCTTGAGATAAAAAAAGAGGATTCACTTACTCTTTATAAGGCAAACAGAATGCAAAATGTCTCTTCCTTTACCTCTTAATCTGAAAAATCTGCAGTGTTCCGCACACAAGACTTGTGCTTGAGTAGCTTCACAGTCCCAATTCCCCTATCTTTCCATTAGTTAGCTTCCTTGTCCAATCTATGCAACTTTAATTTCCTACCAACGGAAAACTATTGAAAGTAGCATAAGCAGATTTTATTGCATAATCAATCCCAAAGTGACACAACAACAACAAAACATCCCTTCACCAATTCACTAATTAAGTAACTATGACATGCAAACATACAATACAAAATGATCACTGATCATGCCCACATTGGTTTGCATCAATCAAAACCCCTAACCATGTTTATACATATAAATTGGTACACTAAATAAGAGAAAACCTAGTTAAATTTTTATTTAGGATTGAAGGTGTATGGTGTACCGAGATAGTATGTTTGGAGGTGGCGACGTAGCCATTGATTTTTGGGATTTATATGTCTTGTGCAACCAAGTAATGCTCCAATTTCCACATATCCGAGGCACCCAACGCCTACAAAAAGTTCAAAAGAAATATACAAAATGAATCAAAATTAAGTGAAATCAACCCCAACCCCAACACCTGTCCCCCTGCAAATTAGTAACAGGTAGTAGTAGAAAACGTGTATATGCTTATATTGAATTTACAAAATACTTACGAAAGAACTAAACATCATATAGCATATATATATATATGAAAATCAAAAGCAATTAGATTCACATGACGTTCAAGGAATCATAAAATGTATATAAAGATACCAAAATTCAACTAAAGTCACAATAGGTATAACACACTCAGAATTTCTTTATCAGCAAATATCTTAGTAGAACATATCATAGAGTGAATATCTTAGTAGAACATATGTAAAAAAGATGAAAAAATCTACTTACCTAGAAGATTCAGCAGTATTATTAACGAAACCAATAACCCTCCACAAAAACCCATTCGAATTGGCGGGGTGACAGTCGCGATCTCGTCCTTCACCCACGCTTTCACCAATTGTTGCCGGTGAAGTTGAGGAAGCCATGGTGAGAATCCTTTGAAAGGCGACATGGATGATCCCCACTGGTTTCTCGCCATCTCCGCCATCTCAGCCAGTCATGGGTTCGATTGGGATGGGTTGCTGATTCGATGATTGTGTGAAAAATTGAAAGGCGTGATTCGTGAAAGCCAGAGAATTAATATTTAATAATAATCATAACAAATTACAAGTATAAAAGATGAAGGGTGTAATTACTAAAAGAAAAGGATGACAGGAGTAAATTGGTTCAGAAATGTTTCCCACACCAAGTCACTCTTTAAAATAGTAATGATAATGATAATGATCTGCTAGAGAGATTTTTTTTTTAAAGAAATATGCTTAAAGAATCAACGCACATTATATGTTTGATAAAATAACTGAATGAAAGTTAATATGCATAAATCTCAAACGTTTAGATATGCTCGAGTATCACTTTTCACGGGAAAATTCAATTTTAAAAAAATAAAAGAAAATTAATTGAAATAATAATTATCTTTTCTTAAAAGTGATTATTCACTTTCACTTAAACCATTATCATTTTTTAGTTTTCTATTAATGAGGAGATTAACGAGAATTTTTTCTTATGGGTATTAATGGACGAATTTTTCTTTTCTTTTATTACTTAGACGGAGTTCCATCCCACAAAATAAGACCAATAAGAGTCACTCTCGCACAAGACTCTCTCAAATATATATCAATATAATATTCACTATTTGTATAAATACAAACACGTACTCACTACATGTGGTGCGACGTATCATAAACGAATTACATCAAACTATGAGCATTTATATATCCCTCTAATGTAAAGCAAGATAAAAGCATCAAGCTATTGTGTCATATATATTCCAAAACTTCAGTTTCTTTATAACCCCTCACCTGTGACTTACAATTGAAGCTATCAGAATTAACAAAAACGGGGGAAAAATATCAAATACAGGAGTGAAGCTTTGCTAAATCCCCTGCATTTGCAGCTGGTCTTCTCTTCTAAAATGGAGAAGTTTTGGCAAAGCCCCTCTCTCTCTTTCACTTTATCTCTCCCTTTATGTATCATGTATCGATAAATCATGTGAACGAGAAAGGCGAGCAACGAGAGGGTCCAACGTATCAGGCTCCGACTCTCAGAAAACAGCCTTCCAAACAGCATTTTCGCCTTCTCCACATCTCCGATGCACCTCTTTTATCCGATCAACCGACCTGCATATCCCACTACAGCTCCAGTCAAACGAAGCAACGCATATGTTGCCTGCCTGCGCTTTCCATTCACAATCTGCATTTGAAGAACACTTCCAGATGCTTAGTGCCCGATTCACCACATAAAGTAAATGAGTAACAGTAATGTACACAAGTTGTACTGTACGGTGCAACTGTACACAACTAATACCTTTCAGTGGGATTCACTAATACCTTCTAAAAATACACATGAATTGCACGGTGCAACTGGTGTATATATGTATGTGACTTATGTAAATAAGTGGTAATACTACACCGAGATATACCTGGTGGAGTTCCGCAACATAATCTTCGGTCATCAATATGCTTCACATCAAGTCCAATGAACCAAGATCCCAAAGACACATCTTCATTAGCATACTTGTGTAAAACATGCCTGACGGAACCATTAAAAGATCAATGTTATGATACAAGATTAAAATATGCTGGTTAATTCATTCTTAATTCCATAAACGAGAGAAACGTACTGGTTCTCTTTAATGTAAGTAGCCAAGTCTTTTGAAATGGCATATAATTGACCAGTAGCATGGCGGAAATACTTGTTTCCAGGCTCCCCAAATTTCCAGAACTCGGGCTCGTGGTATCTTACTCCCCTGTTTTTGGTGTTTAACGAAATAAGCTAAAAGCTCAAAGCGTAATTAGACCAACGAAAAGGTTTCAGATGATTAGCCTACCTCTGAGCTAGGACAGGACCAGATTTCATACATCCTATGTACACCCTTGGCTTTTTTCGGTGTCTTGCTAATGTTTCACCAAGTGTTGCTGCAAAAAAATTCGAAATTTACACATAAAAACAACTTAAAAGGAGATTCAAAATCTTAGATCAAGAATTAAAATGTGGATCATGATTCAGTACAAGATTTGTTACCTATATTTACATGGACATCATCATCAACTTTGATGTAGTACTCCGCGTCCCACAAAGACACAGCAGTAGCAAAATAAGCCTTCGTCTTGGCGGACAACTCAAGATAACCCTCAACATGGTCCTGATCACCCCAAAAGCACCGTTATAATCAAGTAGAAAAACGGGGAAACGAGCAACAATATAGTAAAAGTATAAATGTATGTTCACCAGTCTCATGATGTCCCCGTGCTTTTGATCTTCAGCTTCAACCGCTCTATCTAGAATACCTCCTAAAGTAGCACTGTGTAACAGAACATAGTTGAATAAGCTACCTCATTTTGTAGCATAAAACACAAAAGGCAACTACTTGTATACATCAGTTGCACCGTGGAACTGGTGTGCATTTTTAAAATGTATTAGTTACTTCACTGAAAAGTATTAGCTGTTTCATTATAAAGTATTAGTTAGTTTATTCAGAAGTACTCAACACAAAACACACACACTTAGCATAAACCATAAAACACACACACTTTCTACAATAGACGTGAGTTCCTACCTATGACCAATGACGAAGCGGACGACTATTCCTTTCTCCGACTCCAGAACTTGTCGTTTTTCACCTATTATAAGACACTATATTCAGATGCTGTCATAAAAGAAATCAACATTTGAACACCAAAAAATCGAGAAGTTGACAAACCTTGTGGCATCCATGTGGCACGAACTGAATCTCGTCTTTTCCTGCTGCTAAATGCAGTATTTATTCCAATAACCATGAAATATTTTCTTTTTGTAGTGGAGTCCTTTTGTGCAGTAGTTTCTGGTGTGGGAGAGCCACTCAGTATCAAATCATGCGCTGCTTTTGCTGCAGCTAACTCCGTCTCCAGGTGGGAAATGGTCTTGTCCAGTGTCCTATGACATACACACAACATGTGAGATCATAATTTAACGGAAAAAAAAAGACGAATCATCAAAGTATGATCTTCACGAGATATTGAACTCACTTTAT
Source organism: Stenogyne calaminthoides (assembly GCA_037126765.1). Taxonomy (NCBI): domain Eukaryota; kingdom Viridiplantae; phylum Streptophyta; class Magnoliopsida; order Lamiales; family Lamiaceae; genus Stenogyne; species Stenogyne calaminthoides. The sequence continues at coordinate 5,989,000 of JBBCBC010000040.1, forward strand.
ATCATGAAAGATTTCCTTTGGTGCCCTTTTTACACCATTCTGTTGCAAAAGGTAAAATCAAGAAACTATTATTGATTTACAGAACTAGTTTTTATCAAGACAAAAAGTGAAATGCCTTAAAATTTGACTCTAATTTTTAAACAAGTGAGGTTTGATATTACTCACAAATTTTGGATCACAGCCTTCTGATACTAGTTTCAGTTTCCCCGATTCGAATGCTGTTGTTCTTGTAACACCTTTTGCTTCTGGAAAGATCCATGTTCTGTCGACAATTCATCCGTGAATACAGGTAATTATATCAAAGATCATGACAATTCCACAGAAATATCACAACCATTTTTACAGTTTTAAAGGCTGAGATAAAAATTAAAAGGCTAAATGTGAAAATAAAGAAGGGTACTAGGATTAATCATAAAAGAAATACTTGGGATCTTTTTCTATAAAAAAAAAATTAAAAGAAAAACTTGAACATCAAAGCACCTTAAACAAAGAATCATGACCATTATGTAATCAACAATAAGGCTTTTTAAAGGGGTTCTGCAAACTATACATGATGAAGGCAAAAAGTGAAAGACCAAAATCAAAATTTGACAAAAATAGAAAAAGAACAATTTCAAACCATTTTTTTAATGTTATAAAGTATAAATTTAGAAGAAAAAATAACCAAAGATTGTTGAATGAGTTCATAAGAACGACACACAGATGTATCTGTAAACCCAGAAAGGATGAGATCTGCAGGCCTTCGCCCATTAATTATGAAAATTAATTACTAATCCTAAAAAAAAAAAAAAATACACCTTTTAATACGATCAACAAGATAATTAGCAAGAATCCGTTTTAAGAATGGAAATAGTTTCACAACTCAAAATTCCATATTGAATCACCAAAATTCAGAGCCATGAACTAATACAGTAAAGAATTCAAGAAATTTGATCCTAATTGGCGTAAAAAGAACTGAATCAAGAAAACAGAAACCAAATAATAAATTATTGATTAAAATCAAGCAAAACTAATCCCATTCAAATTCAGTGGAGAAAAAACCCGAATTATTTACCTGTTGGTGAAGATCATGCCCCCACAGAAACTACTAAGACAGAGGAGAAAAGTCCATTTATGAGATACAACAATACTTCTTGAAAACTGCTCCCCTCCTCTGTTCTTCATCGAATTTTAAGTTTGAAAAAAAAAATTCAAGAAAATCCTATGGGTGGAACCAAAATAGTGAGATTTAGAAGCCCAAATTGGTGGAATTTGGTAAAGGAGAAAAAATTAAGGAAGATGAAAGAGGGGGTTTAAAAAGGGTGGCATTATTCTTGTTTGGTTTGCTTTATTCTTTCCCTCCGTCTTGTACTCACTCTTTGCAGGGAAGGGACTTGAAATACAAGTGAAGGAAGACTAACTGTCCCTCCCAGTTCGTAATACATGAAATTACAAAACGGTCCCTGTCACCTGTTTTATTCGTCGGCCGGGTAGCTCCATAATAAAAGGGATCAATGCCTTCATTGGTGTTTAGCACTAGCATGATGGCTTTGAGGCCAATTTAATTATGTACCAAAAGCATGTTAACCAATCGCATGATTGGCAATCAGGATTTCCTGTCACGTAATGGTGTTATATCTCCGATTAAGCATTCGTGTGATAAACGTTGAGGCCAAGGAAGTGTGACTCATATATTAAGTGAAAAATAGTAAGATTATTTTGAATAACATTGATTAAATTTTAAATGGTCTCATAATTTTGTATTTTTTTTAATTGGTTAAATCTCGTATGCATTAGGTGCATTCTGCACTCCATAATATATCTTAGAATCATGTAACTTGTTGCACTGAAATATGTGCAACTATTAATATGGGAAATTAAGCGAGTCGATCCTAGGAATTATAGAGTCTGAGTCGAGTATAGAAATTGGCCCCTCGTAACATAAAATTATTATCTTTCAAGTTTTCTTCTTCCATTTTTTTATCTTCTTCTTTATCCAACAAATTCTCCGCTTCATTATTTTTCTTTACGGCTATTTGCTTATTTGAACTAAAATATTTATTAATATCACCTGCTTGACTTTTTGTTAAATCTTCAATCCTTACCTTTTTTTTCCTCTTTTGATATCCAAACGTTGTATGACACTAGTAAAATATTTAAAATTAACAACTACATAAACAAATAAAAATTAATAATTATTATTAATCAACAAAAAATATAAAATTCAACATATTTTAAACTTTCAATCATATTATACAATGAAAAGAACAAAAAGGGTGTCACATAACTATTTTTTTTTAATGATTTAACCGCGTAAATAGCTCAATTTTCGACACATGTTGTCGAAAATAACGCAAAACGATGTTGTTTTACCAACGTGCTAGTCACATGTCATTTTAAATTGGAGATTATGGCAAGGCTCGTCCAGGAACATGGAACAGAAATTGATAAATTCAACTAGTTATGGGATTCAAAAAAGAGTTAAGGGACGAAAATTGAGCAACTAAAATAATTATGAAATTAAATCCTTCTAAACAATAATTATGAGACTAAATTAAAAAAAAAAATAGGTACAAAATTATGGGACCATTTGAGATTTAATCTCGACTCTTCTTTTTTGGTCTTAAGTTGTCCGTGATTCAAACTAAAATTAAAATTTGCTTTTATAATCACTTTTTTACAAAATTATCTCTCATAACTTTTTGAAAAATAAAAATTCTAAAAGTTATTTTATAAGATTTGAAAATACACTCCAAGGATAAGTTGAGAAATTTAATTTACTGATATTTATGGAAGCAATCATCAATTTTACCCATTCAAATACTTTATGTGTAATTTTGTGATTTATTTTTATTACTCCACAATTTATTTATTTTTTAATACACAAAAAAAATGCAAACTAGTTGTATTGTGTTTACATAAGACTATGTCTTCAAATTGATGTTTTATTTTTTGTTTTACTATTCTTAACATATTACAAATGTAATAAAATAACATTATTAATAGAGCAACACTCCTATGAACCAAGTTCACACATGAACTCTATCACTGTTATGTGTAAAAACTATTACTGTTATGCATAAAGTTTTTCACTATTTAAAAATATAAAGTATTTTTTAAACAGTGATTATTTTTGTTCATAACAGTGATAATTTTTATACATAACAGTGAAAGTTTTTGTATATAACAGTGATACTTAAATAACCGAGTTATAGCATGAACCATATCTATACAAGTTTTTATCTTATTAATATATCTATCATGTATTAAAATAATAAAAAATAAGATAAAATGCCAAAATGTACGTATTCTTAATTGGTAAACAAGATATGTAAGAACTAAGTAAAACAAAAAAAATAATGACTTCCGAAAATTAAATGAAAAAAAAAAAAACTAGTTTTAACGTTTAACCAAAAAAATAAATAAAATCTTCGAACCTTAAAGGTAAAACGGAAAAGACAATCTTTGAACATATCTGGCTATCCAGATCATTCCATTAAAGGGAAATTGACGGAATACTGTTTGAAACCTGCACTTCATTTAATGTGTCATTTCTTATTTTGTAAATTTTATTCGTCTTCTTATATTTTGCAATATACATAAAATTACATGATTAATATAGTATAAAGTTTTAAAATTAAATTGAAACAGGATATACAATAAAGAATTGGACATATATAGAAACCATATGTATACATGTAGTACATATTAATTTTGTAAAGGTTGTGATATATATATATATATATATATATATATGATTGTAATTCGATCTGGTTCATTAATTGGAGGATTTATTTTGACTGGAAATAAACTATTAATGTAACCAATGTGAGCTTCAATTAACTGACATGCATGTGAAGAAACATGTAAAAGATGGAGAAGAATCTTTGGCCAAACAAGACAAAATTAAACCAAAATGCAAAAGTTAGATGCCAAAATCCAAATATATTAATACACATAATCTGAGCATTATTGGGTTTTCTTTTTTATAACTATAAATTGGTGTTATATTTTGTAAATTAAATAATTATGCTATGACACTATATATCAATTGTATTTTAATAGCTCCTTTTCAAATTAAGTATTTATGACACTTACGTGTATTCTTATTTCTAATCATAATGTATTAAAGTTCGTAATACTTATAGACAGTCAAATTATAACATCAATAGAATATATGTTTGACATCTTCCATATGCACCCGTTGCAAAGTAATGCACTATTATTATTTTTTAATAAATAATTAATATATTTAGTGAAAAAAAATTACTATATACTAATATTTAATAAAACCATTATTATATTTTGTAAAATACTAGTAATTGAACTCGTGCGATGCACAGTTATCATTTCACATTAATAAATATTAAGTATTTATATTAAGGTATTTTTTCATTTTAAAGTGATAATATTTTGTCGTTTTTCTTGGCATTTTTTTTTAAAGTCATGGTAATACAGATTTCGAAAAACTTTATGATAACAAACTCATTTGTTGTTGAATTATCTTACTCCATTATTGGGAGGAAACTCATTGAGTTAAAAATTTAATATGAGTGGGGTTGCTTTCAACGGGAATCAAACCCAAAATGTGGACTTAAATCTTTTGGCTCTATACCATAAAATATTTACAAACTGTAAATAACAAAAAACATGTAGTACCCACTTTAATTACAAATTGAGGGAACAAATAAAACAAACATGAAAAATAATAAATATTAAATTAAGCAAATAAATTATAATAAAAAAACTTACAAACATAAAAAATAATAAATATTAAATTAAGTTAAGAAATTTTTACTAAAAAATTGAGCGAACAAATAAAACAAACATGAAAAATATTAAATATTAAATTAAGCAAATAAATTATAATAAAATAACTTAAAAACATGTAAAACAATAAATATTAAATTAAGCTAAGAAATTTTTACTAAAAAAAAGTACAAACATGAAAAGAAATTAAAATTAAATTAAGCTAAAAAATTATGATAAAAAAAAGAGAAGGTATCAAGCATGAGTTTTTGGTGTGTGGCGTGAGTTACAGTATCAGACGTGAGTTTCTGGTGTGTGGCGTAAGTTTTTGGCATGAGTATTTGTTAGAATGAAAGTGTGTTTATATATATAGGCACATCTTCCTTCAATACCAAACGATGATTTGAGATTCCCGAACATTAATAGAATTTAAGAAATTAATAGAAAACAACTCGTCATTACCTCCCGAGTTGTACTCTGATTTGTAAAGACTGTCGGATCTCAAATATTCTCTTGTATTACCAGATATCATAGATAATATTTTTTTATTAACACATTCCACTTCGCTATTTGTAGGAGCAAATATTGTCCTATCCTCGAAGTATTTAAGATTTTTATTCACGGTGCCTGAAATTTCGCAATCTCATCGAAAATTGTGTGAGAATTATTATTTTCCTTGAATCTTGAAAATCCTTCAAGCAATTAGATTTTTCAAGATATTGTAAAATATGGAATAAGATAAAATATTGGCTAAAATATACTCCCTCCGTCCCATAATAACGTGCACATTTACTGTTTTCACGTGTTTTAGTGATCGAAGTTTTTTATTAGTATTTAAAATGATAAAGTGTTTTTTAAAGATGCATATAATAGAAGTGAGGTAGATCTATCATACCCCTCCTTAAAAGTTATTTTATCATTTCAAATACTAATAAACAACTCGCTCGCAAAAACTCGATAATAAAGTTAGCGTGCACGTTATCTTGGGACGGAGGTAGTATATACCAATTGTGCATGGATATGATTATCCATAAATCTCAAAAATCTTTTAAACAATTAAATTCTACAAAGATCCTGCATTATATATATGGCTAAAATTGAGTGAGTTTCTGGCGTGAGTATTTGTTAGAATGAAAGTATATATATATATATATATATATATATATATATATATATATTGTTGGTCTCGAAAAATCCGATTTAAAACTCGTAAAATCTCAATTGAAGGTGACTTTAAAAAAAATTCGAATGTGTTATGCAGATTTGCTAAAGTATGTATGACAGTTAATATGAAAGCAAATAAGAACACACGTATTTTTATAGTGGTTCGGACTAACTTGTCCTACATCCACTCTTCCCTTCATGGAGCACTTCCTTAACCAACATATATTTATGGAGCTCTCACTCAACAGGACTTATCTCCCTCACGGGATCGCCTATAGATGTTTAATGAGTTCTCACTCTCGCGGGACTTATCTCCCTCACTAGATTGCCTACCCTCCCTTACGGGATTTCTTCTTAACTACCTCACTTAACCACTAATTTTTTCTCTCAAGAAAGTGTATGAGTTTGGTGTTATTTCCAACTAGGTGAGATTTTCCCTTACATTGTTTTAGTTTTTAAGCAAAGGTTGGGAAAATCTCTCTAAGCTTAGGATATGATTTTTATGCTTAGATATAATGAAGAACACTCTTGGGTAAATTTGGATATGTAATGCTCTGTGTTTTTTAATGGAGATGCTTGAATATTTGGCTTTAATCTTCACTTTGCAGCATCCTCCATTGTCTTCTTTTGAAGATAGTGCAATGTATTTATAGTGTGGATTTAAATATTACCGTTGGAGAGTAATATTCAAATTCATACTAATAAACTTCCAAGTTTTACTTTGCCCTTTTGCACTTTTGCTTGCAGCTTTATGTCACATCAATATATGTGTTGTCATCTTCTCATTGACCAACTTTTTGTGTATCTAACGGATCTGATCAACTCGCTTTGATTTACAGTCCAGAGATTTACGGTCTCTAAATCTGATGCTTTGATCCGATCGGCCAAAGAAATCGATCAACACAAAGATCGTCAAGACAAAGATCGAAGATTTGCATCAGCATTTCTTCTTCACAAATCAGCATGATTCTTCTTGTTTAGCTCATCAGTTTACATGGAACTCATCAGTCTCGTTTTCTCTTGATGATTTCCCCCTTAACTTGTTACCTATAAGAATACAACTAAGTCTAGAAATGCAAGCTTTCTATACAACTTAGCTTGTCCTATATATATATATATAGCACGCATTCCTTCAATACCAAACGATGATTTGCGATTTTTGAATGTTTAATAGAATTCAAGATATTAATAGAAAACAACTCGTCATTATCTCCCG